>QEPC01008444.1:1565382-1602566 GCA_003113815.1 Sphenodon punctatus | reverse complement strand
TCCTTGTAAAGCACCCCAGTCACAGCCTGAGTCCAATTTTACCACGCACATCCCATTTCCAGCATTTTGAACACAACTGAAATCGCATGACTTGCAGTGGCATCTCTCTCAGGATTTCCAAACCTCCATTTTACCACACACAGTCTCCCCTGCACTAACCCACTAGCCCCCACTCCCCTCCCCAAGAACCCTGGAGCCCTGGCTCCCAGCACCCCCTACACTAACCCACTAGTCCCCTCTCCCCTCCCCGAGAACCTTCCTGAACTAATGGAAGCTAATGGAAGCAGCATCACTGCAGAAGGTATTGGCGAAGGAAATCCTAAGTTGCAATAAGCCACACGGAGGTACACTAGCAATACTGATAGACAGTCTAAAGGCGCTCTGCCAGATATGGAAACCCCACTTGCGGCGCTCTGGAACATCCTGGAGCATCACCTGTGGAGCGGGCCAGCCAAAGCCAGGGAACCGGCCTGAAGTGGAGCTGCAGTCTACCTGCTCGGCCGACCCACTGGCCACTGCCCCGGGCAACACCATCAGTCTCCTTCTGTGTCAGTACTGTTATTTTCTACCTATACCCTGCCCTATCCCAAAAATGACTCAGGGTGGCTTACAATAATTGAAAAAACATTACATAAAATACATATAAAACAGATCTCATCCCGTCCCGTAATTACTCCTGATCCTAAACATACTCCTTTTCCCATAGAATCATAGAGTTGGAAGGTGCCTCGGAGGGCATCTAGTCCACCCCTTGCTCAATGCAGGAAATCCACAGCTACAGCATCCCTGACAGATGGCTGTCTTCTCTTTGAAAACCTCCAGCGAAGGAGAGCCCATCACCATCCTAGGCTGTCTGTTCCACTGTCGAACAGGTCATACCGTTAAGATGTTCTTACTCATGTTTAGCCGAAATCTCCTTTCTTGTAATTTGAGCCCATTGGTTCTAGTCGTGCCCTCAGGAGCAACAGAGAACAAGTCTGCTCCATCTTCTGTGTGACAGCCTCCCATCCTGCTTTTTCCCACTTTCTTACCTCTCATGCAAAGGAGTTCCCAATCCCAGTCCACAAGCACTCCCCCATCTCTCACCCAGGAGTAGGGGTGGGACACCAGGGAGGATACCAGATTTACCGGTATCGGATCTCCCTGGTACCGGATTTACCGGTATCGGCATATCGGATTTTTAACATTGGCCGAGTTATCAATTTTTTTTACATTGCGTCTATTATTGTGGCTATTGACTTCAATGACCACAATGTAAAAAATCCGGTAAAGTGGCCAATGTTAAAAATCCGGTATGCCGGTACAGGTAAATATCGGATTAAGCTGGTACACCCAAATACCGGCAATATTGGTTCTCGGGAGAACCGGAATTCCCACCCCAACCCGGAGAGCACCCACCCCACAAGCCCATATCTCCTCGCTCTCATAGAAAGGTTGTGGCTATATCCCTCCCCCTCACCCAGTCTTTCGTACCCCAATTCCCCAGTCTATTTAAAACATTAACAGAATATCCTTGTGTCTTGTCTAGTTTAACCAGACCATCAAATCCCACCTCTGTTGCTGCTGAAGGGTGACCCATCCTTTGTGTGTAGTGTCATACTGGGGGCATCCATGAGGGGTGCCAGCCCCAGGGGTGGGTGTACTGCTTTATAGGAGATGCCAGGCTGACAGGGTACTTCCTTCCTCAGGTTTGGGTGACCGACATGGTGACCACACTGGGCGCCGCCCCTCCTGCAGCAAGTGCCATGGAGGACTTGATGTTGCTCACAGCCTGCAGGCTGGGGGCTCCACGGCCCAACAGCAGCCACAGCAGCAGATGGAGACTCAGCTCACCCCCGGGTGGGTGTACTGTTTCATAGGAGGTGCCTGACTGGTGGGGTTCTTTCCTTCCTCAGGCTGTGGTGTTCAGCGTGGTGCCTGCACTGCGTGCCATCCCTCCTGAAGCAAATGCCCAGGGAGGGCTTGATGTGGCTTAAAGTCTGGGGAATGTTCTGGTGATGTCCTAGGCTAATAGCCATAGATTTTGGGAGGCATTTTCTTCTGAGATACAGCACACTCAACACTCCTTTCTTGTCTCATCTTCCCTGGATAAAGGTCGTGTGGGTTCAGGCAGAAAGAAAATGTAAAGCTAAATACAAATTAATGACCACCAGTTTTCTATTCTGAGCAAGGACATGATTTGCTTTTGTGACTATTATATACTCACAAGTATATATTCACAAACAGAAGGACTAGAAATTGGAGGGCTAGATTACGCCTCCCAGATCTTTCCACAGAAAGCACCTCTGTACAGTACATCCATTTTCATGAGGAAGAGTCAGCTGCTTCTTTAAGCACCGTTTCTTTTTTCTTGGTGGCAATGGATGACTACAATTTGTGTTTGATGTCTGAAGAGCACCTGGACCAAACCAGCTTTGGGGGGTAATTGTTCCCACCAATAAACAATGCAATCTGAGACTGATCAGACTTTTCTGAATAGACTTCTATGTGATAGGTATCCCCACAGTGTGAGAAGAGCACAGTTAGAGATGCTTTGGAGATTGCATGGAGGTTCCTAATCTCTCCCTCTCACTCCCCTTTTCCATTTCTATCTCCACCTCCTCCTTGCAACCAGGATCTGGAGAGAGTGAAATCTTCACTGATTTGTGTTGAGGGAACAACACGCCCCCCCAACACAAAATCCTAGATAAAATAATCTGTGGAAATGCTTAACAAGAACATATTTGTTCTTTTTCAAGTTGTTCCACAGGGAGGTGGAGGATATGGCTCTTTATTAACATTCAGGAATGTAAGTCTGAAGAAAAATAGTATAATTTGGACAAAAGTTGTAATTCTGCCATTCTGTTAACATAGAGAACCATTGAGTGCTTTTTATTTTTTTCTCTGAAATGATTTCACAGTGGCCTGTTTTCTTCTCTGTGCCCTTTGTTTAAATGCAGCATGATAATACACAGAGCAAAACACCATTTTTGGACAATTTTCAATGGAACTTAAAAGAAAACTTTTTACAGCCATCTCTGCACACAGGATATGGAAACCCCTCATAAGAGAATGTCAGATGGTGTAATTTACCAGTGTTACATGAGTTTTGTGTATAAACTCACTGTTTAGCCTACTTATAACAGAGCTTTAGTGCTGCTTTAATCCATGCCACATGCAGATGACCTGAGTAAACCCTGCGGGAAGACAGAAGCCTTGTTGTGTGCCTGTGGAACAGTTGCTCAAAATCTGATGTACAGCTGTGGCATGACTTGTTTGGAAGTGAAGAGGAACTTGATCTTTTAATCTTTTTTTTCCAGACAGATATTGTACTAAATAACAACTGTTTCCGAAGAGTACCTGCCACTGTGAGACTGAAATACATATTTCAAACTAAAGGCTTGGTTTCAGCAAAGACTTGCTCTGCATGAAGAATCAGAAAGTTTTTACGTGTTGCAAAATTTAGAACACAAAGTAAAGAGAGCATAAGGGGAAAAAAATCCTTTTAATTGTTCAAGCATTGGGCCTCATTTTCTCCTCATTTTATACCAGCATAAATGTAGATTCACTTCAGTGGGGTTTGTGTGCTGGCACAGCCTTTTGTGAATTAGAGCTTAAGTGAGAAAAAACAGATTTCTAACACTGTGTGTCCAAGTACAAGAAGAAGAAACCCGTTTCTCTTCTGGGAGACTGGATGGAAAGCACGTATCCTCTGCCTACAGCAGCGCACACAGAGATGCTTGTCCAAACAGGTTTTGAAAACATCCAAGGAGGGAGATTCCACAACCTCCTTGGGCTTAGCCCATAGACCAACAGTTAGATTTTGGTTAGATATGAGGAAAAACTTCCTATCTGCTGCAGTTCAAGCCCATTGCCTCTTGCTGCCTTCTGTGACAGTGGAGAACAAATGTTCATAATCTTTTTTTTGTAGCATCCTTTTAGATATTTGAAAACTGCTATCGTGTCCCACCTTAGTCTTTCTTTTCTCTCTTTCAGCCTTTTTTTCTTATGCCTTTTCTTTCAGCCCCTTTATCATCTTAGTTGCTTCCTTTGAATCTTCTTGAAGTGCGCGGCCCCAAACTGAACACAATATTCCAGATGAGGTCTCGCCAGCAAAATGGCATTTTCTTTTTTTTCTTTTTTCAGCAACAGCATCATGTTGTTGACACGTGTTCAGTTTATGATCCACCATAACTCCCACATCCTTCTCTGCAGTGCTAATGTCTAGCCAGTTATATTTCCAGCTTTAAAAAAAATTTATTATTATTATTTATTTATTTATATAGTGCCAGCGATGTATCTGGTGCTTTACAGAGAATAAGATAGACACGGTCCCAGCCCGAGAGCTTACAATCTAAAAGCCAGGGGGAGGGGAGACGAGACAGGGAAGGGGGAGCAGAGGGAGAGACAAGGGGCGCAACAATCATGAGGATGCGGGAACTCAGGTACACATTCTTGGCTTGGTTGCAGTAAGTTGGGAGTTTACAGATAACAGGTGGGGGATAATCCTGGGTGGGGATGATTAGCAGGAGTTAGGAAGGGCAGAGCGGAAGAGGTGGATTTTGAGGAGGGACTTGAAGGTACGAAGGGAGGGGGCAAGGCGGATGTGGGCAGGGAGGGAGTTCCAGGCGTGCGGGACAGCGAGGGAGAAGGGATGAAGGCAGTAGGGGAGGCTGAGGGAGGGGATGGAGGAGGAGCGAAGTGCTCGAACAGGGGTTTGGAGGGAGATCAGGGCAGAGAGGTAGGGGGGAGCGAGGTTGTGAAGGGCTTGTGCAGAATACGCTCAGGAAGGGGGAGCCAGCGGAAAGAGGAGAGGAGAGGCTGTTAGAACTGGGAAGAGATTAAACCGCTGTTGTACAAATTTTATAAATGGGTAGGCAGTAAAATCAGCAACCGGGTCCCCCAAGTGGGTAACTGGGTGACTCTATAATTGTTGTAATTTCCCAATGTGGAAATGGATAACAATGACCTGACAGATAAATTACACTGCTTTTAAACGAGGGCGCGCTAAAGCGCCTCCCAAATGCCGCATTAAAAGAAAGCCGCCGGAAGTGACGTTCTCCCCGTTGCCAGCGGCGGCGGCGGCTGGAGACACGGGGCTTTGCAGCGGTGCGTTCTTAAGACTTCAATTATTAGGCTTAAGAATGTGCCACTCCAAAGCCCCGTGTCTCCAGCCGCCGCCGGCAACGGGGAGAACGCCACTTCCGGCGGCTTTCCTTTAATGCGGCGTTTGGGAGGCGCTTCAGCGCGCCCTCGTTTAAAAGCAGCCTTACTTCTCGAAGTTCCAGAAATGGTCTTTCTGTATCTTTAACTCTCGTCTCTACGCTCCCATGCCCACTTTAAACAAAGTTTATTTAGAAAAAAAGTAAAGACCAAAGTTTACATTTGGGGACTAGGATAAAAAGTGAATGTGATCATTCTTTATTGTACATTTGTGTGTACTCCTCCTCAGCCTGCCACATGGCAGATCGCTGCCCCACCATTTGCTTTCTGAGCTACATGAAAAAACAGTGGTTGCACAACTAAGCATAAGGCAAACCTAAATCACCATGGCCAAAATAGATTACTTACTCTTCTCGTTAGAAACTATTATATAAAATGTGCATATAGATGTTTATGGCATTTATTTCTTGAAAGCAATAAAAGCTGCTAATCAGCAATAAAAAGACACGCACCATCCACTGTGTAAGATTTGCCTGAATTATCTAGTATCCAGCACTGTAAGTTTTAAATGATCAGCAGTAGGAGATGTAAGAGAGAAGCCGCTAATACCAGTTGGGTTATAAGTTTATAAGTCCACTTATGTAGTACGGCTGTTTTTGGCACAGTCTCTGACACATACACTCCAGTCAATCACAGTAAAGTGCCTAATAACAGATGTGGCAATTAAGCTGAAGAACTCTGTCTCTTCCTTTTAATTTTTATTATAGAGAATAACAAAGTACCTCATTAAGCCCACAATCATAGAGATTTTTGAATTTGGCATACAAATGTCTGTAAAAATTAGATCACTGAATAGGGTGCCTTGTTACTGTAGGTACTTTCAGACCGTGATACAAATGGAGATCATTATTGTAATGACAGATATGTGCTCTTGGTGGTGTTGGCCTTTCACGTCCATTAGTGGAAGGGAGGGTGAGTGGGAGATACTGATTTAAAGAATGCAACATGTGTCTTGTAAAGATCACAGTTTTAGAGTTTTAAGTTCTTGTGTTCATGTTAATAAAAAGTCAGTCTTCATTCTTTCAGCTTCATATTGCACTGCTAGGAGCAAGGAATTAGCTTCAGACTTCACTTTCAGAAAGGTTTCAAGTAACCTGAAACCAGAGTAAATTAACATATTTTAATAGGAGAAATTATCTTGAAAAAAATTAATTACAGCTAAAAAGGTCTGTCTTTGATTGTTACAGTTTCTAAGGCAAATGCCTTCATTAGTTTCCTTTAATGATGAACGAGGCTCTCCTTTTAAAGCACAGTCTGTTCATCATTAAAGGAAGTGAATCTGAGGATTTAATCACTTAAAAAATATTTTTTTGCAGAAAGAGAAAGGTGAAAACAATATGAACTTGAAACTGGAAGCGTTGATATTTAATCAGCATTTAATTATCAAAGTGTTTTTCACATAAAATATGCATTGTTTACCACTGATGTTTTACTATCTCTGGTAAATATTGACTATAATAATCATAAAATTAATATTGACCATATTGTTTTTTTCACAGTTTAAGTTTATTCAATTTAACCTTCCTACATCAGAAAAGGAAGTCTAGGCAAGTCAAAATTGCCTAATTTTCAGCTAATTTTACAGCCAACCATCTGTTAATATTATTTTTCACCTTGAAGGTGATAAGGCCTCACAAGTAGGAAAATTAGAGATCAGTCTAAATTGCCATCCTGCATAATGAGGTTTGTCTGTGTCACTGCAAATTAAGCCAGCTAGTAAGTAAATATATTAAGGTCAGGGTCATTTACAGGACATTTCACAAACAGATGTATTGTCTTAAGTAATGGGAATATAACTGCATTTTTCTTCAAAACTAAAGCATACCATCCCCACAATAAGAATCAAGTTATTTCTTGCATATGATGACTCCACAGATGCCCAAAGAGGGTGAAGGGATCACTATGTAAACAAAAATACATGAGGTTTGGTGGGCAAGGTGGTATCTTGCCATCACACACAAGGTTGTGGATGAACAGTAGAGTGAAAGAGAACAAGGCTACAAAGTAAATGTTTGCAATTACATTTGATCTAGCAAGTGCATGCGCTGCTTTTTATAGCACCCCTTCTTTAACAAAATTCTCAGTAACTTCATTGTTTCTCTAAAGAGGAACATTGCGGGAAAACTTAGTGTTTTGGAGTCAGTGGGTGTTTTCAGTCAGGCAGGCTGCTGTGATGCAGGCTGTGCCATCCCGCGGCACCCCTGAATGACCCATCTGTCTCAAAACGCCCCGCCAGATGTTGAAGTGGCAAACATTCCAGATTGTCACTTACAGAGCGGGCTGGCCAAACCCGGGGCACCAGCCTGAAGCGGAGCAGCTGTCTGTCTGATGTGTGGACCCACACTGCAGCTCCACCTTTGGCCAACCATTGCCCTGGGCAACATCATAGAGTTGCGGATGCCAGCCTAGAGCGTCAGGCGATTGCCTGCAGTTTTATGGTGTGTATGGGTGTGTGTGTGGGGGGTGCTGTGTGGGTGGCTTGCAGCCCGGGGAACCTGCTGTCCAGCAGGGCTGGGAGCAGGCAGACATGAAGGTGCACCCCAGAGCAGCTCCAGGGGCAGGCAGCTCGGCATCCCACAAGCTATAATAATTCACAAAATTTCCTCTTCACGCAAATCTTTGTCCCACTGAAGTCAGCTGCTGAAGCTCCAGATGAGTTCAATGGAACAGACTCTGGACTTTAATGTTTACTATTTTAAAATATTTTGGATGTTTAAACACATCCTCTTTTTAATTTTGCAGATTTATATTCTATTAGTCATTCTAATTTTTTGAGGCAAATATTTCCCTGTCCTACCCTTCCCTTTAGGAAAGTGAAGGCAGAGTGCCTGTTACTATTATATGAATGAGTATCTGATTGCCAAAAAAGAGGTTTGGAAATATTCATGAACATCAAGAGGCAGTGTGGGTGAATACATTTCTGGGTCTCCTCCCCACCCCCCCAAATGTTTCTTTTGCCAGTGTAGTGTGGTTTAATGCTTACTTGGGGGAGATCTCCTGTAATGAATCATCACTTGCTTTGAACTAGATTCCTAGAGGTATAAAGAAAAATTTATAACTAATGCTTTGAACTGTTCAAAAACGTCATAGATTCTTAGAATGAGATGGTAGTTGTAGTTAATTAACTTTTTTTCTTTTCAAGTCAAAGCATTTGAAAGTTAAATTATCTAACAGTGCAGTGATAAGGGCTTCTGGGAGCCATTTTCTCCGTCTGTCAAGCTTATGTCAAGTAATATTTTATTTGTGTATACTAACTGTATTCTCAGGTGTGTTACAGAATTAAATGCTGTAATAATAATAATAATAATAATTATTATTATTATTATTATTGTTATAAGCATTTGTATAGTGTCACCAGTGTACCTGGCTTTTTACAGAACAGTAAGATAGACGCGGTCCCTGCCTAGGCTTACAATAACATTAAAGTTTAAAAAAAATAAAAATGAGAAGTGAACAAAATAATGTATAAGCAAGTTATATGTTTACAGATGAGATTTGAAAACAGCAGAGTCAAGGAAGCATGAGGAGCAAGAAGAAAGGTTGATAAAGGTGGCAGGGGATGTAGAGGAGAAGTCAAGGGAAAGAGAGGAAGTAAGTGCTAGATATGTGTAAGGAAAAATAAGGAAGTGGAGAAGATACCTGGGAGACTGGAGGGAAGCTGTAGGCAATTTTTAAAAGAAAAGAGGATAAGTTGTCAGTCTCAAAATAAAGGGAGCTAAAGGAGTTGCCTTGGCCAATTGTTTATACTCTTCTAGATGTTGCGGAGACTTACTGTACCTATTAGAGTCTGGGATCTAGGAGATCACAGAAAAGGGAGTCCTTAATGATCTGGAAGTGGGAATAAAGAGTGAGGTGATAAAATTTGCAGGTGACACAGAGTTATTCAAGGTAGTAAAAACCCGAGCAGACTGTGAGGAATTCCAGGAGGATCTTGTAAGACTGGGTGACTAAACAACTAAATGTCAGCTGCAGTTAAATGTTGACAACTACAAAGTGATGCACAGAGGGAAAAACAATCCAACTTAGATGCACATAATTCTGAGTTTTAAATTAGGGGTTACCACTCAGGAAAAGGATCTTGGAGTCGTTGTGGACAATACATTGAAATCCTCAACTCAACGTGTGGCAGCAGTCAAAAAAGCAAACCGAATGTTAGGAATTATTCAAAAAGGGATAGAGAATAAAACTGAAAATAAAACACCTCTATATAAATCTATGGTGCGACCTCATCTTGAATATTGTGTGCAGTTCTGGTTGCCACATCTCAAAAAAGATATTGTGTAAAAGATATATAAGGTACAAAGAAGGGCATAAAAAATGATAGAGTATGGAACGGCTTCCGTACAAAGAGAAGCGTGATAAGTTAGGGCTCTTTAGCTTGGAGAAGAGATGTGTGAGGGGATATGATAGAAGTTTATAAATTATGAGTGGTGTGGAATGAGTAAGTAGAGAGCAGTTATTTACTAACCTCAGAGACTAACGGATCCAATTAGTTTCCAGTACACTCTGGGGGATTTACCCACTGACCTTGATGGCTACTCTTGTCGATGGCTGGTTGCTTTGTGGAATGACGTCCCGACCATGGCCATTTACATGGTTGCATTCAGGCGTCCGCTCCCGTCACTGTGATGACTTTGAATATGGGGGACCTGAGATGGTTGAAGTGGGACGGCAGGTGCTCGATTCATGCTGAAGCTGACTGACTGTGGCATAGATAATTCTTGAAGGACTATGCCGGGGCTGTGATGGCGAACAAACCTTTCTTCTCCGACATCATAGCCTCTGCAAAGTCCCTTCCTGAGGAGCTTTTCTGCGTGGTGAATGGACTTATAAATCTGGTCTGTCTCTCCCGTGAACCAGTCATCTAGTGCCCATTGTGACATTTTTACTAATTACTTTGCAGATAAAATAATTTGTATTCACCACAACTTGGGTACTGCTACTTTATCTGCAGAGTCAGAGTTTGGGGTTGTGCAAGCTCAGCCTTGTCCTGGTTGTTTGGATCGATTTCAACTAGTGTCACCCACCAATGTGGAGAATGTGGGGAAGGTAGGTTGCTGGACATCCTAAAAATCGCGATTGTCTGGACCCTGCTTAAAAAACCATCGTTGGACGCTGATGGTTTGGACTCTATCTCTCTACCCTCTCTCTCTCCCCTTCTGTCCAAGCTCGCCTCGTCAACTGTCTCTCTGATATCTCCGCCTGGATGTCCTGACGTCAGCTCAAGCTCAACATGGCTAAGACTGAACTCCTTATCTTTCCTCCCTTCCCTTCCTCTCCCTCTCCCTCTTCCCTGTCCATCCTTATTGATGGGGTCACCATCCGCCCTGTTCCCCAAGCCCGTAGCTTGGGCTTTGTCTTCGACACTCACCTTTCCTTTAAACCCTACATCGACTCTGTTGCCAAGTCCTGTCGCTTCACCCTCCATAACATTGCTCGGATTCACCCCTTTCTCTCTGTCTCCTCAGCCAAAACCCTTGTTCATGCCATGGTCATCTCTCGCCTTGACTACTGTAACCTCCTCCTTACTGGCCTCCCCCGCTCTCACCTGTCTCCCCTTCTCTCCATCCCAAACTCCGCTGCTAGGGTAATCCACTCAACCTGTCACTTTGACCACGTGCAGCCTCTCCCCCTCGCTTCACTGGCTCCCCCTTCCCAAACACATCCTTCACAAACTCCTGGTGTTCACTTACAAATCCCTTCACGACCTCGTTCCCCCTTACCTCTCAGCCCTAGTGTTAGGAGGGGGGGAGGTAGAAAGGAAATTGCAGGAAGGGTGCAGCCTTTGGCCGTCTCTCCGCTGACACACTGGGTTGTCAGTAATCCCCTCAGGTTGTAACAGAAGGCAACCCGCTTCATCATAGGGGAGGAGAGAATGTGCCACTAGAGAGGAGGAGGGGGGCATCAAACGAGGATGGGGGAAAACAGTTGCTCACCACAACGTACACCCGGGCACCAAGGTGAGACAGTGCGAGGATCAACGTGAAGGGGGGAAAGGGGGCTGGGGTGTGGGAGGGGTATGGGATAAGGAGAGGGGGGTAGGATTGAAGGGGCAAGGAGGGGGGTATGGGAATCACACACAACTGGGGGGGAAGGAACAACGACCAGGAAAAACACGGGCAAAGGAACACCAAACCAGGGACCAAATTAGGGAGATAGGGAGGGGAGTGCAGGAGACTCAGTCTCACAATTTCCACACAACGGAGTAAAGGGGTGTAAGGTATAGTAAGGCAAGGTACAGGAACACAGATACAATCACCAGCAAGATACACAATCCAGTCACTTAGCTTTCACCAACACAGGAACAAGGGGCCAGTCTCTCTCACGATTACCGGCGGGGAACTGATGCCCTGCCGGCGTTTTTATGCCCCTCAAGAGCAGCCCAGGTGTCAGCCCTTGTGTACAGATTAAGGCCCTGCCCCTCGCCGAGAGCGCTCTGCTGCTAGGCAAAAACTGCGTCAGGGCAGGGCTGGAGTCCCAGCCCAGGAGGTGCCTGATTGTGGAAGAGGAGGGGCCTGTGACGTTGCCTGGGATGCGTCCTGATGACGCAGGGGCGGGGTCTGCCCTGTGGCTGGGGAGGACGTCTTTTCTTTCTCCTGGGCCTTCCGGGGAACCCCCTGCTACCCCCGCCGCCGAGGCACTCTGCGGGACTGCGGCGTGACACCTAGTCTCCTTACAAACTCTTGCACGCACTCTCCGTTCCTCCTCTGTCCCCTCCCTTGCTCTCCCTCGTCTCCCCTGCTCCCCTAACCGCCTTCGTCCATTCTCCCTTGCTGCCCCCTGTGCCTGGAACTCCCTCCCTGCCCACATCCGCCTTGCCCCCTTCCTCTGCACCTTCAAATCCCTCCTCAAAACCCACCTTTTCCTCACCGCCTTTCCCGACGCCTGTTAGAACGTTCCTATCAATATTTTCTGTCTACCCTCCCCGCAGACTCCTGCCTAACCGCAACCAAGCTAAGAATGTGCACCTGAGACTTCGCATCCGCTTGAATGTAATTTATCCCTTTTCTCTCCCTATGTCCCCTCTCCTTGTCTTCCCACTCCGTGTCTATTAGATTGTAAGCTGTAGGCAGGGACTGCGTCTATCTTATTGTTCTGTAAAGCGCCAGGTACACAGCTGGTGCTATACAAATGCTTATAATAATAATAATAATAATAATATAATATAATGGTTTCGTGTTCTGTTGCCCTGGCTCTAACCTTCCCTTCTTAGGGAAGGTTATTGAACAGGTAGTTGTCCAGCAGTATCAGGCTCATCTCGATGTTGTTGGATTCCTGGACCCATTTCAGTCAGGTTTTCATCTGGGGTATAGAACGGAGACTGCACTTATGGACTTGATTGATCTACGCCTGGAGATCGACAAGGCGAATTATGCTCTGTTGATCTTGTTAGGCCTTTCAGTGGCCTTTGATATGGTTGATCATGATGTGCTGTTGACATGACTTCAGGACCTGGCAGGGGTGTGCGGGACTGCTCTTGAGTTGTTCCATTAATTTCCGTCAAGGGGGTCCCAGCAGGTGGTGATGGGAGATTGCTTGTTGTTCCGCCCCCGCCCCCCGGACCTCCCCTTTGGTGTCCTGCCAGGTTCCATCTCATCTCCCCTTTTGTTCAATGTGTATCTGAGACAACTGGGTGAAATCATTTGGAGGTTTGGAGTGAAGTGTCATGGCTCTACCTCTCTTTTTCATGCGACACAGGTCCTGTAGTCTCTGTGCTTACTGCTTACCCAATGCCTCGCTGCTGTTGGGGACTGGATGAGGGTGAGCCGACTGAAGTTGAATCCAGATAAGACTGAAGTGATGATGATTGGCTGATTTTGTGTCTTGGAGGGATTGGGACCCTTGTTATTAGGGGAGTTCTGCCCCCTCTGGTTACCCAGGTTCACAGCCTTGGAGTGCTTCTGGACCCCTTGCTGCACCTGGAACATCAGGTTGTGGGGGTGGCCAGGAGCGCTTTTTACCAACTCCAACTGGTGAGGAGGCTGCGTCCCTTTCTTTCTGACTCAGATCTGGCCACCATCATCCTTGCTTTCATCACCTCAAGGCTAGACTACTGTAACGTGCTCTCTGTGGGGCTACCCTTGGTGACTGTTCCAAAGCTGCAGCTGGTGCAGAAAGCAGCAGCCCAGCTCCTTTCAGGGGTGGGTCACCATGAGCACATTACACATGTGCTTTAAAATCTGCACTGACTCCCTATAGTCTTCTGAGCACTATTCATGGTGTTGGTTTTGACCGTTTAAAGCCCTAAATGGCCTGGGCCCCACCTATTTGAGAGACTGTCTTTCCTTCCATGCTCCCCTGCGCCCCCTGCAGTCGGCTGGGAGCGCTCTCTTGCGGGTACCACCAACTAATCTTATCTATATGACAGGGGCCTGCAGGGAAACGTTCCGGTATTGACCTTCCCCCAGAGGTCCGTCAGAGCCAGAGCCTGGTCATATTCTGGAGGCAGTGTAAAAAAAAATTCTTTTTGGTAAGGCATTTGGCAGGTGGGGTTAAAGGTGGTGGTTGTTGTTGTTGTTGGGGTTAGGGGTGAAGATGGGTTTTTCCTGAAATGAAGTTTTTAAAGAGAGTTTTATTGTAGTCTGTATTTTGTGTAAGCCATCCTGAGCCTTTGTGGAAGGGCGGGATGGAAGTTTAAATAAAATATAATAAATAAAAAATAGTACTAGAAGTTGGGGGACACTCCATGGAACTATCTGGCAGCAGACTTAAAACAAAAGAATTTTTTTGCTCAACACAAAATTAATTTGAGGAATTTGTTGCCAGAGGTAGTGGTCAAGGCTAGTAGTATAGCTGGGTTTAAAAAAAGACTGCATAAGTTCTTGAAAGGTTGGTCCATTAACAACTATTAGCTGAATAGGTTTGGGGAATGTAATTGATTGTCGGGAGCTGGGAGATAACAACAGGGAATGGATCACCCTATTCTGACCGAGGCTGGCCAGACGGCCACTGTTGTGAGACAGGATGCTGGGCTCAATGGACCATTGGTCTGAACCAGTATGATGGTGGTACTTACATTCTTATTAGCAAAGGCTAGAAGAGGTGATATCACTAATGAGGATCTGGACAGCACTGGAAATGAGACATCAGTGTGCAAAGGCAATCACACAATTTTCACAGCTGTATTCAAAAATATAATACTCCTTTCTCGTATTTTTTTTATTTGATGGGGGAAGAAACCCATGTTTCTGAGGTTAGGCTCTTCCTCTCCTGTTATTTATTTATTTATAAAATCATTTATTTATTTATAAAATCATTATCCCTGCCCAAGGGAGTATGCCAAAGGTGGGACCCAAGATATTAGACAGCTTGAATTATCCCTTATATGGCTGCGCAGTGCTGTAACCAATAGCGCACACTGGGTGATTTTAGATGGATGGCAGCCCTGGTTCTGCCTGTGCCAGCTCACTTCACCACCAGGCTGGCCCATCTGTCTAAAGGTGCCCCGCCAGATGTACAACGTGGGCAGCCCCACTGGTGGTGTTTGGAACACCCCGGAGTGCCAGCAGTAGAGTGGGCTGGCCAAACCCTGGGCAGCGGCCTGAAGTGGAGCTGCTATCTGTCTGATGGGTGGACCCATGCCCAGTCAGATCCATGCCCAATCAGCTGTTGCCCCTGACAGGACCGTAGAGTTGCAGGCACCAGTCTAGAGCATTGGACAATTGTTCACAAGTCTGTATTGTGGGGTGTGAGTCAGCGCTATGCAGGCAGGCCATGTGCCAGGGAACCAGCTGGGTCTGCCTGAAGCTGACCCAGGTGGGGATTGAAGCACGCAGCTGCCGGGGAGCACCCCTCGAGCATCTCTGGGGGTAGGCAGCCTCTTTGTCCATCTAAAACCACCCATTGTCTCACATTCAGAAATAACAAATCATCCCAAAAGTGTGCTTGTTAAGAAACAAACAAAAATCAAACCTCATCGCATAGATTTGATCTAGCTAGGAAAAATATAAAAAATAGTCAAACATTCATATGCACAAAGTATAGAATTTTAAAATTATAATGTGGGGTAAATCTTGAAGGGCTAGTACTCTGAAGAAAACATATTTTAAACAGTGGAACAGTTGATTGTCTCCTCCCCTGAAAAGTGTCAGTGTGAGGAGCACACTAAAATAATTACATTTTCATCCGTTGTCAAAGGCTGCATAATGTCTAGGGAAGTATGCAGCATGATCTCTTTGACACAGTGATGGAGACCAGGGCCAGATGAAAATGAAATGAATGATTTTCACTTATTTTAAGTTATGTCGGGTATGTTTGCTATGCTAACAATAGAGCAATATGCATGTGGCTTGTACCACTCCGTCCCATTTCATTATAGACTTGCTGCTACCAGAGGCCTGAAGCTCTGGCTGAATTAGGGTGAAAACAGGCATTTATTTATTTACTCATTTAATACCCTGCCCCTCCTGCTCCAAGCAGCCCAGGGTGGCTTACAATGTTAAAACATATAAAATCAATAAAACCATAAAATACGATAAAAAGGAAGGCACAAACTAAAACTGCCCCCCTCCCCTATCCCACCCTACATCCCATCTCCATTGCCAAAAGCCACAAGTCTCCCTTGCCAAAAGCCACAAGACATGACACTAACTCCACTTTTACTCCGCTTTAACATTTCTTATGCATGTTGCACGGCTTCATAGGGTACCAATACAGCCCTGCAACATGCATAAGAAATGTTAAAGTGGTCCGGTGTTAAAGTGGAGTTAGCATCATGTCTGTTTTCACCCTTTGTGAAAGTGAACTGGGCTCAGTGATATGTACTCAGCATTTTCTTGAGTGTGTGCAGTATGCTAGGTCTGCAGCTAGGGTAAAGCTTGAAATCAGTGGAGCTATTCTTATTTACCTCAGCTGAGAATCTAGTTTAAAGTTTGAAAGGTAATTTGGAGGAGCCTCTTACTTCCTACACCGGCATTACAGTCCCTGGGCCTGGATTTTAAGGAGGGGGTTGCAAAATCTGTTTACTTGGGGTGGTAAAATGGATAGGACCTGCCTTGCTCACACACAGTTAAACTAAGGCCCTTATTACACTGGCCTCTCCCACTCATGAACATGCAGAGATCTGCGTGTTCATGAGTGGGAGAGGCCGGTGTGACGGATGCAGCACATGCAGGTATGGTGAGTGGGAGTGCATGCGTGCTCCCACTTAACACGCATCCCCACGCACCCCCTACTCATCAACACACATGGAGCAACCAGGGAAAATGGTGGTTGCTCCATGCGTTGGGATGAGTGGGGGGTACGTGGGTATGCATCTGCGGCCGTATGCACGCCTGCCCACTCACAGCGCAGCGTGCCCACGGACCCCCCTGCCCTGAGGGGGCCGTGTAAAATAAAGCCTAAATTAGTAATGCTGGTTCTGTGAGTAACTTAAACCAGTACAGCTTGAGCTAATTTGAACAGTTTCAAAGCTCTAAGCCAGGGGTGGGGAACCTCAGACCCGGGGGCCAAATGTGGCCCTCAGCAAGTTTTTATGTAGCCCCTTTCCAATGCCTATATATGCCTCCTGGATCCAGTCATTACCCCCAGGCACTGAAAAAATGAGTTCAGGATAATGGAACAGAGAGGAGGGCATGCACACAAGCGTAGGGGACCGATCCACAGCACAGATCCATGATCTGGACCCTCCTTTTCTTGAATACACCCGTTAAGCACCCCTGCCCCCAACCTCTATGTGGCCATCAGAGCTCTTACTAATTTTCATTGTTGTCCCTGGGACTGAAAAGGTTCCCCACCCCTGCTCTAAGCCCTGCTGGCGAACTTTGATCTCCTCTTATTACCCTGTGTCCATTTCCCAGCATGATGTACAGCAGTGTAGATAAGTGATTTCTGTTGAATGGTACAAGTGGTATGTGTGAATGATCCATGGTCAGTTCTTTAAGCTGGTATAAGGACAAACTTATACAAGCTGTAGCAAAAAAATTCCCTAAATACATGTTATGCAGAATGTCTTGGGATTCATCTGCAATAAAATGTCTATATAATAAAGTTATTAACTTCACTTCTACAAGCAGAAGGACAAATTAGTATCTTTACTTCTTTGTGTATCAATTATTCCAACTTCTAAATTCCCTAGTGTGCTGTGTTCTTTTTGAAATGGAAGGAACCCAGAATTATGCAAAGTATACTAGGCATACTGTCCCCAGATCAATGTATCTGGGGACAGACTATCACTTCCCTATTTTCTGATTTGATATATTTACCTATGCAGCGCATAATCTCATTACTTTTTTGGCCACAATATTGTATTACAAACCCATATCTAATTTGTAATCCAGTATTAGCCCAGGTCTCTCTCAGAATTAATGCTTTCAAGTTTCCCCTTATAGTGAATATCTCTTTTTGGATTCTTCCCCTATACCGGTCTACAGGTATTAGCATGCATTTCTCCAGGATGGATCTCAATTTATTATTTTCAACCTGAGTTTATTTCTCTGTCTTATTTTATAACAACCCTAAATTTGCAAACTTCTATAAATCTCATTAATCTGTCTGTCTGTCTGTCTGTCTGTCTATAAGTAGTTAATGAGGATGTTAAATAAAATTTACCCGAACACTCATCCATGCAGTGCCCTACTAGAAATCACCTCTTACATAAATATGTTGCCATTTATTTATATTTGTTTTGTTTATGGTCCTTCAGCCACTTTATAGTCCATATGACAATGTTCACATCCAAGTACATTCATGTTAATTATCCAAACAAGATTTCATGAGGCACTGAATCAAACTGGTTTTTTAATCTACACATGTAAAGCATCTATTGCATTACATTCTGTTCATTAATTCTGTAATGCAATCAATAAAAGCAATCAAGTTTTTTCATAGTCACAAGTTAACATGAGACTAATAATTACTGACAAGATTAGGTCAGATTCAAGTTTTGATAATGTCAATATTGGTTGTTTTAATGGTTGTTTCTGTCCCTGAAAAAGAAAACAAGAGTTATTTTTGTTATATTGCCCAGTGTCACATGATACTGCCTTATCATTATATAGTTCTTTTCTGCCATAAGAATCCTAAAGTGTTTTACGGACAGCTCCATTCAGTGAGGAGTCAGTGCTTATTTGTGAAAATGGCGTAACATTTCATGATAAACATTACACAAGGGAAAGCAAGAAAAGAAAGGCTGCTTGCCCACATTCAGAAAGAGGCGGGGACTAACATGAGTTTAACTCATGTTAGAGTGGTCACGTGAAAACCCTGATCGTGGACACGGGGGTTTTAGCGTTATTTTTCAATTCCCCCATTAAATTCAATAACGAGAGACAGGGCTGGATTTGAGGGATTTCATGTGACCACTCTAACGAGAGTTAAACTCAAGTTAGTCCCTGTTCCTTTCTGAATGTGGGAAAGCAGCCAAAGATACCTTGCCCAGCAAAAGCTGAAAGGTGATTTGATGTCCACTGAACACCATAATTGTTACGTTGGGCCCAGCCCTTGAGATTCTTTACTGCTACAAGCCCCCCGCCCCTCCCCCCAGCCTTTCTGTCAAGTCTGGGCTCTCCAGTTGGCTTCTTCTCGTCACAGAACCATAGGCTTAAGTGACAAGAATCCATTGAAATCTGAATATTCTTCTGCTTATAGTTTCTGTAACCAAATAATACTGGCTAAGTGGATGGTTGTCCCCATGCAGCAGTTGAGTTTTAAAGTCTTACAAGCAAGAGTGAATGCTTTAGTCAGATTTCTCTCCTTTGACTTTTCTGTGTAGCCCTATTGACTATTTGAACTCCCACCAACATAGATCATCAATGGTCTCATCTAGATATGCTAAAACAAGGTTACATTTGGGTTGAGGACATAGGGTGATTTTACTTGTTACGCTATGCATGTGCAAGTCCCTGTTTTTTGTAAGGTGTACTTGCCAAAACTAATTTTCTGTTAAGTGTGCACTATCTATGCGTGACGGGAGCTAAAGCACTTTTTGGGCCAAACATGAGGAGCAGGCACTTGCACGGGACTGTTGCAATGTGTGTCTTTGCACCTCTTCCTGCTGCGTCTTAGCGGTCATCCAGATCTATAGAAACAGCTTGGAAGTGATGCTGACAGGAATGTCTACTTTTTCTGCATCTTGGCAGTTGTATGATAGCGTGCATGGTTAATAGTCACCATTGTTTGCTGTTTCCAAGCTGCTGCATTTTGAGAGGCCAGTTTAAAAACATTGCTCCTATGGTGCAAACTGAGAGCCAGGCAACAACAAGCAAACAAATCTAGAGCCAGCATCACAGCTAGCCACCAGCCTCTCACTGTCTGTCCACCAGTGTCTTATGTCATGGGGTGAGGAAGAGACCAAGGCTTTCATTTGCCTTGTGGGAGGGGTGGGATGAAAAAGTACAATACTTGCTGGTGAACTGTTACCGAAATTTCTAAAAGATCTTGAAAGAAATGGAAAAGCTGGGGTACAAATGGGACATGGCCTAATGTTGCCGGTAAGCAAAAGATCTTAATCAGAGGAACAAGGAGATCCACGACGACATGCCACTGGTTTCCGAGTCTCCAGAGGTGCTCTATGGGAGCAAACTGGACTAGATTTCCCAGCACGCTCCCAGAGATCTTTAGACCAAGCATGCTCAGACAAACTGCATGCAAACACACAGCGTTTGCAGAGGCCAAAGCAGCATGCCTGACTCCTGTGGCTTTTAGGTGACTATACTGCTTGGTCTTCCCTGCCCCCTGCTTGTCCTGTTACCTGCCCCTGGTGCCTGTCTGCCCCTGTTCCTGTTCTCTGCTTCTGAGTTCCTGAGCATTCACTGAGTTCTCGAGGAGGGGCCCGAATCCTCAGAAACTTGGAAATGCTGATTATTGTTTTTTGAACTATCCGGAACACCTCGAGGTCTGTGTCTCAGTACTAAATGACCGCAGTCTTCTTGCAAGGTACCTGACTACCGGTAGTTGGGAGTCACACCTCCATAACCTGTACTTGACTTCTCTTGTACTACTGTAGCTGGTCGCTGTTGGAGACAGGATGCTGGGCTCGATGAACCATGGGTCTGACCCAGTATAGCACTTCTATGTTCTTCTTATGTTCTTATGACAAGGAGTGAAAGCCAGAAACCTTTATAAAGCAACATGTGCGGGGAGAAGCCATGTGCAGCGCCTAATCATGCTCACTGGTCTCAGCTAGCACGAGGTCTCCAGAGCTGGAGGTCTCAACTAGTTCCTCAGCTAGCAGGAGAAAAAGCTCCTGTTTTTCTGAGTCTGGAATACCTGCCGGAGGGGAGGAGGATTGCGACAGTTCCTTGCCATCCCTAGAAGGAGCACTCAAGGAGAATAACCCCTCACTCAGAAAAAGAGGACATTATATGGCACAGCTGCATAAAGTGAAAAAAATGAGAAAAAGTGTTTAGGGCCCACTCTTTTGCTCTAAACAAAACCTTTCCTTTCTCTGCTGTTCTATTATATCTAATAAAAGCTCATTTGAACACAAACGTTTGTTGTGACCACTGAAATAAAGACAGTTAAATTAAATCTTTCTGCTGTTTACTTTATTTACTTTATAATTCTCATTATACTGCTGGTAGTGGGGAAGGAAAAGTGGAAAGGAGCAATGCATATTGGGTTAATACCACAAATGGGGATGGGGGAAGGCAGGAAATCGCAAGGCAAATCAGAATGATATTTATATCACTGCAGTTATTGCCTGGCGGAATGGTTCCTGTTTATGTAGCTGCATAGAGTGTTTCTTATCTCGTTGGAAATATGCTCCTCAGGAGGTAGGGGTTTGCTTTCCTTCTGAAAAATAGGCAAAGGTTCATTAGTTGCTTGAGGGTACAGGGAACACAGTGCTTCTCCCTTAGTTACACAATGTTGGGAAGCACACATGCTGCTATTGTAATGCAGGGTGCCATTTCCCGTTTCTCATCCAGCCTTGCAGTCACAGACCACCAGCACTGCTTCAGGATCCCAAACTGGATCCTGAAGCGTGTTCCCCCAATTGAACAAGCTGCACTAAGCTGCCAGTTGAAATGGTGCTGCTTCTGGGTACAGGTCACTACTTATGCCTTCATTAGCCACAGCTTCATGGAAGTAGGCGAGATCGGCAATTACCACAGGTTTCATTAGAACACCTTCAGCTGCTGTTGTTTGTGGCCCAAATTCTCTAGTATACATCTGGCTGAAGAAAGGTGACTGCTTGATGATATAGGTATCATGACGTTTGCCTGCCTGTCCAATCAGTACATCCAGGATATGGGAATGGTGATACACAACGGCCTGCAGTACCAGAAAATAGTTCTCATTGTGGTTCTGGAAATAGTTGCTCTTGTGTGAAGGGCAGAGCATGGTGACATGACTGCCATCAATTGCTCCAATGCGGTTCAGAAAGTCCTCAGCCATTGATCCAGTCAACAGTACCTCTTAGTTCACAAATTACATGACCATCTGCAGGAGCATGTGATTGGTCACCTTGCACACCTCCATGAGGATTGCTCGCAAACTGCACAAATGACAGTGGAGCTGGTCCTAAACCTCATGCACGATGCCATACACACGCAGGTACCGCTGCTTGGTTTGTGCAGCTGCTGTAGACCCTGTGTATGGGGTGCACGTGGCTTGTGTGTGCATACATGCGTGTCCCACGTGTTCTCCGTGTGCCGGTCTGCGGGGCTTGGGATCGGCCTCACTGGCTACCTGCCTCTCCATGGGGATGCACTTAGCAGCACGTTAATCAACTCCATTATCAACCCCTGCAGCATGCAGAAATTTAGCACCCACTGTTCATTGTCCCAATTGTTTGACATTCTCCCACCTTATCATCGGCTGCTGCCTGTCCATTGAATTCTGCGCACAGTGAGTGGCAAATAGCATCATGTGCCTTAGGTTCTGCTGCCATGGCTGAAGAAATTTATTGTGAGCTTGCTCTATTCTTACCAACGGCTCAATCATCTCCATAGTGAGAGCCAGCGAGCAGAAGCTGGTACATGAGTAGGACAGTAGCTTTGTAGAGCTCAGCGTTATTAGCCATGCTCAACACCATGATGCTGCCTGACATATCACAATGTGCCCACCAATTGCTGTGCGGATCCACCACTCTGCATGTCATCCCTTCTATTGGTTGGCACAATATTGCTCATTGCATTACAGGCTAAGCTTCTTACCCTGATTGGGAGGAAAGGCGTTTGTCTTGCTGTAGTCAAACCCTGATTTGCCAAGAGTAGCGTAAACAGAGTCAAAAGTGAAAGTGATCCTTGCATATGCATCTGGCACAAAAATTAATTTGTGATACTAATTTGTTGCAAAAAAGTAGATCAATTGTGAAAACCGCTCATAAAGACACTGCAATGGATGGCAGGGATTCTGAAGACCTGGAAGTTTTCAGTTGCACATCGTGTTTTCTGCCTCACAGCCAATTAAAGTTGCCAATGGAAACTTTCACTCTACTGAACATTTGGGACTATATTTCCCATACCACTTGATCTCCCAACTAATGCACTCCTGTGGTTTTAAATGTTGTTTTGAGCAATGCAGACTGCATGTGCTGCAGCTTACGCTGCAGCCATACCAACTCCTAGATGTATCTGTCGTCATGCCAGGTGCCAGAAGGAAGACATTATCCCCAATGAGCATTTGGGAACGAGTGGATGTGCAAATGGCTCTGAGACACCTAAGTCCATTTCCACCATATTGCGAGCTTTGGAGACTGATGATAACCAAGGAATGCACCAAAGATTTGTAGAAATGCACTGAACAAATTCAAAAGCTGTCATTTAAACCACATCTGATGGTGGTCAGCCTGGTGCATCTTTTGGTATGTGTAATCTACTAAATGAGCAAGTGGCTCTCGGAGATCTATGACCATATTTCCCCTACTGCTTCATCATCTGTTTGATGAATATCCAGACTTTGATGTGATTTTGAGGAATGCGTAATTTGCACTCAACATCTGTTGATATATTTCATTGCAGTAAAAGTACCAGTATATACACCATCCCTAGGGAAGAATATCAAGAGGATGGGCATGGTGCAAGACCCCCTGGCAGAGAGGACCACAGTGTTGCAGGCAGCTTGAACATGCTGGAGTTAGATTGATACAGCTACTGGCTGAAGTTACCATGTAAAGTAAACACACACCTCCTGATTTCACAGGAAATAAAGCATACATGAACCTCATGGACTTATAGCATGTTTTTATTGATGACAAGATCATGACTACACGCTGTTTCAATTTTTTTGCTTATGAGAAATTCTAGAGTTAGGTGAGCAGTTCTTGTTTTTGTGAGTGGCAGTGGGCAGGGGTTTAAGTTCACTCTGAGTGAGTGGCACTTGCTAGCCACAAGAAACTGGAAACAGTGATGTAGTGTGCCCAGTGCTAACAACCCAAAATGTAACACGTGAGCAATCTATAGTGCATTATGCCAACGTAGT
This sequence comes from Sphenodon punctatus, assembly GCA_003113815.1. NCBI lineage: Eukaryota > Metazoa > Chordata > Lepidosauria > Sphenodontia > Sphenodontidae > Sphenodon > Sphenodon punctatus. The sequence continues at coordinate 1,579,001 of QEPC01008444.1, read as the reverse complement.
GCGTGACCCATGGGATATTGATCCAGGTAACAAGTTGTGGGAGGAAACTAATGAGAGCTTCAAAACTACAGTTACACATATATCAGCATAAATGTTTAAAGAGGCAGCCATGCACAGGTTTTGTGGGGGTATATGCACTGGCTATTTGAAGGTTAAGTAATCAGGTCAAGCAAAGGATAAGCAAATCACCTGTTGCCTATAATTCATTACCAAGTTGAGTTTGGTAAGAACATGGGTAACCTTGCTACTCTTGCAGAAAGTGGCATGAGATCCGTAGACGATAGCTAAATTTCCATCCACTTCTTCTCTTGCCAGCACCATATTCTGTACTAATTGTGAACGCTATAGGAAAGTCAAAAGTATGGGTGTTAACAAACGTGACACCGGCCTGGGCCAGCATCACAGTGGTACATTTGTTCTGGGCCTCCCAGATGTGAGCCCAGTACAAACCCCAGTGGGTGTAGTGGCTGGGCCAAAAATGTGGGCTGGGAACAGAGCGGGCAGAACCAGGTGGGAATGTTCGTTCCTGTGCTGGCCCAGCATCGGGGGTTGCCATGGCAGCTAGTCGTGACTGCGCTATCTGTCATGGTGGGGGGGAGGGGGCCGCTGCAGCATGGGGGTGGAGCCAGCCGGCCATGTGGCACTCCCTGCCTCCTGGCCACGGAGATGTCCATTCCCGCTGCTGGAGCTGCCCCGGCCAGGGAAGGTGGGATGACAGCTGCTCATCACATCTGTAAGTACCCAAGGACAAATTTCTTTTTATCACAAGTGCAGAATAGACATATACAGAAGAGAAACAAAGGAATGTAGTATAGTATTGCATATTAAAAAAAAATTCACACCTTTACAATCTCTGTGCAAAAGAGCAGAAATCAGCTTTGTATATTTGGAAGAGATCAGATTGATTTAGACTAAAGCGGATCTTGCTTTCCTGGTAGTTCCTTCCCGAATGGATGTGTGATTGTGTGTCCTCCTGCTTCATTTTTTATGCTCTAGGGGTAAAACACATTTTTTATGCTCTAGGTGTAAAGTCTGGGCCCCACATACCTGCGAGACTGCCTCATCCCTTGTGTCCTGGATTGGCCCCTGTGGTCGGCCGGGGGCGCCCTCTTTGAGGTCCCCTGGGTTTTGGGTGACGACATTAGAGAGGGCATTTTTGGTGGCCACACCACGGCTATAGAACTCTCTCCCAGAGGAGATTAGTCTCTCTCCAAATCTCCCCTCCTTCTGTAGACAATGTAAGACCTGGTTGTTTTGCCAGGCATTTGGTGAGGGGGACAGGTAGTGGATGGGTTTTTTTCTTTTGGGGTCGGGGTTTTGATCTTGGGCCGCTTGTTTTTATGGTTTTAAGTACTATTTGATATTATATTGTATTTTATATCTTTGCATTTTTATATTTTGTATTTTATATGTTGTTCACTGCCCCGAGCTACCATTGGGCAGGAGGGGGAGGTATAGAAATGGTGTGTGTAAATAAATAAATAAATAAATAAAAGCATTTTTCAGCTAGTAATGGAAAAGCTATATCAGCATTTTCCTTGCTCTCGGGTCCATTGTGTCTTGTTAGCAATTGTATCACGGTATTGCTGTGGTGCTCATGCAACCGTAATCTTGCTTAATTCACCAACTGCGTTTGATTCTGCTGACCATAAAATACCTCTCTGCTGTCTTGAAGCAGCTTTTATATCTTGCATGTTTTGCATTACTTTACCTTTTATTTTCATTTCTCGCAATGTTTTCATTTTGTAGAGAAGGAGCAAACTCTCCTGTCTAGAGCACAGAACTGGGAGTTGGGACTTCTGGGTCTTGCTTCTAGCTTTGCCCCTGAGTTGTCATGTCAAAAGGCAAATGAACCTATCTGGTCTCAATTTACTAATAAGTAAAAATTGAAGGTTTCTCTCTATCTCTGTCTCTCCAGAGCCTGGACACAATAAAAGAAATGATAAAGATTTAGTAATCTTACTTAACATGGGAAAATATTAAGAGGTTTCATAAATTAGCAAGGCCAGGTCTTCAAATGTGGGTGCATGTCAGACCTACAAGTTCCAGATTTATATGTGCTAATCAGGTGTGTGCAGTAACAGCTATTGATATGTACAGCACAATTACAGGGTTTGCTTGCCCTGTTACTTAACAAGCTAATGTGATTGTCTGATCATATGAATACAGGCTTATGGCTTTCACATATTTTTAAACTTTTGTTTAATGATTGTAAAACATTTAGAGATTAGCAGATGAAGGATGAGATAAAAGCTATTTGTATTTTATTTGATTTAATATACACATGAATACGTAGGATTAGTCAATATTATCTGTATGTAAAGGATGTAACTGATGGAGTGTCTGGTACTATCATGATATTTCAAGAGCAGGGACAAAGTGCACTGGGGTCAATGAGAAGCTGTTCACCTAGTTAAACAGGCTCTGCACCAGACCTCAGACTACCAGAGTATTGCCTTAAACACACTTAATATTCTTCGATCAAAAAACTTTTGGTTTAGAACTGGAACTAAGGCTCTTACAAATTAACTCATGCTTCAAAAAGCATAGACATTGTAAGTTAAGGCTCCTGGCTTAATTTGTGTGCCATGTAAGCAGTAAAGACGTACAATCTCAGATGTTGTGTTCCCCTACAAGTTAGCTCCTGCACCCACACCTTGTCTTGGTCTTTCAGCTCCACACTTCCTCCTCTGCAGGCTGCGGGCAACACTGAAGCTGGACAGCTGCTCTTGCTTTCCCTATGGGTGTTTTTAAACATGAGGCTTTTCCCCTGCAGGTTAAACGTCCAGCTTGGGAAAACCCCTGTGGGGAGTTGGGGGTGGATTCGGACGCTTCTTGTCGGGCGACTCCTGGAAGTTTTGAGACCTAGACTAGATAAATCCCCGATAGCCAACGTCTTACCAGTCTGCGTCTCAGAACATCTGGGAGTTGCCTGGCGCCACTGTTTCCAGTGGTGCCTGGGCAACTTCTAATCCGGTGAGGCGTGTCTGAATCCCTTCCCCCAGTGGGGGTTCCCCAAGCCAGATGTTTCCCCAGATGTTTCCCCAAGCCAGCCGGACGTCGTGCCGGCTGGGTACGCTGTGCAGCACCAGCCTCGTATGGGGGGCTGGGGGGGAGGTGTAGCTATTATTTTTAGGGAGGACTGGTCAGTTAGGAGATATCCAGTCCAGGAGATTCCAGCTGTGGAGGCCCTCCATGTGGTGTTTGATTTGACTGCGGGCAAGCTTGGGGTGTTGCTGGTATACCAGGCCCCTTCCTGTCCGGCAGCATTCCTCGCTGCTCTAGCAGAGCTGGCCTCGGAAGTAGTGCTGGACTCCCCCGGGACCGTGGTCCTTGGGGACTTCAGCACTCATGTCAATGCTGGCCTTGTAGGAGCGGAGCGGGAGTTCATGGCCGCCATGGCAACCAAGTGGTCAACTGCCCGACTCATGTGGGGGGACATATCCTTGACCTCGTCATCTGTTCTGGTCTTGAGGTGGGTGATCCGTTAGTGGGAGATGTGAGATCTATGCCCTTGTCATGGACGGACCATTATCTCCTGCAGACCAGCCTCCTAGCGCAACCCCTCCAGAAGGGGAATGGACCAGTTAGGGTGGTCCGCCCTCGGAGGCTGATGGAACCGCAGCAGTTCCAGGAGGCTCTGAGGGAGTTATCCCTGGACCCTGATGACCACTCTGTCGATGTGCTGGTACAGCATTGGTACATCTTGCTGGGGGCGGCCATCGATAGGGTGGCCCCGAGACGTCCCCTGCCCCCGTCTCGTCACCACAGGGCCCCTTGGTTTACCGAGGGGCTGCGGTGTGTGAAGCGGGTAGGCAGGAGACTAGAGCGACGCTGGCATCGGACTCGCTCTGAATCTCAATGACTTCTCCATAGGACCCATTTGCGGTTCTCTGTTGAGGCTGTGAGCACAGCAAAGAAGGAATTCTTTGCTGCTCTCATAGCGTCTGCAAAGTCACGTCCAGCGGAGCTGTTCCGGGTGGTGCGGGGGCTGGTCAATCCGGCCTCCCTCCGCCTGGATGGGGACTTGTCCCAGGCCCGCTGTGAGGAGTTTGCCACCTACTTTGCAGACAAGATCGCTCAGATTCAGAGTAATTTCTACACCGGGTTGGATGCAGTAAGTGAGGAGCGTGAGGTTATGGAGGCACCGTCTGGTCGATCTTTCTGGGAGGAGTTACAGGAAGTGACATCAGCTGATGCGGTGGATGTCTTGGGGTCTGTTCGAGCCACCAGTTGTGAACTAGATCCGTGCCCATCTTGGCTGGTAAAAGCTTCCAGGGAGACGTTGGGGTCAGTTCTGGCGAGGGTGGTTAACGCGTCCCTTCGGCAGGGGAGATTGTCGCCCAGTCTCAAGGAGGCTGTGGTGCACCCCCTGCTGAGGAAGCCTTTGCTGGATGTGGCCGCACTCGCCAGTTACCGTCCTGTCTCTAATCTTCCCTTTTTAGGGAAGGTTATTGAACAGGCCGTGGCTCTGCAGTTCCAGGTGCATCTGGACCGTATCGGTTTCCTTGACCCTTTTCAATCTGGGTTCCGCCCTGGCTGTGGTACTGAGATGGCGATGGTGGCTTTGGTGGATTATCTCCACCGGGAGATGGATGCAGGATGTTCTACATTCTTGATCCTGCTAGATCTCTTGGCCGCTTTTGATACCGTGGACCATGGGCTGCTGTTGAGATGGCTGCGAGACCTTGGGGGTCTGGATGGGACTGTCCTTGGGTGGTTCCGCCCATTCCTCTCGGGGAGAAGCCAGCGGGTGGTGCTGGGAGCTGAAACATCGAGCTCCCGGGCCTTGACCTGCGGCATTCCGCAGGGTTCGATTCTTTTGTTTAATGTGTATATGCAGCCCCTGGGGGAGATTGTGAGAGGGTTCAAGGTGCGATGTCACCAATATGCTGATGATACTCAGCTGTACCTCTCATTTTCGACTGACCCAGGTCCCACTGTCTCGTTGCTTTCTCAATGTTTGGAGGCTGTGGCGGATTGAATGTGGCAGAGCAGACTGAAGCTCAATTCTGATAAGATGGAGGTGATGGTGGTGGGCGGGGCGAGGGAGGTGCTGACCCCTCTTGTGGGGGGGACTGCCTTCCCAAAACCCAGCAGGTTCGGAGTCTGGGGGTGGTTTTGGATTCAGGCCTCCGTCTGGATCGCCAGGTGGAGGCGGTAGCTAAAGCCGCCTTTCACCAGCTGTATCTGGTACAGAGGCTGCGCCCATACATCTCCGGGCCCTACCTGGCCACTCTTATTCACGCCTTCATCACCTCGAGGCTAGACTACTGCAACATGCTTTACGTGGGGCTTCCCTTGATTCTGGTTCAGAGGCTGCAGCTGGTGCAGAATGCAGTGGCCCGTCTCCGTACAGGGACGAGGCGATGGGAGCATATTACACCTGTGCTCCGCGCTCTGCACTGGCTGCCTATAGTGTACCGAGGCAGGTTCACGGTGCTGGTGTTGGTCTATAAAGCCCTATACGGTCTGGGCCCTTCATACCTTGGGGACCGCCTCACCTTCCACGCCTCAGGGCGGCCCCTGCAGTCTGCTGGGGGCACCTTCCTGGAGGTCCCCTGTGTTAAACAGGGGGCCACGATGGAGAGGGCGTTATCGGTGGCTGGGCCGCGGCTTTGGAACTCCCTCCTGGAGGAAGCTCGCCTGGCCCCGGGTCTGATGGCTTTTCGCTGAGTCTGTAAGACCTGGCTGTTCGCCCAGGCCTTTGGAGGGGAGGGTGGGAGGGGGTGAGGAATTTTGGGGATGGGGGTGGGTAGTTTTAATTGTTTATAGCTGATGATGTTTTATGTATTTTAGTATTATTTTATTTGTTGTGAGCCGCCCCGGGATGCCATAGGCAGGAGGGGGCAGCCAATAAATATAATAAATAAATTAATAAATACTGGGACTGGAAACATTGAGGAGGCAGGGCTAACCTTGCTGTTTCCTGCCTTGATGATATCCTTAGTCTGTAGATTGAGGCCGTGCTGTGGTTGCCTAATATTTGATTAGTAATTCTCCACAAAGATGTGTTGAGGTAGTATAGACAGCATTGATATAAGAAGTTTAAGAGTAATTGGAGCGAGAGAGGCAGGTTCAGGTGTCTAAAATGCAGATCTAGGATTGTTACGCTGTTGCAGTAGAAACACAGTGTTCTGGAAAAAACACACCATCGTTAGACAAAGGGACTTTCAAACATGACGGTGGCCCGCTTTGTCACGGTTCCCTCCGCTTTGCCACAGGGGTCACCGTCATGTTTGAAAGTGGCTGGGAAGTGGCCACCAGATGTTTCCATGGGATAGATCCTGACCGTAGTCGGAGAAATCCCTGAGTCACAGCCCAAGCTAGCCACCACCACAGTCGGGATTTGGCTGCCAGTCTCGGAGTAAGCAGGCTTTCACGCCTGGAAGCCCATTTTACTTACCATAGTCTGGAGTGCCGGGGGAGGGGGGGGACCATGGCGACCCATCAGCTGTGGGCGGGGGGCAGGCCACTGCATGCAACACAGGAGTGAGCGGACACACACCTGTGCGGCTCCCTGTCCCGTCCCTGCATGGGCCACCATCACAGTTGTTTGGTGGCTGGTGCAGGCCCTAGAGTGACGGCACTTACCACCCCTCACTTCTGAAATCACCCAGAGCATCAGGCCAGGAGATTTCTAGAAGCAGGGAGCAAAGGAGAAGTGGTATAGAAATGCCCGAAATATACTGTGTCCACAATTATTTCTCAAGAATGACCGTTCATCTTTATTCTTACTGGAAAAGCACGTCTTCTCAGGTGGGAGTTTGCTACATTGTACAGTGGCACACTAAAAATGTGTGGCAAAAAAAGACATTCCAGTTCTTACTCCATAGCCTGCCGTAAAACCTCTGCATGCACATCCACCCCCTTCATTCCGCCCCCTTCATTCTACTGAAACTGCTCTGGCTAAGATTACCAACGATCTTCTGGTGGCTAAATCTAAACGTCTCTATTCCATTCTTGTCCTCCTTGATCTCTCTGCTGCCTTCGATACNGGAGGGGCCCGAATCCTCAGAAACTTGGAAATGCTGATTATTGTTTTTTGAACTATCCGGAACACCTCGAGGTCTGTGTCTCAGTACTAAATGACCGCAGTCTTCTTGCAAGGTACCTGACTACCGGTAGTTGGGAGTCACACCTCCATAACCTGTACTTGACTTCTCTTGTACTACTGTAGCTGGTCGCTGTTGGAGACAGGATGCTGGGCTCCATGAACCATGGGTCTGACCCAGTATAGCACTTCTATGTTCTTCTTATGTTCTTATGACAAGGAGTGAAAGCCAGAAACCTTTATAAAGCAACATGTGCGGGGAGAAGCCATGTGCAGCGCCTAATCATGCTCACTGGTCTCAGCTAGCACGAGGTCTCCAGCTGAGCTGGAGGTCTCAACTAGTTCCTCAGCTAGCAGGAGAAAAAGCTCCTGTTTTTCTGAGTCTGGAATACCTGCCGGGGGGGAGGAGGATTGCGACAGTTCCTTGCCATCCCTAGAAGGAGCACTCAAGGAGAATAACCCCTCACTCAGAAAAAGAGGACATTATATGGCACAGCTGCATAAAGTGAAAAAAATGAGAAAAAGTGTTTAGGGCCCACTCTTTTGCTCTAAACAAAACCTTTCCTTTCTCTGCTGTTCTATTATATCTAATAAAAGCTCATTTGAACACAAACGTTTGTTGTGACCACTGAAATAAAGACAGTTAAATTAAATCTTTCTGCTGTTTACTTTATTTACTTTATAATTCTCATTATACTGCTGGTAGTGGGGAAGGAAAAGTGGAAAGGAGCAATGCATATTGGGTTAATACCACAAATGGGGATGGGGGAAGGCAGGAAATCTCAAGGCAAATCAGAATGATATTTATATCACTGCAGTTATTGCCTGGCGGAATGGTTCCTGTTTATGTAGCTACATAGAGTGTTTCTTATCTCGTTGGAAATATGCTCCTCAGGAGGTAGGGGTTTGCTTTCCTTCTGAAAAATAGGCAAAGGTTCATTAGTTGCTTGAGGGTACAGGGAACACAGTGCTTCTCCCTTAGTTGCACAATGTTGGGAAGCACACATGCTGCTATTGTAATGCAGGGTGCCATTTCCCGTTTCTCATCCAGCCTTGCAGTCACAGACCACCAGCACTGCTTCAGGATCCCAAACTGGATCCTGAAGCGTGTTCCCCCAATTGAACAAGCTGCACTAAGCTGCCAGTTGAAATGGTGCTGCTTCTGGGTACAGGTCACTACTTATGCCTTCATTAGCCACAGCTTCATGGAAGTAGGCGAGATCGGCAATTACCACAGGTTTCATTAGAACACCTTCAGCTGCTGTTGTTTGTGGCCCAAATTCTCTAGTATACATCTGGCTGAAGAAAGGTGACTGCTTGATGATATAGGTATCATGACGTTTGCCTGCCTGTCCAATCAGTACATCCAGGATATGGGAATGGTGATACACAACGGCCTGCAGTACCAGAAAATAGTTCTCATTGTGGTTCTGGAAATAGTTGCTCTTGTGTGAAGGGCAGAGCATGGTGACATGACTGCCATCAATTGCTCCAATGCGGTTCAGAAAGTCCTCAGCCATTGATCCAGTCAACAGTACCTCTTAGTTCACAAATTACATGACCATCTGCAGGAGCATGTGATTGGTCACCTTGCACACCTCCATGAGGATTGCTCGCAAACTGCACAAATGACAGTGGAGCTGGTCCTAAACCTCATGCACGATGCCGTACACACGCAGGTACCGCTGCTTGGTTTGTGCAGCTGCTGTAGACCCTGTGTATGGGGTGCACGTGGCTTGTGTGTGCATACATGCGTGTCCCACGTGTTCTCCGTGTGCCGGTCTGCGGGGCTTGGGATCGGCCTCACTGGCTACCTGCCTCTCCATGGGGATGCACTTAGCAGCACGTTAATCAACTCCATTATCAACCCCTGCAGCATGCAGAAATTTAGCACCCACTGTTCATTGTCCCAATTGTTTGACATTCTCCCACCTTATCATCGGCTGCTGCCTGTCCATTGAATTCTGCGCACAGTGAGTGGCAAATAGCATCATGTGCCTTAGGTTCTGCTGCCATGGCTGAAGAAATTTATTGTGAGCTTGCTCTATTCTTACCAACGGCTCAATCATCTCCATAGTGAGAGCCAGCGAGCAGAAGCTGGTACATGAGTAGGACAGAAGCTTTGTAGAGCTCAGCATTATTAGCCATGCTCAACACCATGATGCTGCCTGACATATCACAATGTGCCCACCAATTGCTGTGCGGATCCACCACTCTGCATGTCATCCCTTCTATTGGTTGGCACAATATTGCTCATTGCATTACAGGCTAAGCTTCTTACCCTGATTGGGAGGAAAGGCGTTTGTCTTGCTGTAGTCAAACCCTGATTTGCCAAGAGTAGCGTAAACAGAGTCAAAAGTGAAAGTGATCCTTGCATATGCATCTGGCACAAAAATTAATTTGTGATACTAATTTGTTGCAAAAAAGTAGATCAATTGTGAAAACCGCTCATAAAGACACTGCAATGGATGGCAGGGATTCTGAAGACCTGGAAGTTTTCAGTTGCACATCGTGTTTTCTGCCTCACAGCCAATTAAAGTTGCCAATGGAAACTTTCACTCTACTGAACATTTGGGACTATATTTCCCATACCACTTGATCTCCCAACTAATGCACTCCTGTGGTTTTAAATGTTGTTTTGAGCAATGCAGACTGCATGTGCTGCAGCTTACGCTGCAGCCATACCAACTCCTAGATGTATCTGTCGTCATGCCAGGTGCCAGAAGGAAGACATTATCCCCAATGAGCATTTGGGAACGAGTGGATGTGCAAATGGCTCTGAGACACCTAAGTCCATTTCCACCATATTGCGAGCTTTGGAGACTGATGATAACCAAGGAATGCACCAAAGATTTGTAGAAATGCACTGAACAAATTCAAAAGCTGTCATTTAAACCACATCTGATGGTGGTCAGCCTGGTGCATCTTTTGGTATGTGTAATCTACTAAATGAGCAAGTGGCTCTTGGAGATCTATGACCATATTTCCCCTACTGCTTCATCATCTGTTTGATGAATATCCAGACTTTGATGTGATTTTGAGGAATGCGTAATTTGCACTCAACATCTGTTGATATATTTCATTGCAGTAAAAGTACCAGTATATACACCATCCCTAGGGAAGAATATCAAGAGGATGGGCATGGTGCAAGACCCCCTGGCAGAGAGGACCACAGTGTTGCAGGCAGCTTGAACATGCTGGAGTTAGAATGATACAGCTACTGGCTGAAGTTACCATGTAAAGTAAACACACACCTCCTGATTTCACAGGAAATAAAGCATACATGAACCTCATGGACTTATAGCATGTTTTTATTGATGACAAGATCATGACTACACGCTGTTTCAATTTTTTTGCTTATGAGAAATTCTAGAGTTAGGTGAGCAGTTCTTGTTTTTGTGAGTGGCAGTGGGCAGGGGTTTAAGTTCACTCTGAGTGAGTGGCACTTGCTAGCCACAAGAAACTGGAAACAGTGATGTAGTGTGACCAGTGCTAACAACCCAAAATGTAACACGTGAGCAATCTATAGTGCATTATGCCAACGTAGTGCGTGACCCATGGGATATTGATCCAGGTAACAAGTTGTGGGAGGAAACTAATGAGAGCTTCAAAACTACAGTTACACATATATCAGCATAAACGTTTAAAGAGGCAGCCATGCACAGGTTTTGTGGGGGTATATGCACTGGCTATTTGAAGGTTAAGTAATCAGGTCAAGCAAAGGATAAGCAAATCACCTGTTGCCTATAATTCATTACCAAGTTGAGTTTGGTAAGAACATGGGTAACCTTGCTACTCTTGCAGAAAGTGGCATGAGATCCGTAGACGATAGCTAAATTTCCATCCACTTCTTCTCTTGCCAGCACCATATTCTGTACTAATTGTGAACGCTATAGGAAAGTCAAAAGTATGGGTGTTAACAAACGTGACACAGGCCTGGGCCAGCATCACAGTGGTACATTTGTTCTGGGCCTCCCAGATATGAGCCCAGTACAAACCCCAGTGGGTGTAGTGGCTGGGCCAAAAATGTGGGCTGGGAACAGAGCGGGAAGAACCAGGTGGGAATGTTCGTTCCTGTGCTGGCCCAGCATCGGGGGTTGCCATGGCAGCTAGTCGTGACTGCGCTATCTGTCATGGTGGGGGGGAGGGGGCCGCTGCAGCATGGGGGTGGAGCCAGCCGGCCATGTGGCACTCCCTGCCTCCTGGCCACGGAGATGTCCATTCCCGCTGCTGGAGCTGCCCCGGCCAGGGAAGGTGGGATGACAGCTGCTCATCACATCTGTAAGTACCCAAGGACAAATTTCTTTTTATCACAAGTGCAGAATAGACATATACAGAAGAGAAACAAAGGAATGTAGTGTAGTATTGCATATTAAAAAAAAATTCACACCTTTACAATCTCTGTGCAAAAGAGCAGAAATCAGCTTTGTATATTTTGAAGAGATCAGATTGATTTAGACTAAAGCGGATCTTGCTTTCCTGGTAGTTCCTTCCCGAATGGATGTGTGATTGTGTGTCCTCCTGCTTCATTTTTTATGCTCTAGGGGTAAAACACATTTTTTATGCTCTAGGTGTAAAGTCTGGGCCCCACATACCTGCGAGACTGCCTCAACCCTTGTGTCCTGGATTGGCCCCTGTGGTCGGCCGGGGGCGCCCTCTTTGAGGTCCCCTGGGTTTTGGGTGACGACATTAGAGAGGGCATTTTTGGTGGCCACACCACGGCTATAGAACTCTCTCCCAGAGGAGATTAGTCTCTCTCCAAATCTTCCCTCCTTCTGTAGACAATGTAAGACCTGGTTGTTTTGCCAGGCATTTGGTGAGGGGGACAGGTAGTGGATGGGTTTTTTTCTTTTGGGGTCGGGGTTTTGATCTTGGGCCGCTTGTTTTTATGGTTTTAAGTACTATTTGATATTATATTGTATTTTATATCTTTGCATTTTTATATTTTGTATTTTATATGTTGTTCACCGCCCCGAGCTACCATTGGGCAGGAGGGGGAGGTATAGAAATGGTGTGTGTAAATAAATAAATAAATAAATAAAAGCATTTTTCAGCTAGTAATGGAAAAGCTATATCAGCATTTTCCTTGCTCTCGGGTCCATTGTGTCTTGTTAGCAATTGTATCACGGTATTGCTGTGGTGCTCATGCAACCGTAATCTTGCTTAATTCACCAACTGCGTTTGATTCTGCTGACCATAAAATACCTCTCTGCTGTCTTGAAGCAGCTTTTATATCTTGCATGTTTTGCATTACTTTACCTTTTATTTTCATTTCTCGCAATGTTTTCATTTTGTAGAGAAGGAGCAAACTCTCCTGTCTAGAGCACAGAACTGGGAGTTGGGACTTCTGGGTCTTGCTTCTAGCTTTGCCCCTGAGTTGTCATGTCAAAAGGCAAATGAACCTATCTGGTCTCAATTTACTAAGAAGTAAAAATTGAAGGTTTCTCTCTATCTCTGTCTCTCCAGAGCCTGGACACAATAAAAGAAATGATAAAGATTTAGTAATCTTACTTAACATGGGAAAATATTAAGAGGTTTCATAAATTAGCAAGGCCAGGTCTTCAAATGTGGGTGCATGTCAGACCTACAAGTTCCAGATTTATATGTGCTAATCAGGTGTGTGCAGTAACAGCTATTGATATGTACAGCACAATTACAGGGTTTGCTTGCCCTGTTACTTAACAAGCTAATGTGATTGTCTGATCATATGAATACAGGCTTATGGCTTTCACATATTTTTAAACTTTTGTTTAATGATTGTAAAACATTTAGAGATTAGCAGATGAAGGATGAGATAAAAGCTATTTGTATTTTATTTTATTTAATATACACATGAATACGTAGGATTAGTCAATATTATCTGTATGTAAAGGATGTAACTGATGGAGTGTCTGGTACTATCATGATATTTCAAGAGCAGGGACAAAGTGCACTGGGGTCAATGAGAAGCTGTTCACCTAGTTAAACAGGCTCTGCACCAGACCTCAGACTACCAGAGTATTGCCTTAAACACACTTAATATTCTTCGATCAAAAAACTTTTGGTTTAGAACTGGAACTAAGGCTCTTACAAATTAACTCATGCTTCAAAAAGCATAGACATTGTAAGTTAAGGCTCCTGGCTTAATTTGTGTGCCATGTAAGCAGTAAAGACGTACAATCTCAGATGTTGTGTTCCCCTACAAGTTAGCTCCTGCACCCACACCTTGTCTTGGTCTTTCAGCTCCACACTTCCTCCTCTGCAGGCTACGGGCAACACTGAAGCTGGACAGCTGCTCTTGCTTTCCCTATGGGTGTTTTTAAACATGAGGCTTTTCCCCTGCAGGTTAAACGTCCAGCTTGGGAAAACCCCTGTGGGGAGTTGGGGGTGGATTCGGACGCTTCTTGTCGGGCGACTCCTGGAAGTTTTGAGACCTAGACTAGATAAATCCCCGATAGCCAACGTCTTACCAGTCTGCGTCTCAGAACATCTGGGAGTTGCCTGGCGCCACTGTTTCCAGTGGTGCCTGGGCAACTTCTAATCCGGTGAGGCATGTCTGAATCCCTTCCCCCAGTGGGGGTTCCCC
>QEPC01008444.1:1520709-1538234 GCA_003113815.1 Sphenodon punctatus | reverse complement strand
GGAAGAGAGAGAGCTAGGGGGGCAGTAGATGACAGTGATGCAGAGATGGAGGGGGGAGTAGAGGCGCACAGAGTGAGCCTCAAAGGAAGGGAAGGAGAGAGAGAGGGGGAGGAGAAAGTGGTTGGAATTGACAGGAGTTAGTGAGGAGGAGGCCCACGCCACCACCCCGGCCTTTGGGGCGTGGCTGGTGAGAAAAGGAGAGACCCCCAAAGGAGAGGGTAGCAGGGGTGACAGAGTCGGAGGGGGTGAACAAAGTTTCAGTAAGGGCAAGGAGCTGGAGGGAGTGAGAGAGGAAGAGATCATGGATGTAGGGTGCTTTATTGGCAGAGGAGCGACAGTTCCCAAGGGAGCAGGAGAATGGGAGCTGATCAGGGGGAAGGCAGGGAATGGGGATAAGATTGGGAGAAGGGGGGTGGCGGGGAAGACAAGAGATAGGGAGGGTGGGGGAGGAACAGGGGGGGAAGGTAGCCAAGGGGGAGGAGGAAGTGTGAGGAGGTTGGAGAGAAGTGATGGGCTGGGTGGGAGGAAGGAGCAGGAGGGAAAGAAGTAGAGGAAGGAAGAGGTGGGGGGGAGGGGAAAAGGGGAGAAGGAGGGCGAGGGAAGGCGAGAGAGTAGGGCAGGCATGATGGTGGGGAGGATAGGTAATAGAGAAGAGACAGAGAAGAACGAGGTGGAGAGTGGCTGACCTACTAGCCACCGAGGAGCCACCAGGTGGTAGAAGTACCCTTATGCTTACCCTTAGCTGTTGTTTTTCGAGTATTCTGCTGGGGAGTGATCTTGCTCCCTCTTGCTCTTATTTAATTCTGCTAAGAGCTGGGATACAGTTTGCAAGGTGGTGTTCAACTTTCTTTTCCCCAAATAATGCTCTTTGGTTATTTAAAAAAAGTGAATTTTAGTTTGTTAGGTGACTCCACATTAAATACTGAATTTCAAGGTTCATACTCAAACAAGCTCTGCACAGGTTTTACGGCACAGCTTAAACCAGGGGTGAGGAACTTTTTCCCTCCTGGAGCCACTTCTGAAAATTAGTACAAGCTCTGAGGACTACATAGAAGTTGGAGATGGGAGTGTTTAAGAGGTGAACTAATGAAGAGGAGGATCCAGATCAAGATCTGTCCTTGGGTAAAAACAAATGAGATGCTAGCCTGCTATGGCCCGGGACTCACCTGCGCACGTGGTTCCGCACTGGAAGATGTGGACCCGCTACGGCCCCAGAACGGATAGGTGGCTGGCCCAGGATGTGTCCTCAGGGAAAACCTCTGCGGTGCAGCCTGGGCCAAGGGCCACACACGTGAGCCAATGCATATTTGTTTGGCCCCAGCATCCCCCCTGCGGGGCAAGTGCGCCATGGCTGCTTGCCATGGCTGCACATCAGGGCGGGACGGTTGGCAGCCTGCACATTTGTAGCACCCAAATGTTGTACAATCACTGGGGTGGCTCTCCTGGTGACAGACACTTTAGTTCTGTGCCACTCGCTGACCCAGAGAGTGGCTACTGTGGTTTTCTGGGCCAGGGAGCCGCCCACTGCCTGCACATTTGTTTTTACCCCTTGTGTGCATGCCCTCATCTCTGCTTCCTTACACTGAACTCAGTCTTCAAGTATTTGGGGATAGCAATTGGATCCAGGAGCCAGGAACTGGAAAAGGGACCAAATAAAAACTAACCACAAACCACATTTGGCCCCCAGGCCAGGTTCCCAACCCCTGCCTTAAACAGTTGCATCCTCATTCTGATTGGGGAGACCATTGTTATTCCTGGTTCTTTGGGAATAGTGCCTAAAGTAATATACATAATGGTTTTATTTTTCCTTTCAGGTCTTTCGTTTGAAAAGATGATTCTTTATTTGGACTGGTTTGTGTGCTTCCCAGTGATTCTTTTATACCGTTGGATTGGAACAACTTTGTCCCTGAACCTTGAAGATCCAAATGTGTGTAGCCACTGGGAAAGGTAATGTTTCTGTTAGCAGCACATTCCTGGTTTATCACTAGTTAGTTCTGATTATTGTGGCTTATTTATTTTGTAGAGCATGTGAGGTGCACTAAAGTGCTTAATAAAATAACTGAACCAAACTCTGAAGTTAATACACAGGAAAAATACAAGCCCAAGCCTTGCATATATAGTGTGTTTTCAGATGTGACGGTGTTTGGAGTGGCCTGTCCCCCTCCCAGACGGGTGGCTGCAGTGGCCTATCAGGCTGCCATGGCTGCCCAGAAGTGCCGCAGACCTGGACTGGGGTAAGAGTAGGCGGGCCATCAAATGTGATGACCTGCTTTACCCTTGTTTGGCATCCGTTGCACAGGCTGTGACGGCGCTTAGCCTGGGCTGTTTCTTGGGGATGGTCCTGAGGAACAGCCTGGTCTATGCACAGCCATGGCCTGTACAAAACTGGGTTCCGGCCTGGGTCAAAATCTGGCGGCTGCATTCGGCTGTGCTTGACAAGGCGTGGAAATCTGTGTTGTTGTCACAGCTGAAAACACCCATAGAGGGATCTCCTCATGCAGCCATGTCTGGGTTATGGTACAGCAGCCATTATGTCCAAAGCCCTAAAACCAGAGTATTCCTGTTGACGCCTATGTAGTAAATGGAGTAAGCGGTTTGAGGTCTGTGCCTGTAATAGCAGCAGCCACATTAGAAGTGAAGGAAAATAACTAATCCACTTAACTCAGCAGGGGAACTTCATATGCATAGTATAATTAGCCTGGCCATGTTGGAATTCACCCGTGTTTGATTATGGTGCTTTTTTCAGCATCCTCTGTATCTGGATTGAAACTTGCTGGCTTAATTTTTTTATAAGATTCAGAAATTTAAAATGTACAGCTATAAATTTATCAGTGCAGTTACTCCATTGAGCTACACTATTTCATGATAATTGCCTGCAGAGTGTTTGCAATGGGTAAGAAAAGATTAAATAATAAACATTTGTTTTGTCCTCTTATGTGTGAAGATTATAATAATAAAATCATGCCTTAGGGTCTCATTATCTTCACTTACTAATGTGTACAGCTGATCAACTAGTAATTAAGCTGATCAGCTATTCATTTGTTGGCATTTCTATGCTATGCTTTCTCAATAGGGAACAAATTTTCTCTTTTGAATTGTTGAGAATGGGGTTAGACAGTGGTCAAGGTGTGGTCAAATTCTGGTTATATTCAAGATATGATCCTGCCAAACACCTGGCCAAACAAAAAGGTGCTCAGAAGATGAACAGGCTTAGGCATAGGCCCTTTTTACACAGACGGGGGCGGGGGGGAGGGAATGGGTGTTTAGCTGCAGTGGGTGGAGATGTGTGTGTCTTTACACGGATCCCATCCACCCCCCCCTGCCAGCCGTATACATGGACGCCCCCCCTGCCCAAACACTGAGTGGGGGGGAGGGGACTGTCCGTGTAAAAATGGCCATAGTCAAATCTCCAAGGTGAGGGAATTCCATAATTGTGAGGCAGCCACTGAGAATGCCTCTTCTGCGTGCCCTCTATAATTTTATATATTTGATATATATATATGTGTGTGTGTGTGTGTATATATATGTATATATATAAAACACACATATATAATATGTGTATGTGTGTGCATTATTATAGATATAGCAGTAGATAAATCAGCTGCGCTATATCTTTATAACAAAGAAATAATCAAAGGCTGCAGAAAACAAAACAAAAAAGCAAATCTGCCCTTTTGTTATCAGGCATGTGATACGAGGGAAGATTATATAAAATCACAACTGACAATAGCATTTATAGTCCCATTCAAGACGCATTTATAGTCCCATTCAAGACACGTGGCAGAGGTACACGACTGTAAAATAGTAACCACCACTTACCAATTTGTTACTATTTGTTTCTTTGGCATTCCTGGTCATTTTAAGTAACAGATCCAGCCAATAATAAAACACTCGTTATAAGAGAACTGAGATCATAGCAGGAATGAACAGAGCTGTCCCTGTGTGAATCAAGAAGTGCAGAGCCCAAGGAAAGTCTTGGTAACGTGCATAGCATTCTGCTGGACAGAATGTGACAGCTGGATGCATTAGAACCGCTAGTTTTTAAAGGGAGCCAGCTAGGAGAAGGTACTGGGCATTTGCTACAGAGGAAGGTCAGGTTTCCATGCTCTTCTCTCAAGGTGGGGAATCACAGCAGCAAAGGGGAGGTTGTAGGTGCTGACTGAGAGGAAATGCTGACAGATTGTATGTACAGGGCTATGTGTAGTTGCATGCTTGGTAGTTGTTTGTGGCCAGCCCTGGAAATTAGTACCACAGAAGAAAATGCACCATGCACTCATAATTTATAATCCCATTACGCAATCAAAGGCTGATTTATAGCCAGCGCAAACAGTTTTGCTGTAAAAAAATGTCTGAGATTCAGTTTATTTTTCTCCTCGGAAACGTAGCTGGGTTCTATTTACTCCAGTAGTTTCTCTGCAGACTTTGTAGCTCACCAGAGCTTGTATCCCTTTCCATGTAGGTTATACCTGTAGTTCGGCAGGAAACAGGAGCAGCACTTAAATATTGATTTTACTTGAAGTCATTTTTTATGTGCTAAAAACAAACACATTTTTTAATCTGAAAAGTCTGAGCCTGGTTCTGAATACACTGCCCCCCTAAGAATGTAACCTTGCATAACTGTAACAAGTCAGTAACTTCAACAGTGCTAGGATTGAAGCTGTTGTCAGTCAATATTTTATTTAAAATCTTCCTTAGGGAGTATTTGTCTTGGTATCTCTTCTCTGCACATTTCCAGGACTGCAAGGTATTTTCTTCATCATTATCTTAAACTTACCAGCTTCCAAAGGAACTGCATTCTGTGGATTTGAAGTAGTAGTTTTGGTAGATATTGTGCTAACGTCCCATTAGGTTTCTATTCTGATCTCTCTGCTAGGCTACAAAACTTCACTTTGGACCTCCTAACTTAGTTCTCCAGCTGAACTTATTTAAAAGATTATTCTCTTGATAAGTCGAATAGAAACTTTATTGAAAACCTTAGTGTTCTTTCTTTACGCTCCCTCCCTCCAACACATAAAACAACTATTTTTTCCATTTTCATTCCTCTTCTCCAGCAATTAACAGTTTTTTAAATGCATTACCAAGCATAAAAATAATTGCCTGCAAGCTGTACGTTTTTGTTAGGTTTGTGATGTTACAGTTCATGTCTTTTAAGGATAGATTCAGGGTGTTTTCAGAAGTGATTGTGCCCACTGCTGCCATGGACTTACCCAGGCAGTGGTGGGCACTGTCACTCCGGTCAGGATCAGGTCTGGCCACCAAACTAACTGATGGCAGCCTGGGAGGTGCAGTGAGATGCACGGATGTGTGTCTGCCTACTCCCACGCTGCGCAAAGCGGCCCACTCCCCAGCTGCTGGGTGGCCTGTGACAGCTGCCATGGTGCCTGGGCCCTCACCGCTCCAGACTCTAAGTAAAGCAGGCTTTCAAATGTGAAAGCCCACTTTATTCTGGGTCCGGTGGCTGGATCCAGCAGCCGGATCCTGACCATGGTGGTGGCTAGTCCGGACTGTGACCACTAAAGTGCATTAAACCTGGCCACCATCACGTTTGAGAGCACCCATAGCTAAACTTGTGTCTTTGATGAGCTTTTGCTAGTCCTATGGTTATAAATGTAACATTTTATGAAACCACATATTCACTAGTAACACCACTGATTTCAGTAGGAATAGTTGAAAATAAGTGGTTTCCTGGGTGACAGCCTTTGCATTTTTATAGCCTTTACATTCTTCAGTGTTTGAATTTTTTTTAAAAAAAGTTCCTGATGAATAAATATTAGTGAATCTATCCATTGCTACACAATGTCTTATGCTTTATGTTTTTAAAGTGGAAATTGTATAGCAGCAACCCTCCCAAAAATAAAACCTATTTTTTATATTTAGTTATATGTTATTAGCTGTGTATTATAGGATTTCTGCCATTTAATCTGTGATAATTAACTTGTGTCTGTGTCATAAAAGAATTGGCAATATTGAAGACATGGTGAGAAAATTATAATAATAAGACTGATAGAAAATGCCACCTTTTAGTGCATTACAAAATATATTGTTAAACTTTTCTCACCACCAGCAATAGCACTTCACAGGGAAACTGTTCAGTCTTCTTATACTTTGAACTATTAAGTCTTCAATAAATCAGAATTCTGCCAGCTATCTTCTTTGATAGGGGCAATTTATTTCAAGATCAGGAGTTCATTCAAAGAAATATGATCTGTCTCAGAATTCACAAGGTGGCACAAAATGAAAGGCTGCATTAATATAAAATTAGAACAAAAAAGTCTCAGGGACCCAAATCTCTAAGATACTATACTTGTTATATGAACAAATTAAGGGGAAAATAAAAGCTATTTAATCCATGTTAAATTTTCTATATTAGTATTTATGAAGTATAAAATAAAATATTTGGGACCCAATATCTGAGGAATGATAATAGATTCCACTGAAATTCAGAGTGCTTAGTATATATTTTTTCTACATGGCAGATAGTGCGTAGTGCTTTTGAAGTGCGTATGCCTCAGAATCTGCTTTTGTGCCAAACTGACTTCTTCATAGACAGTTTCATAGTTCCATGTTCATGGGAGAAACAAAAACAAATCCAAGCACTCTTAATTTCCTATGAGTGTAGTTAATCATGGGTAGCTACATATCCCAGTCTTCAGTCCATTTCCACACGTCATTGAAATACTTTCAGTTGTGTGGTTACTCTAATTCCTGTTATAGAGTACTCTACAGCAGGGGAGAACAGGGCAGTGGTAACTGCCCCAAGATCTGGGGTTCAATTAAAATAACTAATCTTTAATGAATCTGCAATTATCCAAGTTCAAAATTGAGGCACCTTTCAACATTAATGTTGAGGAGTGGTCTTGTTATGCTTTCCTTGAGCAGGTGTTTGAGATGCCTATAAAATAACTTTTTATGAGGCAAAGAAGCTTATCCCTTCTTATTCCTTTATTTCCATGAATGTACTGATGAGGAAAGAATTTTTACACTCAAAGAATTCTGTAACTTTTTCCTATCTGTGTTCCATTTTGAAGTGGTCTTTCCTGATGATCGATATACCAGAAAGGAACTCTCCATTCCATCTACATTGGTTTTATCTAGAACACTGGATCAACTGCTGTGTGTTAAATGCTTCCCTCTTGTCATTTCCTACATAGTTGGCACGATGGACAATCACAGGCTCCACCCCTAGGAAAAGTGTACTAAAGCAGCAGTTGGTTGTGGAGAGCTCCTTCTGTGGCAAGTTTGTAGTACTTCTGCAGTCTCTGTAGCAGCAAAGTCTAATCTGTGACAGATGGAACCACCCCATTCATAGACTTACTTTATAAATAAAAATGATATCTATCTTGCTGGATGTTATTGGATTGCCTCCAGAGAATTCTACTGTATGTAGTCATCAGTTTTAGCTAGAACTAATCCAACACACCCAGTCTGCCTTTGTAAAAACATTATTACCATGCAAACATACATGTTCAATAATCTGTTTTCTTTCCTTTCAGTTACTCTGTTACAGTGCAAGAATCATATCCACATCCTTTTGATCAAATTTACTATACCAGCTGTACTGACATACTGAACTGGTTTAAATGCACACGACACAGGTAATGCATGGCAATTTATGCTTTAAAATTGTTATGGTGGTGTAACCAAGTGTGAAAGTTGAATATATTGTTGTTCTGCTGTGTGTTTTAAAATTCAGTGTAGAGTAATTGAGGAACATAGCAATTGAAGCTCAGGTGAGTGTGAAGCAAGTAATGTTAAGTATCTGTTTTTGACAAGGTTATAGTGTCTATATGCCTATAAGCCTTGACAAGGTGTGTGACGTGCCAACTATAAAAAAAAGAGTATAATTGGCAGAGTGTAATGTGATATTGTGACTTTTTCACATTCTGTGTACCAGCAAAGAAAGGGGCATAGCCATCAGCAAGGGGGCTTGCTCAAGAAAATCCCTCTCTCATCCTTCTTCCCTGCACAGTATTAAGTTAGTCTGTTAAGAGGATACTTGTGTTGGTTGGTAAAGGCCCGATATGCAAACATGTGCACCTAGTCCCACTGACTTAAATAGTGCGGTGTGTATGTAAGTGTTTTTAAGGACAGAGGCTTGAAACTATGGTCCAAAGTCATTTAGGAGAGGCTAGAGAATATTCAGGGTGGAAGTTATACAGCGAGTCAGAGCCAGAGGAAGTAGTATTTGGGACAAAGCTTTCTGGAAACTACATTTCCATCCCATACAAAGAAGTTCAAATTTCAAAACGTTTTACATTCCAGCTTGAGACAAAGGGTACAATCTAACCCCCCTGATAAACTGCGCTGACGTGAGGTGAAGTTTGAGTATTCTGGCACTTAGGCACGAACACCACCAACACAGCAAACTGCAAGGGGCATTGGCGTGCCCCTTCCGGAATGGTCTGCTGTGCGCATGGTGCGCCTGCGAAACAGCTCACACCTCCCAGCTCGGTGCTGTGCCTGCAACTGGCATAAGTCAGGTGTTGGATTGCACCCAAACTGAAAAAAAAATTGAAATGAAAATTCTGAATTTTTAATCATTTTCAAACCAAGAAAATGTTTTTCATTTTAGATACACATGCAGATACACATCATGGGAAATGTGAAAAAGAAGAAATCTGACTTTAAATAGGCAGATGCAACTTTTTGTGACATTTAGAAAATGTCCAGAATGAAATTTCAGGATTTTGGGATTGTGAATTTTTACATTTTAAACTTTTTTTTCTTAAAAACCTAAATTTTCACATGAAAATTTTAAATTAAATTTGAAAATGTTTCCCAACAACAAAAAATGTTTCTGATATACTTTACTCCAGTCACATGACAAGATATTTCTGGTCCTTCATTGACTATTCAATACTGCTTATATAGGAGCTGATCTGGCAAGTTTCATTCTTATGAAATGCAGAGCACCTTTGCCTTCCACTGGAAATTTCTCTTCCTTAACGTGCAGTATGGCTCTAACTCTAAAAAGACTATTTAGCTCATTAAAGGTATTTCCTAGGTGGACTAGGAAAATTCAGAAATTGGTTCCTGCAGAGGAGGAGGATGGAACAAATCTGGCTATGTGTTGCCTGGTTCCTTGATTTCATTCTGGAAAATGTCACAATTGGGCAGGACAGCATCCAAAATGTTAGGCAGAATTTCAGGCAGAACAACATCCAGAACAGTAGGCTAAATATACCAAACGCTTAATGTGGCAATGTAGAGCCACAGTAGGTCTCTGGCCCTTTAAGCTGCTTAGCACCAGCATGGTGAAGGCACAAGCAGAGCTGCAGGTGCTGCCCCAGAAGGCACCTAACTGAGGACAAGCTGGGTGTGGCACAAGCCAGTCTAGAGAAGCAGAAGACTGAATAAAGCCTCAGGTGTGGAGGCTGTTGGGAGAGTAGGAGCCAGAGGGAAAAACTCCTGTGAAAAAGTACTAGACAGAGGGAACTGGCAGGAAGGATTCTGTTGAGTTGGGCTCAGAGACGTTGGAGCCCCAGAAGCTACAGGAGCTGCAGAGAGCAGCTGGAGTGAAGGGTAAGCCGGAGAGGGTGACCCAAAGGATTCCAGTGGACTCAAGGGGTTGCTGGACTTTGGGAGCCTATACTGGGGGAGTTAGGCACTGGAACTCTTGTGAGCAAGAAATTGTGTATGGAAAGAAACTAAAGGTGGATACACTGAAAATAAAGAGAATTTGGGTGTTTTTAGACATGATGGGTCCTGACATGGACACATACTGCTCCAGGCCATGGTAGAGCCATCACTCCAGCCAGGACTTGGCCTGGCCGCCAAACAAACATTACAACGCTGGAGGGGGTGGGGAAACACACAGATGTGCATCTGCCCTGCTGCCACCTCAGACCGTGGTAAATAAAGTGGACTTTTTGATGTGAAAGCCTGCTTTATCTTGGGTCCGGTGGCTGGATCCCAACCATGATGGGGGTTAGCCCAGGGAAATCCCTGAGTCACTGCCTGGGCTAGCCTCAACCATGGTCAGGAACCAGACTGGGCAAACATTTGCCAGTCGCCTTCAGGCTTAATGGAATTACCCAGTTTAATCTGCGCAAGAGCAGATTAAACTGCTGCCGTCACATCTGAAAACACCCTTTGAGAGTTAATTACCTATGAGACAGTGATTTATTTGGTCCTGATCCTGTGTGACTTACGCCTGGTGAGTGTCACCCTAGTACACTTAATTTTTTCACTGGCATCTGAACAGCCCTGACAGAACAAGCTTATTTTTGAAATACTGAGATGCTTCCAGAAGGGATCATCACTAGTATCTTCAAGCTCCTGAATGGGTAAAAGTCATTCTCTCTCTCTTTTGTCTTGAATTACACAGTCATCAATCCAAGATTTTTTCTACTGTGCTTGAATGATCATTAATATTCTTCAAGCCATTTTTAATAAATGTAACATCCATGTACATATTTCCCCCCCCCCCAAATAGGATCAGTTACCGTACAGGCTACAGGCATGGAGAAAAAACGATGTACAGACGGAAATCCCAGTGTTGTCCTGGATTTTATGAAAGCCGGGAAATGTGTGTCCGTAAGTTAAATATTTTATTGCTTTGACATTCTGTAGGTTTAGCAAAATGCTGGGTTTACATCTCTTTGGTGAAGGACTTATAGAATTTTGTCCAATTATATTCCATCATTTGAGCACATCCAAGTCTCATTGCTGTCAGCTGGTGATGTACATATGCCAATGACTAGTTAATTGGACCACTTTTAAGTAGATACGTTTGATATGATTTTCACTAATTATCAGCTAATTATCAGCATTTTGCACATCAGACAATATTAGTCAGTGTACCTTCCAGTGTAATAAATAAATTATTGGGCTTAGGAAGTGGCATGTACCATAACTTTGAGAAGAAATGGTGTAACATGCTCTCCCCATATATGTGCCCATTAGTAGAGGTGGTGGTGTTCATTATTTATATAGTGCCAGCAATGTGCCTGGTGCTGAACATTCATGATTATAAAGACAGGTCCCTGCCACAAGGGGTTTACAATCTAGAATAGACAAGAGAAGGGACGCAAGTGGGAGAAGCACATAGGGAGGGACAGGGATACATTCATGAAGCTGAGAAGTTTCAGGAGCATGTGCATAGTTACAAGTGTGGAGAGGAATGCTGAAGAGAAGCATAAAGGAGCGATCCATGGAAGCTAGAAATCCACAAGGAGCTAGGAAACGCCTGATGGAAATGGTAGGGTTTTAGGAGGGATCTGAAGATTGCAATGGAGGGAGCAGAGCCTATGTGTTCAGAGAGGGAGTGCCATGCCTAGGGGGCCGTGTGGGAGAAAGGGGGAAGATGCTTCAGGAGAGACTCTTGGGCAGATGAGGGTGGTGGTAGAGGAATAGTGAAGTTCATAGGTGGTAACATAGCGGTAAATGAGGGCAGAGAGATAGAGAGGACCACGGCTGTGAAGAGCCTGAAGGTGAAGGAAATAGTTTGTGCTGGATGTGAAAGGGGAGAAGGAGACAGTGTAGGGAACAGAGGAAGGGCTGAACATGAGGTGGATTACCTTTGCTGCAGAGTGTTGAATAGAAGGTCTGTAAGAATGATATTTCAGTAGTCAAGGTGAGAGATGACTAGAACATGGACTCTTAGCAGTGGGATTTGTAAGGAAGGGTAGAATTTCAGCAGTGTTGTGTAGTGAGAAGTGACGGGTCCTACCAACAGACTGAATATGAGGTGTGAAGAAGAGGGAGGAATCCAAGATCATCTCTCTATGTCCTGCCGGCCATCAGTTCATATATTTATTTTAAGACCTATCTTTCTCTCCAGTGCTGGGCACATGATATGGCTCAGTCTGTGACCCAGGCAAGGTCCTCCGCAGTGCAAGGTTCCCCCAGAAGTCAACAGATCTGAAAATGTTCCATGGTCTCTTTTCACAGTCACAAATATCCAGGCCTTGAAAATAGCCCCACATTCACCTGTATGGTGAGGATTTCAGAGAGAAATATTCAATAAAATGATGAATAGCATGAGGTCTAGAATTGTCATTAGAGTTTTCAATCCAGCCTTGTTTTTAGCCTAAAGCTTAGAATAAGGCAGTGTACTTTGAAAAGTCATCTTGTCTTTATCAGTCAAATATAACTGGAAAATAAATGTTGGCATGCACACTTAATATATTTATTCCATGCATGTATAAAAAGATTTAGTCAATCGGTCAAAATTAGTCTTCTGATTGTGTATTGCACACTGAATTATGTATTATGTATTAAAAGTGACCGTAAGCATTTATTTTCCTACTTGTGAAAGTCACAGTGCATCATAGCTTTCTCATTTGCATTTTTGTTTCATATTACACCAAATATTTGGAAATGCTACTTTAAAAGTATTGATTAAAAGTGTTATCTATGTACATAAGAGAGACTGATAGGTCAAAATGAATTTCATTTAAAAAAAATGCAATTTCACACAATAGGAATCTGAATAATAAAACTTTTGGATGTCAGGGTTTTCATTATCTACCTGTTGTGAATATGGAAACTGAATTCTAAAGTAGTTTGGATGATAACCTAATCTATAGTGGCGATTTTATTAATATTCAAACACAATAGTGTAAGTATGGATTATTCTGAATAACCATGTAAGATATGTGGCATGCTAGGAAGTCAGTTCAATGGCGGCACCTTTTCAGCTATCAAATAGTCCATATGGCTGCGGTGGACATTTCAGCATCAGAGACCCTGGGTGCAGTCACATGAGACAGTGTGGGGAGGCTACCACACCTTGGGTATTCCCCACTCTGGGCAGCCACACACCAGATGTTCGCCCTGCCCAGGGGTGGAGGAGCAGCTGCCTGCTATGCAACGCGTCCTCGGGAAAAATTCCGAGCACGTGTCGCAGAGCAGCCTAACCCCAGCATGGGGTAAGGCTACTTGTGTAGACGGTCTGTGCTTGTCCTGCCATGTGGGGAGCACCGCTGCGTGGCTTTGAGAGGCAGGTGCATTGTCCATCACGATTGGCCAGGTCATGGCCAGGGACAGAATCTAGGTCAGGCTGGGGGAGGCAGGTGGGGCAGGGTTGGACACCCGCTCGTGTAGCCAGTACTGCGGCCCATTCTGGCTGTGGTTGTGGCTCTGACAGGCCAGCCCACCCAGCTTCCTTGTAACCATCTGTCCGATTTCCCACACTGGCCTCGCAGTGTGACAGTGGTGATTGCCCCTGCCACGAGGCTGTACGGGGATCAACCTGCTGTACCTTGTGTGGCCTCAAGCCCTGTGATCCCTTAATCGAAGAATCACAGGCTGTTCAGTGAGACAGAAATTCTGTGATTATGGACATGCACAATTCAGGAAGCTGCTGTTGTCTCCCAACCAGTCTGTACTTACAAACATCATTTAGTACTGTACTCTCGCTCTGGAAATGTATAAAGGAGTTTCGTTGCTTTGGGAGCTTGCCGTTGTTTCAGGGTGGCAGGAATTTGTTTTCCTCTCCAGACCATCCCAAAGAACTCTAGGAATATATTGTGAAAAGTATGGAATTTGTTTCACAATATTTATGTTTATAGTTATGGATATCCGGATCCTGTTAGTTTATGAATATCCTGATCCAGCAGCTCATTCTCAGCGTCTACTGAAATAGATGTGCACAGGGACCTATGTTCACTGCACCAAAAAATCCTAAATTCTCCAGCCTGGGAAGCCAGATAATTCTGCAAGTTCACCATGAGCATAAAAATGTGAATAATATAGTCATTTACATAATTACGCATTTGTTTGCTTATGCAAATTTGCTTCCCCAGATGCAGTCATCCAGAAATAAACGAACTTCCTTTGCCCCAACCCTATACTCCTCAGCAACACACAGCCACATACACCTCATCTGCAAAAACAGGCGATAAACGGCCCCCTCCTCCACATAACCCAGCTAAATCCCCTTCTCACCACACACAAACTCCCCATCCCTACATGTCCCCGCAACCCTACTTACTGCAGACACAAATGGAGGCTGCCCCTGCTTGTACTCCTCTATCCTCCATGCACAGAGAAATGGAGCCAGGATGCAGGTGACCCAAGAACTGACTTTTGTTGTCAGGGGAGGGGTGGGCTGCTGTCTGCTGGGCAGAAGTAGCCCCTGCCTTCCAGCAGAGAAGAGCGAGAGATGGTAGGGGAAAACAGTTGTTTCTGAGCAGGGCCTTTTCCTCTGATTAAAGCTCATCCACTAATCACCTTGTCACCACAGAGCTCAGCTGACCCTGCAAAAAGTAGTTCAATTCAGAGTGGTGCAGTGAACGTGGGTCCCTGGATAATTACATTATACTTATGGACCAAGTATAGGCTTCTGTTCTCAGTGTCTTCTGAAATTGACTGTCTTTCCCTGTCCGCTTCTAAAAATCCTCAGTTCATGACTGAAAATCTGCTTTTCATGGAGAAAACATCTTGTGTAATACATGATGATATTGTGAACTTGCTTCAGCACCTATTGCTGCGGTTGCACTATGACTTGTTGACATGATGATGATCAAGGGCAAAACCAGGGCCCTGGGTCAGTAGGAAAAAGCCTACACCCCACATAACCACTTTCTCACCCCTACCTGTTACTTGAAGGTACCTGTGTGTGTGCACAAACACAGGCGCACACATAGATCATTATCTGGTAGAGAGAGATATGGAAATAGAGATCAAAGTCAATGAAAGTTAAGTGAAATTCAAACACATGAATTATTTTCTACCAGCTCAAAGTACATTTCCCAGAGCTGATTTCTCTTTGTGTGTGTGTGTGTGTGTGTGTGTGTGTAGAGGTGAGGAATGTGGCGCAGATTGCTGTTTCTGTAAATTACTGTTACACAGTCCCTCTGCGCGTGTGCGCTCTCTCTCTCTCTCTTCCCGTACCCATGAAAATTCAGTTTTGGAGGGTATGTCCTCCCCCTTACTCTAGTTATGCGGGTACTGCCCAATATTTATTTATTTATCTATCCATTTTTACCCTGCCCCTCTCACAAAAATGACTCGGGGCAGCTTACAATTGGATAAAAACTATCAATCCAATAAAAATACATAAATACAAATATATATATAAAACCACAAAACATTAAACAATAAAATTTAACTTGCATAAAAATCCCCCCCCCAACCCATCCCCCTCTTCCAAATGCCTGACGGAAGAGCGAGGTCTTACAGCTTCATCAGAAGGCAAGAAGATCCAGTCTGAGGCAAACCTCTGTCACTGGAAGGGAATTCCAGAGCGATGGTGCAGCCACCGAGAATGCCCTCCTGTTCATCTGAACCCACCGATAGAGCGGGACTTCTAGGAGGGTGCCCCCAGATGACCGCCCGGTGGCCCTGGGGATGAGGCAATCATTCAGATAAGCAGGGCCTAGGCTGTGAAGGACTTTAAAGGTCAACACCAGCATCTTGAATCGGGCCCAGAAGACAATAGGCAGCCAGTGCAGTGCTCGGAACACAGGTGTTATGTGCTCCCTGAGACCCATCCCAGTAAGAAGGTGGGCCATCCTATTCTGCACTAGCTGCAGCTTTTGAACCATCACCATGGACAACCCAACATAGAGCACATTGCAATAGTCTAGCCTCGAGGTGATAAACGCATGGATGACAGTGGCGAGATCAGTGTCCGAGACATACGGACGGAGCTTCTTCACCAGATGTAATTGGTGAAAGGCGCTGCTGGCCACAGCCAACACCTGGGAATCCAGGCATAGCTGTGAATCCAGGAGCACCCTGAGGCTCCGCATAGGACAGATACCCCCAATAACAGGGGGATCTTCCTCACTCAGATCACTGACCCCATCTACTAGCATCATCTCTGTCTTATCGGGATTGAGCTTCAGTCGTCTCGACCTCATCCAATCCCCCCTCCGCGAACAAACATGGGAACAGCAATGAGTCAGCAGGGTCTGGGTCAGATTAAAATGACAGATACAGCTGGGTGTTGTCCGCATACTGATGGCAGCGAACTCCCCAAGCAGCTTCATATATATGTTGAACAAGAGAGGGGACAGAATGGAATCTTGCGGGACCCCACATGGGAGACCCCCAGGGGATGAAGTTTAGTCCCCTAGTACTACCCGCTGAGATCTATTTGCGAGGTATGAACGGAACCATTGCAAGATGGTCCTGTCCACCCCCACCAGGTTCTGCAGGTACGTCACCAGCAACTCATGGTTCACGGTATTGAAAGCTGCCAATAGACCTAATAGAACCACTAGCAGGGTCTTACGACCCTTATCCAGTTCTATGAGGAGATTGTCGACCAAGCCCGCAAGCGCTGTTTCCGTGCCATAACCTGGGTGAAAGCCAGACTGTGAAATCAAGAAAACTGATGCCATCCAAATGTGCCTGGAGCTGACGAGCCACTACCTGTTCAGTAATCTTCCCTAAAAAGGGAAGGTTATAAGAGGCCGGTAACTTGCCAGGGCATCAATGTCAAGAGATGGTTTTTTTAGGAGAGGCTAGACCACATCTCCTTGAAGCAGTCCAGCACCCTCCCCTGCCAGTACTGGTCCTAGTATCTTCCTTGTAGCTCTGGTACGGATCTAATTTGCAAGTTGTGGCTCAAACAGACCCCAGCACATCAGCAGGCATCACCAATTGAAATTCATCCCAAAAAATGTGACCAGACAGGGCCATTCCTAACCTCTGTCTCTGCCTCAAAAATGGTGGAGTCGAAGTTGTGCTCAATGCAAGCGATTTTGTTCGCAAAATTCTTCAAAAACATATCACAGTGGGCCGTGGACAAATCCGGTTCCAGGCGGAGACAGGCTGGACCGACCAGACCTCTCAGCACCCAGAACAGCTTCGCTGGATGTGACTGAGCAGACGCAATGAGTGTAGCAAGGAACTGCTTCTTTGCTGCCCTCACTGCTACGGCATAGGACTTCAAAAATGCTCTATGCCGCAATTGATCGACTTGGGTCTGAGTATAGCACCACTGTCACTCCAACTGGCTCCCTTCACACTTCAGGCATTTCAGGTCCTCTGTGAACCACGAGGACCTGCGGAGCTGATGAGCTGGAAGTGGATGCCCAGAAGCCACCTGATCAGTGGCCCCAGCCTGCCAACCATTCCAGAAGACTGTGAGAGAATTGATGGAATGCCCGTTGAGGTCAACAGGTATCTCCCCAAGAGCATTCTGGAAATTCTCCAGTTTCATGAGTCTCCTTGGGCGGGCCAGACAGGCACGCTCAGATGGAGGTTCACAGGTGGTAATGGTCCAACCACAGCAAGCGTGAACACGACACCCCCCAATCATCGGACCCCCCGCCTCAAGGTCAGTGCAGAAAACCAAGTCTAGGGTGTGGCCCCTCACCAACTGGGACATACTCATGGTGGGCATGAATTCCTGCTCTGCCCCATGCAATCCGGCCTTGGTGTGGATGTTGAAGTCTCACAAAACAATACGTTTAGGGGATTTCAAGACCACGTTTGGAACCAGAGCCGCTAGAGCAGACAGGGATGCTGCTGTACAGTGGGGTGCATGGTCTTGTCTGGTGCTGGACAAAGTACCCAGCTGGAACGAAGTTGGCCAGAATTGGCCCTGAGCACTTGTTGTTGTTGTTGTT
>QEPC01008444.1:1462563-1519841 GCA_003113815.1 Sphenodon punctatus | reverse complement strand
GCTTGGGGGACAGGCAGGATGGTGACTCCATCAATAGTTATTGACAGTGAGGAAGGAGAGGAAGGATGAGGGGGGAAGATAAGGAGTTCAGTTTTAGCCATGTTGAGTTTGAGTTGACGTTGAGACATCCAGGTAGAGATGTCAGAGAGACAGTTGATGAGACGAGCTTGAACAGAGGGAGAGAGAGAGGGAGTAGAGAGATAGAGTTGAGTGTCATCAGCATAGAGGTGGTATTGGAAGCCATGGGAGGCAATGAGTTTGCCTAAGGATGAGGTATAGATTGAGAAGAGAAGAGGGTCAAGAACAGAGCCTTGAGGAACACCAACTGAGAGGGGGGAGGAGGAGGCGGCGGAGTTGGAGAGAGACACATTAAAGGAGTGGTCAGAGAGGGAGATGTGAGGGAGACCTGTCCAGCCAGGTCTCCCTCACACACATGAGGTCGGCTGCCTAGTCCCAAGATGGCATGGATCACATGATTTATTGGCAACCGACCCCGCGTTACACAGCACCAGTGACAGACCTGGATCTTCTGAGGCCACAATCACCTGGTTGTCTGGGCCTGGGGGCGTTGAGCGGGGGAACCGGCACTAACCACCGGTCCCTCCGTTCATGATGATCTCTCAACCCCCCCACCCCTGGGCCATAACTCTCCCGCCTCATAACAACCACTATTACCGCTGCCCCTCCCCCTGAGGGGATGCCACCAGCCCGACCCCTACTTCCTGACAGGCTCTCCACCAGGGTGGCAGCCCCCTCTCATGGGGGGGAGGCTAATCCACCCCACATAATCCCGTAATACAATCCCCATTTCCCTCCTCTCACCAGGGGATGATCACCCTGAGGGGCTACCAAGCTGCTCTCACCAGCCGGAAAAAGCCCCCCTAATCCCACCCCCCATATTCCCAAGCAGAGAAAACCTTCCCTTCCCAATCATCCATACCCACTCCAACTAAAAAACACTAAACCTTCCCTAACCCCTCCCCTTCAAAAAACACCAACAGCCCACCAATCTCTATCATCCAAAACCCTCCCCACCCCACTAAAACACCCACCAGTCAGTTAAGCAACTCAAGACTCCCCCGGCCCCTGCCTAAGGGCCTCGCCAAAGGGCCCTTTAGCAGCAGCAGCCCTTAGCCACGCGGTCTGCGGCACATGCCTGCAGTGCTGCTGAGAGGTGCGCTGCTTTAAAATCCTTCCCTCGGGGCCCGAAGGGAAGGTCCTTCCCTCGGGGCTTAGCGGCTGGGGATCGGGTAGGACAGCAAGCCCAGCCACCAGCCCTGATGGAAGCCCCAGCAGCAACCTCACCCCCTGCCAGCATAACAGCCTTCCAGCCACCTGCAGAGCCTGGAGTCTTCTTAGAGGCTGGGGGTGGTCAAAATATTAGTCAGATCTTTTAAAAACGTAAAATACCTTTTCAATCCAAATTAAAGGTTTACGTTACGTTGTCTTTTTTTTTTTAAAAAAAAGCTTTTGGCGAATTCTCTCCCCTCTCCCTCTCTTTCTTTTTCTCCCTTTGGAACCTCCTTATTACAGTAGGAGAAAAAACAACAAAAACTGAGGAAACGTCGAGGGTAAACACCAAACAGAAACGCTCTTTGTGTTGCGCTACTGTTTATTTCCAGAAATTATGTTGTGAAAGACTGAATTTTAAGCACTGGAAGAAAACGGCAATGTTGCTGCTGTTTCTGTTTTTGAAAATAGGTTTTAAATATTGTATAGAGAAAAAGAGAAGCAGCAGGCAAAAGTAATTAAGGTTATTTTGATTCTTCTTTGAAAGATGTTTGAGAGTTATATCTATCCAAAACTGCACTTGAGTTAGTGCTTATCCATTAGGCTTCTGTGGAATTGTTACTCAGACATTGATATATGACCCTGAAAGCAAATTAATTTGCCACAGCTGAAAATTTGTGTTATGAATTTAATTATTGGTATCCATTTGCATGGTAAAACACTTTTAGATGCAGGGGATAATTTAATATCTAGATTATATACTAACACTGTTTTGTTGGTATTCATGTAATACTTTCTATTTGTTTTCATTTTGTTCTGCTCTAATTGGAATATAATTACCACAATGTAAAATATCCCCTCTGATGTAAATGATGAACAGTATCCTATGCATTTATCTAATACCACTGAATCATGTGCCTTCCCTCTGGTAAATAGCTAGACAGGGGTATATTTTAAAATATAAATGAAATTCTCATTTCATTTAAGTCACTGGGAATTTTGCCATTAAATTCAATCAAAGCAGGATTGCACCCCATTTCTATAAAAATATATTGTTTTCTGAAATAATCTTTAAAAGTCTTGCAGCTTTTTTAGAAAAAAAAAAATCCCAAACAAAAACAAAACCTGAGCCGCAAAATAAAGATGACGACACTGGACTACTTCTGCATCTTAAATGTATGAAATTGAAATTTTCAAGCAAGTCTTTCACATCCTGCCTGTGAGTCTGGCTGTCTGCCTTGAGCAGGCTCAGCGTTTACTACCACAGGGGCTGGGGTCTGCATCTGCTTCGGTGGGAGCCTGGTATCTGTGGGATGAGCCCCCTATGCAATTGCCTAGAGTGCCCACTCCAGCCTGTGCCAGTCCAATGCCTCATCCATCCTGCCGCATCCAGTCCAGTCCTGCCTTGTCTGTCCATCTCATCTGTCTTGTCCAGTCCTGTTTTGTCTGCTTCGTCACGTCCAGTCCTGCCCTGCCCTGCCCTGCCTCGTCTGTGCCTGTCCCTTTGGTCCATGTGCTAATTCATGCTGTGACCCTTGGAATCCTAGGACCCTGGACCCTGCACCAACTCTCTGGACACCAGTCCTGCATCAGTGTACTCAGCACTGATCCTGCACTGCTTTCTGTGCCCCAGCCCTCTGGTCCTTGACAGACACCTGACGGGATTAGGACCCGAAGGAGCCAATATAACAATTTTTGATTATTTCATTGGCTTATGAGTAGTTTCATTCCTGAGAGAAATTTGTTCCCATTGTCACGTTGACATTGTCTGGAATGTACTCTTAGACCACAAATATAACTAGGAAATGGCATTGTAGTAGTTAAATGTGAGAAAACATCAGTCTCAATCTACTGTATTTGGATCATTTTTCCTGGTGCAAAACAACTATAATATTTGATTAGCACTACAGCACATGAATCCTTGCTACTTTCATAATTGATTTGTACTTGGCAAATTAACTATTGATTTTACTGCTTCTGCCTTTGTTATTCAAGTGTAAAAATAATCTTCTCTGTACCAATGTAAGCCAGAAATTCTTGGTGATGATAATATAACATGTTTAATGAGTTATGGTTGTATGAATCCACATAAAGAGTGTAGCTATAATGGGATGGTGCTTGGTGCCCCCATCCCCCACAGGCCTGGGAGCAGGATACTCCCTGAGGCAGCTGTGTCCCCTTCCATTGAGAGGAGGGATGGGGGGGGGGGGGGAGGAGGGAGAGGAGAGGAGCAGCCCATTCCATTTTCTGCACCAGAGCCCATTTCAATCTAGCTATGCCTTTGGGCCACATACACCCATAACCTCAATGGAACGGAGCTGCCTGTACGGTGAATCTAAAGAGAGCTCAGGGCAATGGAGATCTGTTTGCCCTGCCCTTTCCTAACTGGTTACCTTTGGTGATGGAGAGGAGTTCATCTAGAAAGGTTGAAGAGATTTCGTTTTATGAGCTCCCTTAGTTTCTTATAGTCAGAAGTGTCATCTTAGTTGCTTGTGGGCCATATCTTTCCCTGACTGACAGCTCCATTTGGCAGTTGGAAGTTCCTGTCTGGCAGCTTTGGTGCCAACAGCAGAAGAGCCACCAGTCTTTCTTGATTATTTCCTCAGCTGTCAGGCAGCCAGAGACAATTTACTCCTAATCCTCCTATGTAAGGAGAAGAGAGAGGTACTGTCCCCTTTCGTACCACTCCCCAGTGTTCCCATTGGCCATATGTAGCAGAGGGAAACAGAGCCCTGGACTCAGCCTCTGGAGGAGGGGTAGGGTTGAATCTGGAATTAAGACTGTACCAATTTTTGATTGGAAATGGGCAGTTTATCTGTTCCAATTGAAAACTGGAACAGCAGTTACGTCATAATCAGATGAAATATTAAAAAGGGTAAAAATAAATAAATAGTGCACTTGCAAAAACAACTGCCGGGGCTAATTTGTGCATGCGCAAATGGCTACTGCTCATATACAAAGCAGCTGTGGTAGCGTCACCACTATTTTGAATATGGGTAGCCAGTTTGCACATGTGCAAATCAGTCGGCAACCATTTTGCACATGCACATTGATTTTTGTGTGTGTGTGTGTTCGGGGAGAGGATGAGGATTCTTATCAGAATCTTTCTTATAGAATTCAAATTAAAAAAATCAAATAGCTATTTGGTTTTCATGGGAATTTCTGCAAAAACAGAATAGCTATTGTCAGGAGCAGGGAGTGATTAGCAGGGAATGGATTGTCCATTGTTACTGCTGATATTTCTCCCTTGTGATTGAAACTGGCCAGTGTCGGAGACAGGATGTTGGGCTTGGACAGGATGGACATAAGCACCTGGGAGTGGTTCTGTAGCCAGTTCTTAGACACCCTGAGTGTCCAATAGATGCTACATGAACACATGGCTGTAGAATAGTGCTGAATAGAGCAGAAGGGCCAGGACTTTGTTCTCTGGCTTTACAAAGAATTTGGCAAGTAAGCTACTCTATATTTATTTATTTTGATTTATATCCCACCCTACCTCCGACGGCTCAGGGTGACTCACAAAACACATATAAAATACAAATGTAAAATAAATAATTAAAACCCCACAAAACTAAAAACACCCCATTGCCCTCCCCCCAGTCTATCCCCCCAATCTATCCCTGAATGCCTGGCCAAATAAAAAGGTCTTACACTGCCTCTGGAGGAATTCAAACTAGGGCTCAGGTGAGCCTCCCAAGGGAAGGGAGTTGCAAAGTTGTGGGGCAGCCACCAAGAATGCCTCTCTGTGGGCCCAAGTCGTATGAAACTGGGCCAGCGATGGAACCCACAAGAGGGCACTCTCGGTAGACCTTCAGGCTGCTTTTAAACGAGGAGCGCTGAAGCGCCTCCTCAACGCCGCATTAAAGCAAAGCCGCCATAAGTGACGTTCTCCCCGTTGCCGGCGGTGGCAGCGGCTGGAGACACGGGGCTTTGGAGTGGCGCATTCTTAAGCCAGATAATTGAAGTCTTAAGAACGCGCCGCTCCAAAGCCCCGTGTCTCCAGCCACCACCGGCAACGGGGAGAACGTCACTTCCAGCGGCTTTGCTTTAATGCAGCGTTGAGGAGGCGCTTCAGCGCTCCTCGTTTAAAAGCAGCTTGAGAGCCATGAAGGAGCATAAGGAGACAGGCAGATCCTTCAGATATGTATAGCCCGTTTAGGACTGTAAAGGTCAAAATCGGTATCTTGAATTGTGCCCGGAACAGTTAGGCAGCCAGTGCAGACTCTTAAGCACTGGTGTAATGTGCTCCTGGCAACCGATCCCCAACAAGAGGCGGGCTGTCGCATTCTACACCAGCTGCAGCCCCTGAACAGTCTTCAAGGGCAGCCCCACATAGAGCGCATTGCAGTAGTTCAGCACCAAGGTAATGAAGGCATGGATGACGGTGACCTAATCCTCATTGGAAAGTAAGGGACACAACCTTCTCACCAGTCGGAGTTGACAAAAGGCACTCCTGGCAACAGCCGCAATCTGAACTTCCAGGCACAGCTGAGGATCCAGGAGCACCCCAAGGCTATGCATCTGAGTAGCGAGGAGAGGCAGGACCCCATCAGTGATGGGAGTCCCAATCCCCTCCCCCCAGGCCACAGGGCCAGCCAACCATCATCACCTCAATCTTGTCTGGATTCAGCTTCAGACGTCTCACCCATATCCAGTCCCCAATAGTAGCCAGGCACTGAGACTACAGGGTCTGGGTCAGATGAAAAGGATAAGTAGATTTGGGTGTCATCCGTATGTTGAAGACAACGCATCCCAAATCTATGCACGATCTCACCCAGGGGCCTTAGATACACGTTGAACAGGAGGGAAACAGGATGGAACCCTGTGGGACCCCACAAGAGACGGGGGGACTGTGAAGAACAATCACCCATCACCACTTGCTGAAACCTCCCTGACAGGAACAAAAGGAACCACTCTGGAGCTGT
This sequence comes from Sphenodon punctatus, assembly GCA_003113815.1. Classification (NCBI taxonomy): domain Eukaryota; kingdom Metazoa; phylum Chordata; class Lepidosauria; order Sphenodontia; family Sphenodontidae; genus Sphenodon; species Sphenodon punctatus. Next base: position 1,513,686 of record QEPC01008444.1, on the reverse strand, counting down.
CCTGCGAACCCCTGTCAGATCCCACAGCCGTGTCAGCAACACTTCATGGTTAACTGTATCAAAGGCTGCTGAAAGATCTAAAAGGATCAACAGGGTACAATATCCCCTGTCAATCTCATGTTGAAGATCGTCGACCAATGCCACAAGCACAGTCTTCGTGCTATACCCGGGACGGAAGCCAGACTGACATGAGGCCGGGAATCTGATTGCATCTAGATGTCCCCGCAGCTGCCTGGCAACCACCCGTTCAATAACCTTCCCTAAAAAGGGAAGGTTAGAGACAGGACGATAGCTGCCCAAGGAGTCAGCTTCAAGTGATGGCCCTTCTATAAATGAATTTCCTAGGAAAGGATTAATTATTTATAGCATTTTTGACAAAGTTCTTCTGTTCCATTTTGTAAAATAGTTTCATATGTTTATATTTTGCTTCCAAAATATTTTAGGATGTCCACAATTAAAAGCATTCATAATGAGAATGTCTAAAGCTGATTACTTTCTCTTCCTAATGCTTCCTCTGCAAACAGTGGATATTCTATAAACAATATTGACTATCCAGAGGGGAAAGTATGACACTAAGTAAAATTCCCCTACACAAAGCAATGGAACATTTGATGGGTTGCTGCAAAGTGCTTTTTACACATATGGTAGGAGTTGCTTTGTTGGAAGCCACTACGCTTTCCCCCAGAAACTAGGCCATAATGGGTAAAGCCACATGTGATGGCCGGGTAGGGAACAGACATGCTCCCAGCTGGGCTGACGGCAGCACAGTCAGAGGTTGGGGAGAATAGGGAACGTGTGGCCAGCCCCGCCCCATGCTGCACCCAGCACTTGGCCACCTGCCATGACAGGCAGCCATGGTGGCCAATGACTGCTGCCGTCTCAGCCAACCATGGCGGAGGAGAGCTAGGCTGGCAGACTGGCCTGGAGCCATACATGCTGACTCTGGGACAGCTGGCTTTGCCCCCATCCGGCGGGCCTTGGCTGGTTGTGGAGGTGAGAGCCTGGGCTAGCCACCAACATAATCCAGGATAACCTGGGTTGATATCTGGTGGCCAAGGATCACATGTGAAAGTGGCCCATGGAGCAAAGTGGGCCTAAGCGGGCTGCTGTCACGTCTGGTTTTACCATTTGGAAAAGAATCCTCAGCTACTTATTGCTATTGCTTCTGAATGCAATTTTTGGTGAATTCAATAGGGATTAACCTTGATAAGAGTTAATGATTAAGGATCACAGCATTTGATTCTAAGATGGTAGATCTGTGTTTGTAATGCCCAAATGAAAGCAGAAAGCTAGATTTTGGTGAATGTGGACTAGCCCTGTTTTGTAACTTCTTTAATCTTTCATTTAATTTCATATTTCTACCTTGGTCTATCACCTTAAAACTCAGGGCAGCTTGCAATTAAAACAAACAATGTGCAAAAATTAATAAGTACAATAAGCAAGTTTCTGAACAATATGGTCTACTGATCCCACCCATCTGCACACATCATTACCTGCCCTCCCCGCCAAACCAGTGAATACTCCCAGCCTGGTATTGGCCTAGTATCACCTTGATTTGAATCTGACTTTTAATAAAGAAAGCCATTAGTGGAAGCTTCCAAAAATGTATGTAACTGAGGACTGAATCGAAACAGCCCTACCGGTTTCATGGAATTTTCTGCATTTTTGAAACCTCGATCTGAATTCTGCCATGGATTTTGCCACCTCCTGCACATGCATAAAATGGTGGTGGTCAAACTGTGCCTATGCAAAATGGTGGCTGTAATGTGTGTGTGCAAAATGGCCGCACCCTATACTGTGCCACTATTTTGCGAGTGAGCAGTACAGCTGCTGTTTTATGCATGTGCAGTAGGAGGTGAAATAATTCTAGTAATTCAACTGAAACTTGGATTGGTTCCGTATTCTGATTCATGTTTCGTCTGATCAATTGAAACAGCCAGATACGTCAAACCGAATACATGCCGAAATTTCGATTAAGTCCTAATAGCCTCCATATCCCTAGCAATAAGGGCAAAACCATGTATGCCATTTCAAGATTTACTGGAGTAAATGTTTCTGCATCTTCTTTTGATATTAGATAATTTCTATGCACAGCTGTTTAAACACAATTCATTATGGCTTATGATTGATTAACTTCATATCACTGTGATAATTAGAGTACAGATTCATAAAATGCCATTCAGAAATTTTGATTCACCTTACGTTTCAAAGCTCACATAGTGCCTGATAAAGAAGCAGAGGTGTCAGTCTAATGTAAGTTACATGACCCAACTGTACTGCTTTTAGTAGGCAATGGAATTTAGAAGAAATCTAAACTTACAGCACAGGTGGTATGCCATAGTACATCAGTGTATAAAGTGGGGAGTTGATTTGCAGTCTTTTAATCAAGGGATATAGTGGTTGTGTTTTATTCCATTGACACCATCAAAATATCAATGAGAGACTCTGTACTGCTAACAGGCTTAAAGTAGTTAGCAACTGCAAACAGCAACATATGAAAATGTATTTCATAGACCACATATCTTGCTTTAATGGTTTAACCCTATCAATATATTCTTTCCCCTCCCTACGGTATTGAAGCTTTGGTATTTATTTATTTATTTAATTAAATTTACATGCTGCCCTTCCCCAAAGTCTCAGTGAAATGTCTGAAAATATGTACATGGAGAGTTTGCCATCCACCAGTTGCTTTGTTCTGTGTGGATAACACCTTTTCAGTTTTAATATGCAATACTATTGCTCTCCCAGCAGTGGGTTCTCCCTAGTCTTTTAGAAACACTTTTATGTTTTTTTTATAATGTAGTAACTGACTTGGCAGTGTTGAATGTTCTTGCTATCTGATACTTAGATGCCATTAGAGAATGATTGACCCTTCTTGTAGCAGACATGATGAACTTTAAATTATACTAGGCTGTGTATTTTATTATTATTATTATTATTATTAGCAAGCATTTATGTAACGCCAGCAATGTACCTGGCGCTTTACAAAGTAATTGAATAGACACGGTCTATTCGATTTTAATATCAGCTAGCATCAATTCTGAAAATTCTCTATCTGAACAAGCCCAAAATATGTTTCCTTTCATTGATAAAATGCCAGCTTCACATTATCGACTAGTCTTCCAACACAGCCTAAATGTAAATCCTCACACACCTGCTTCTGGTGCATCACACATTTTTCTAGCTGCAGTGCTACTTTTTACACTTCCTGTCACTGATGTAGATGATGCTGGGCCTGAGCCAGTTCTGAATTCAGTTCCTAGTGTTTTAAATTACCGGAACTTAATGATGTAGTAGCCCTTGCCTACCACAGAGTTGGCAAGGAATTCAGGCTTAAACTCAGATGCCAGTAACCGTAACAGATGTGTGTAAAGCAAGTCATTTTTATGACAATAAATAATTTGTTTGTGTTCATGCTCTAAGTATGAAAAGAAAAATATCTTCAATGAGATATATTTTCAGATCTTAAAGACCTTAAATTGAAAGAGTGTCATATGCTTTCTTCTCCTCTCTCTCTCTCTCTCTGGGTGCCTGCACATAAGCGCCAGAGGGCTTGATCCTCGCATACCCCATGGCAGCCAATCGCTGCCACCACACTTTGGGGCTACCGTGGGGGAGCAGAACAGATGGTCGGCCCCCTGTGGGGCAGCCAGGCCACTGTCAGCCATCCAGCCATGGCTCCACCTTATCCCCTTCCCCCAGCCCGCCCACTATCCCACCGCTGGCTGAGATGTGCTCTTGTGGAACTAGAGCTAGCACCTACTGCTCAGAGCCCCGCAGTGGACCCTCCTGCGCAGCAGGGCAGATGGCGGCTGGGCACACGAGCAGTGGCATGCTGCTGTGTCTTGGGCAGCCTTATCCCACTTAGGCTACTACGCTCTGCATCCCTGGCCTTTTCCCAAGGATGCAGCGCATAGCAGCCAGCTGCTCACCCTGCCATGTGGCGGGGTGAACATCAGCAGCCACCAGGCCCATGATGCTCTGCATCACGTGGTAAGGTGGCCTGGAGTGGGGCAAGACTGCCGAAGGCATGGTAAGTGCATCATGTGGCTGTGCTCTGGCTCGTGTGCGCGCACGTGCGCGCGCGCGCACACACGCACACGCACACCATGTTATTGCATTTCTTGCATGTGTAAGGCTCTAGGGGTTTGAGGGCAAGATGATGGTTGACAGTAGAAGTGAAACTGTACCTGGAAAGGAGCTGGAGGCAATCAGGAGAGGAAGGCAGTGTGAACCAGGCCAGCCATGGGGGAATGGTTGGAATCTCTCAGCTAGGCTACTTTTCTGGAACAAGGTTCTAGCAGAAATAGGGACTGGAGGTGGTGGGTTCAGCCAGCAGGTAGGGGTGGAGGCTGAGAGCAGTCTAACCGAGCAGAGGATTTGCACAGTAGGCAAACTAGTGATAGACTGGCTGCCTAGCCCCTACATTGATTGATTGATTGAATCAAATTTATATGCTGCCCATCCCATTATGGCTCAGGGCATCTTACAATTAATAAAAACATCTAAAAAAATCCCCTTAGTCCTCCCACAGCCCTTCCCTAACTCCCGCCCAACCCTATCCTTGCCTGCCAAACTCCTGGCCAAATAGAAAGGTCTTACATCATTTCTGGAAGATGAGTAGGCTCAGGCTTAGACGAACCGCCGAAGGAAGGGAGTTCCATAATAATGGGGCAGCCACCGAGAACACCTCTCTTTGTACCCTTGCTGTGGAAGCTTCATGGGCAGATGGTACTTGCAAGAGGATGCTCTTGACTGATTTCAGAGGCCGCAGTGGGACATGAGGGAAGAGGTGGTCTTTCAGATACTTGGGACCCAAGCCATTTAGGGCTTTATAGGTCAAACCCAGCACCTTGAATTGTGCCAAGAAAGCTAATGGCAGCCAGTGCAGATGCTGGAGCACTGGTGTAACGTGCTCCCGGCGACCACCTCCCTGATAGAATATGGGCTGCCGTGTTCTGCACGGTTCTGCAGCCTTCATACTAGATGTAATTGGTGAAAAGTGCTCCTGGCCACTGCCACAACCAGGCAATCCAAGTGCAGCAATAATATAACAGTTTTAAGAGGGCAAGCTCTGCCCCAGGGAGTTCCTCATTACACAAGGCTGGAGCACATGACAGGTGCCGACACTGCCTGCCTACTGGCGCTGTCCTGTATAGAGGATGTGGTCCCAGGTGCTGGCGTTACCTGTGCACTGGTGCTATTCTGGTGGAGAGCTTCTTAAAGGAGCGGGCGGCTGGACACCTACAGTGAAGGGTGAAGGAATACCTCAAAACCCCCTTAACTTTAGTTTACTCTTTTGCTTGAAAGTAAAGCATTATATGGGTTCCTACTTTTATAGGCGTTTCTACATACTCTAGGTAACTTATTCAAAAAAAAATTAAAAGCCTCTATTGACATTTTTGAAACTGGCAACTTATGAATAGTAATGGTACAAGGGAACATCAGTATAAATTAGCTTCTGATGCACATTTGTTTTTGAACTTCCAGCACCACTGGCTGGTGGGACAGCTACTGTGTTTTGCAAAGCTTCTCTTTATGTACGCAATGCTACACAATCTTCTGCATATACATCTCTTTGAATGTTTTGCCCCCAGCTCTTTCACAATTTTGATAATGGTACCAAGAGCATAGAGTTTTTTTCCTGCCCAAAAAATTGTTTTCAGTATTATTCTGGTACTAATGACAAGGCATCTCTCTCTCTCTCTCTCTCTCTCTCTCTCTCTCTCTCTCTGTCCTGTCCATTTTAATTATTACCCCACCCTTCCAAATTATGCTCAGGGTGGCTTACAAAATATTAAAACAGCTAAAAATCCCCTAGCTCCCCCACCAACCTTTTCCTGTTGCTGGCAGGGGTGGTCAGTGCCTCGCTTCAGGAAGGCAGAGTGCCAAGCTGCCTCAAGGAGGTGGTGGTCTGGCCTCTGCTCAGAAACCATCGCTTGACATTAACTCCCTTACCAGTTATCAGCCTGTCTCTAACCTTTCCTTTTTTGGGAAGGTTATTGAATGGGTTGTGGCTCAGCAGCTACAGGAGTATCAGTTTTCTAGATTCCTTACAGTCTGACTTTCATCCAGGTCATGGCACTGAAACTGCACTTGTGGCCTTGGTCGACGACGTTTGCCGTGAATTAGATCAGGGTCAATCGAGCCTTCTGATTCTGTTAGATCTGTCAGCTGCTTTCGATACCATTGACCATGAGATGTTGGTGACTCGCTTGCAGGACCGAACTGGGTTGGGAGGTGCTATTCTTGAATAGTTCCGTTCCTTCCTGGCTGGGAGAACTCACTGAGTGGTGCTGGGGAATGTTCATCATCTCCACCGGACCTCTCGTGTGGAGTCCCGCAAGGTTCTGTTCTGTCCCCTTTCTTGTTCAATGTGTATATGCAGCCGCTCAGCGAGGTTGTGAGAAGGTTTGGTGTCATCAATATGCTGATGACACCCAACTCTACCTCTCTTTTTCATCCGACCCAGACCCGACATTCTCGGTGCTCACTCAGTGTTTGGCGGCTGTGGGGGATTGGATGAGGGTGAACTGTCTGAAGCTGAATCCTGACAAGACGGAGGTGATGCTAGTGGGGAGGGCGGTGGGTTTGAAGCCACCCATCATTGATGTGATCTATCCCCCACTGGTCCCTCAGGTTCATAGTCTGGGAGTGCTCTTCGAGTTTCAGCTCCGCCTGGATGCCCAGGAGGGGGCTGTGGCGAGAATCGCATTCTGCCAATTACATCTGGTGAGGCGGCTTTGAGTGTATATCTCAGACTCCGACCTGGCCACTATCATCCATGCTTTCATCATCTCAAGACTGAACTATTGTAAAACGCTCTATGTGGGGCTACCCATAGTGATATGGAGACTGCAGCTTGTGCAGAATGTGGCGGCCCGCTTCCTTACAGAGACAGGTTGCCATGAGCACATTATACCAGTGCTTTGCTCTCTGCACTGGCTGCCTATAGTCTTCTGGGCCCAAGTTAAAGTGTTGGTGTTTGCCTATAAAGCCCTATATGGCCTGGGCCCCACCTACCTGTGGGACTGCTTCACTCCCCGGGCTCTGGATTGACCTCTGCGGTTGACCTGGAGCGCCTTTCTCAAGGTCCCCCAAATATCTCAGGGGACGACTATGGAGAGGGCCTTCTCGGAGGCCGCACCTCGGCTGTGGAACTCCCTCCCAGCAGAGGTCTGTGTGGCCCTGGACCTCTCCTCCTTTAGACGATAATGTAAGACCTAGCTGTTTTCCAGGCTTTATGTGAGGGAGTTGGGTAAGGGATGGGAGGTGAGGGCTAGGGAGGGTGGGGTTTTTGTTTTTTTGTTTAGCGCCCCATTGTATGTTTTTTATAATGATGTTTTATATTTGATATCTTTATTTTTAATGTATTTTTGTATTTTATATGTTCAATTTTATGTTGTTGGCTGCCCTGAGCTGCCGTTGACAGGAGTGGCGGGATATAAATATGTAAAATAAATAAATAAACGCCTTCACCCAACCCCATCCCTGCTTGCCAAATGCTTGGCAAAAAGTTCTTACATCTTTTCCAGATGATGAGCAGGCTCAATTTTAGGTGGATCTCCAAGGGGAGAAAGTTCCGTAATTGTGGGTCAGCCACTGAGAATGCACCGCTGCATGACCTTGTTGTGAAAACTTAATGGCTAGAAGGTACCCGTAAGATGGTGCTCCCGGCAGCCTTCTTACCAGATGAAGTTGATGAAAAGCACTCCTAGCCACCACTGCAACTTGGCAACTTGGCAATAAGGGTGCAGCAGCGAATCCAAGACCTGCTGTGTACCTGAGTGACCAAAGGAGGCCAGGCCTCATCAATATCAGGGGTTCCTACATCCCCTTGGTCACAAGACAAGTCAACCATCATCACCTCAGTCTTGTCTGGATTCAGCCTCAATTGGCTTGCCTGTATCCGAGATTGCAGGACCTGGGTCAGATGAAAAAGAGAGATAAAGTTGGGTGTCATTAGCGTACTGATGGCATTTCACTCCAAATGTCCGAACAGTCTTGCCCTGGAGCCTCATATACATATTAAACAGGAATGGGGACAAGATGGAACCCTGTGGGGCCCAACAAGGGAGCTCCTAAGGGGACGATGTGTCACCGCCCATCACCACCCTCTGGGTTCTTCCAAACAGGAATAAGCGGAACGACTCAAGAGCAGTCCCGCGACCCCCTGCCGGGTCATGCGGCCATGTCAGCAATGCCCCATGATCAAATGTATCAAAGGCCACCAAAAGATCTAACAATCAAGAGGATACAATTACCATTGTCAGTTTCCAGGCTGAAATCTTCAACCAAGGCCACAAGTGCAGTCTAGGTGCCATGTCCAGGACGAAATCCTGACTAACATGGGTCCAGAATCCAATAGCATTAAGATCTACCCGAAGTTGCGAGGCAGCCACCCATTCAGTTCCGTAAAAAGGGAAGATTAGAGACATGGATCTTCAGGCATAGATCTAGTTCACAACTGGTCACCAGCACAACTCTAAGCACAGCAGCAGCATCAGTGTGCGAGACTAATTGAAGCTGATACAAGGAAAACAGATCCGAGCACCCCCAACCCCAATCTCTGACTCTGCACCCAAACGATCAGCTACCAAGTCGTGCCAAATACAAACAACTGTATCTGCAAAGTAGTTCAGTCAGAGGGCAGATAAGGAAAAAAGAAAATGATTGTAGTTACTTAAAGTCCCTGAAGCCACACTCCCACAAATATTTTGCCCCTTTTTCAATGCTCCACCGTCACAGCAAAACACTTAGATAAAAGGGGGGAGAGAAGGGCTTTTGTGGAACAGCTATTCCTTCTGCTGCTGCTGCTACTTCCAACCACCAGCCAAAGGAAGTAGTAATATCCTGTTGTCTAGCACTGACACTAGGCTGGGAAAAACCACTTTTTTTTAAAAAAAAAAGTACATTAAAAAAATGAAAGAACATATTCAAATAATATGTTACTCAAAACAGACTTCAATCCTTAACCTTCCAATTTCCTTTCCAGACCTCTACTGTTTGTTGCATTCTCTGATCAGCCAGCAGAGAAAAGCTGTGCATATTGATTACTAGTTAAATACATGTTTGTTAGAATGTTGGTGACACTGACAGTGTGACTGGATAGATAATTAAGTTCTGGGACAGCCATATACTGTATATGTATGCCTGTACTCCTTTTTTATTAGCTTATTTAAAAAGTGAGGGAGCAGCTCCTACTTCCTTAGTAGAGAGTTAGTTGAAAGGAAAAAAGATAAAATCTTGAGATCTGTAGGAAGCACAGTCCGTGAAAGTGAGATTCCAATTCACCACCATATGTGCCTGACCAGTTTGGATAACATTATTCTGGTTTACAGGAAACCTGCAGACAGAGGCCGTTTTTAAACGGGATGCACTCACGCAGGTTCACCCATACCCCATCACACGAGCGTCTGTCAGAAGACAGTGTGGTTGGGTGTGCGCTCTCGTCACCCATGCACCACACACTCATGTCCATGCACGGAGTATCGAGGGGAAATGCAGGCTGCTCCCTGTGGGGGCAGGAGTGGGCGGTACGTGAGTAGCACATACTAGCGCACACCTTTCCTGGCCCATTTGATCCCCCCCCCCAGATGTGCATGGGCATTTCACGCGGTGCGCATGGACCCACACCCTAGCCGTGCCCAATTAAAAACAGACAGAATCTCTCTCTTATCAGATGCAGAATTTTCATCTCTCTGAGGTTAGACAGCAAATTTTGCACTCATGGTGGGGCGATCTAATTGCTGAGTCTTTATTTGGCGCAAGCTGTAAATAAATCTGATTGATATGTTGAGTGGTCTCCTGACTAGAGAGCCCTTTTGGGTTTTCTGATTCTCAGATATCAGTAGTGTTACACTCATTGATGGGAATTTTGGAATTCACCAGTTACAGTGTTCAAATGCAGTCAAAGGCCATTAGTCCGTAATCCAGTCCGTGAACTCCGCTCCTCCTCTGTCCCCTCTCTCGCTCCCCCATGCCTCCCCTGCTCCCCTAACCACCTTCTTCCCTTCTCCCTAGCTGCCCCCAATGCCTGGAACTCCCTCCCTGCCCACATCCGCCTCGCCCCCTCCCTTTGTACCTTCAAATCCCTCCTCAAGACCCACCTCTTCTGCTCTGCCCTCCCCGACTCCTCACTCCCCTCACCTAACTCCTGCTGATACCCTTCATCCAGTGCAATTTGTTACCTAAGGTCTGTGTACTCATATCCTCACCACATGGACCAACCAGCCATCATTCTCGATATAACCAAGCCAAGCGTGTGCACCTGGGACCTTGCATCCTTGTGAATGTTGCACTCCTTGTCTCTCCTTTGTCTCCCCCTGCCCCCCCTCCCTCGTCTCTCAGATTGTAAGCCCTAGGGCAGGGACCGTGTCTATTCAATTACTTTGTAAAGCATCAGGTACATTGCTGGTGTTATATAAATGTTTGCTGCTAATAATAAAAAATAATAGTAGAGTGCTGTTCCTTGCTTTGTCCAGACAGTTAACCAGATCATGCACACAATAACTAGTGGGATCAATTAGAGGTTGGGGCTTGTAGGGATAACCTTCATAAACATCCTGCCTAGGATATGTAGAAATCAAATTATTTTTGAGTTCTGTATTTTGGTCTCAGTTACACTGCTGCATATCCGAAGAAACTTCATTGACTGCAGTGGAATTAGTTCAAATTTCTATCAGTATACCTGGCGCTGGCCTTTAGGGCAAGGCAAGACAAGTGGGCCTGATGTTTTGGAATGGCTCCTGTTGCAACATCGTCTATAGTGGGGGGTAGGAGACGGGTAGGGATAGCCAGCACTGTACAAATACAAGACATAGCTTGTGCATACGCAGTGTTGACCATCCCCCTGTCTTGTCTCTGCAGATGTTGCCTACTGCAAGAATGTCAGTACTACACATGTGCAAGTTGGGACTTGCATTTATGCAATGCTGACTATTCCCATGGTACACAGTGTCTCCAGTGAGTAGGGAAATGGAGAATGGCCAGCATGGCATATGCCTGGTGTGGGTATCCTCTTGCCTTTTCCTCTCTGCCAGACATGGGTGCCTGCCTTGAGTCCCATGGAATCTGTGGTCAGCCCTGACTGTATCTGAGAAGAGAATGGCAAAGAATTAGGATGTATTCTCAAGTTGCCAGATTCTAATGTTTAAAAAACAGTTCTTATCCTAAATTCTGGCCTTTGGGCCCTATGCGCCGCTATCCACTATCTGTTTATCTGTAACACAATAATGTTTGCAAAGAAAACATCTGATCAGTTCCAAAAGAAAGTTCTAAGCATCAATGGCCAGAACCATATTAATTGGTGAAGAAGAAAATGGCTCTACCCGTGAGAATATTTCTTACACCTGCCCTGTTCATACAATTCTTTCATCATAGCCAAATGAATTGTGGAATACAAATTAGTGGAAAAGATGGTGGTAGGCTCACTTCTCTCTTTCAGAGAGACCCTACTTCGCACAGGGAGGAGAGAGAAAATGTTAATGTGGATAAAAATATTAGACAGGAGAGGGTGGAATGAGAAGATTCTCTGGGTGAAAACAGACATGACGCTAACTCCACTTTAACACCATTTTAACGATTCTTATGCATGTTGCAGGGCTGTATTGGTGCCCTATGAAGCCCTGCAACATTTATTTTATTTATTTATTTTAAGAACTTATTACCCCGCGCCTCCTGCCAAAGGCAGCTTGGGGCCACTTACAACAGTAAAAACAAACAATTAAAACACATAAAAGGAGGAAACAGGAAAGGAAAAACACCACACACACACACACACCCATCACCCCTCTCCCCCACCAAATGCCTGGCGGAATAGCCAGGTCTTACAACTTTTCCAAAAAAATAGGGAGGTCCGGGGCCAGCTGGGCACCCACCAGAAGGGAGTTCCATAGGTGCGGCATGGCCACCGAGAATGCCCTCTGCTGCGTGGCCACCTGAGAAACTTGGGGGATCTCGAGCAGGGTATCCCTGGATGACCGCAGGGGCCGCTTCAGGACACGGGGAGTGAGGTGGTCTTGCAGATAGGCAGGGCCCAGACCGTTCAGGACTTTATAGATTAAAACCAACACCTTGAATCGGGCCCAGAAAACCACCAGTAGCCAGCGCAGAGAGCAGAGCACTGGTGTAATATGCTCCTGGAGACCCAGTCTCACTAGGAGACGGGCTGCTGCATTCTGCACCAGCTGCAATTTCGGAGCCGTCACCATGGGTAGCCCCACGTAGAGCGCGTTACAATAGTCTGGTCGAGAGGTGATGAAAGCATGGATAACTGGCCAGGTCAGAGTCCGAAACAAATGACCGAAGCCGTCGCACCAGATGCAACTGGCAGAAAGCACTCCTCGCCACAACCTCCACCTGGAAATCCAGGTGGAACTGCGCATCAAGGAGCATCCCTAGACTCCGTACCTTGGAGGTCAATAGAGGACAGACCCCATCAATGATGGGGGGCCACCAATTCCATCACCTTACCCACTAACATCACCTCCGTCTTGTCAGGATTCAGCTGCAGTCAAATAGCCCTCATCCAATCCCTCACAGCTGCCAGGCACCGAGTAAGCACAGAGACTGCCGGGCCTGGGTCTGTTGAAAAAGAGAGGTACACTTGGGTGTCATCAGCATATTGATAACACCATACACTGAACCCCCTAATCACCTCGCCGAGTGGCTGCATATACACGTTGAACAGGAGAGAGGACAGAACAGAACCCTGCGTAACTCCACATGAGAGGTCTCGGTATGATGAAAAACAATCCCCAAGAACCACCCACTGGGTTCTTCCTGTCTCTTATACACATCTAGATGTGTATAAGAGACAGGTTAGAGACAGTCCGATAGCTGGCAAGGGAGTCAGCATCAAGCGATGGTTTCTTGAGCAGAGGCCGCACCACTGCCTCCTTGAGACAGCCCGGTACTCTGCCCTCCCGCAGGGAGGTGTTGATCACCCCAGCCAGCAACGGCCCCATTGTCTCCTGGCAGATCTTAACCAGCCAGGACGGGCAAGGGTCTAATTCACAAGAAGTGGTCCTGACTGCCGCAAGAACATCCACTGCATCGGCGAGCGTCACCGACTGAAACTGGTCCCAGAAAACCGGACAGGACCGGACATGCATAAGAAATGTTAAAGTGGTGTTAAAGTAGAGTTAGAATCATGTCTGCTTTCATCCTCTGTGTACTGGCCAAAGAGTGAGGCATTTTGGCTGCTTTTAGGGCAGTGGTTCCTCAAATGTTTTTGAACTGGGCCTCCGCTCTGTTTGTATGTAGCAGTTGAGCCCCTCTGATGCCACGTACACATACAGACACCTTGCTCCCTCTTTTCCTCTCCCCCACTCTTTCCTATTGTTCTTTGACTCTCTCTCCACCATGCTACACCATTATTTTGGGGATTCCCTTAGCACAATCAGAGTGTAGAGTCAGCAAACACCTTCTTACGCCCCTCTCAGCAGACCCAAAATATCTTCTGCACCCCATTTGGGGTGCCTGCCCCCCAGTTTGGGAACCATTGTTCTAGGGGTGTAAGGCAACAGCACAGGTTCAAGACCTTGCTACCTTTTCCTTCAAATAATGTAACTAACTTGTGCATCCAGCAGTGGGGGTGGACACCTGACCGTCAACAACTAGTTGAGGTGGGAAACTAGGTACAGCATAAAGGCATTTTTGAGATAAAATAATTAATATGTATTCCTGAGATTTTAATGATATTGGGACCCAAGGTAGAGCTCTGCTGTAGCCTTCTTTCACAGAAAGGTGGGTTTATTGTGCAAGTGTTCAGCTGCTTAGTCACACGTGTATAGTTCTCATTTGAAGACCTACACATGCTACCTTCGCTATCACCCTGTAAATCTCTGCCATTGGGAACAGACTTGGCTCAGGGAAAACTTAGAACTATTCTAGGCTCTAAGTCAGTGTGTATTCATGAGAAGAGTCCTCAGACATTGCAGGCTGTGAATTGTCTACTGGAAACAGATGGTCTATTTTTAAATTCTATTCTTTACAAAACAAATACAAAGAAAATGGTGAGATTGATTTATATTAGTATGTTCTATGGGCTGGTGCTTTAATAATATTTTTCATCCTCTGTTTTTAATGACCTTTTTAATGCACTTCAGAAACATAACTTACTAGCAATAATAGCTTACAATAATAGCTAGAGAAAATTAGAGACTGTGAAACCAGGAGGTTAACAGCCTGGGGCTCAATAACCCATCCCTTGCTTCAGGTCTCTCTGGGAAACACATTCATCAGACCATTTTCTCTGTGGGTTTTCATTTTTTAAAGCTGAAAATAAGCACTCCGGCCACTCATGCTTTTTCTACTACAATTTTCTTTATAGCGCTTTGTTTTTTTCAGACACTTTTCTGGAGATGAGGCTTTTATACAGGAGCATTCACAGCATATGATTATATGCGCCTTTGGGAAGGTAGCTTCTTTGTAAATGCCCTAGTCCTTAGTTGATGTGCCTATTTCACTAGAATTTCCCTTTTTGGGTAGTAATAGTATTGGAAGGCCATGCTCTCCATGTAGCACATGGGGAGACAAACTTGATCTCTTGCATGAAATGAAGGCCACAATTTCCCCCATAACTGTACCCCTTTGTAGCAAAGCTCAGTGTTCTCCAGCCCCAAGAAGGCACATGCACAGATTTTTCTTTAGGCTCCTGTTTTCCAGGCTTCACTGATTACTCACTGGTGCACATATGCATACATCAACTTCAGTCACCCTTCCCAGCTCATCCACTCCACTTTTACACATGCTCGACCAGCTCCTCCCCCTTGATCCTGCTGGGAGAGGCAGCATTGGGGAGCGGTCTCCCTACTTAAAGGGACAGCTACTTCTCCTGCCACATTACCCTACCATTTTATTAATATAAGTGGATCAGTTTGTTCCATTAGCTTTAATATATAATGCTGGATTTTTCTTTATCAATTTTAAACATTAATTATATAGTGCTTTTCATCTTCATAAACGTTTGGGACCATTAACATTCATGCTCCAACAGTAAGTAATATAGGTCACTAGTATTTTGCCTCATGAGGAAACAGAAGCAGATAGCACCAGCTTCATGACTTTGCACAGACATGGTGCATCTGTTCTAAGTGTGTATTATTATTATTTATTATAATAAGCACTTGTATAGCGTCAGCTGTGTACCTGGCACTTTACAGAACAATGAGATGGACGTGGTCCCTGCTTACGGCTTACAATCTAAAAGACTCGGAGGGGGGAGACAAGGAGAGGGGACATAGGGAGAGACAAGGGACAAAACATTAAAGCGGATGCGAAGTCTCAGGTGCACGTGCTTGGCTTGATTGCAGTCAGGGGGAGGGCAGACTGTAAATGTTGAGAGGAAAGTTCTAGCAACCATCGGGAAAGGCGGCGAGGAAGAGGTGGGTTTTGAGGAGGGATTTGAAGGTGCGGAGGGAGGGGGCAAGGCGGATGTGGGCAGGGAGGGAGTTCCAGGCATAGGGGGTAGCAAGGGAGAAGGGGCAAAGGCGGTTAGGTGAGCAGGGGAGACGAGGGAGAGCAAGGGAGGGAACAGAGGAGGAGCAGAGAGTGCGTGCAGGAGTGTGTAAGGAGATAAGGGCTGAGAGGTAAGGGTGAGCCAGGTTGTGAAGGGCTTTGTAAGTAAATAGTAGGAGTTTGTGAAGGATGCGTTGGGGGAGGGGGAGCCAGTGAAGTGAGGAGAGGAGAGGCTGCACGTGTTCGAAGCGACGGGCTGAGTGGATGACCCTAGCAGCGGAGTTTTAGATGGAGATAAGGGGAGAGAGATGAGAGCCAGGGAGACCAGCAAGGAGGAGGTTGCAGTAGTTAAGGCGGGAGATGACCATAGCATGAACAAGGAGGACATTGAAGGAGCGGTCAGAGAGGTAGGAGGAGAACCAGTCAAGGACAGAAGTCCAGGGAGCGAAGAGAGTTCAGTAGGAGTGGGTGGTCGACAGTGTCAAAGGCAGCGGAGAGGTCAAGGAGACAAGAATGTAGTAGAGGCGCTTAGATTTAGTGACAAGCAAATCATTGGTACAGTACAAGTGTGTACTATACTAAGTGCTACCACTAGCACATGCATCTCTACTAAGTGCTACCACTAGCACTTGCATCTCTACTAAGTGCTACCACTAACACTATTCACACCAAGTGAGTAGTCTCAGCCAGTGGTTCCCAAACTTTTATATGCATCACCCCATTGTGAGACTTTAAATACTATTCAGTGACCTCATACAGCAACGAAGATATGCAAAGTATATCAGACGCTGTCATGAGCATGGCCCCATCTGCAGAAAGTGCAATTCTCCTTGTGCTCACGACGACCCACAGTTTGGGAACCTTTGGTCTAAAGCAGTGGGTTTCAACCTTTTTTCATTTGCAGACCCCTAAAATCTTTTGAATGTAGGTGCAGACCCCTTGATAGGTGGTGTGCAGGGGAAGCGGCTTTTGCAACTGACAAGCCCTGGCTGGTAGCACTGGGAGCCCAGACTCAGAATTGCTTCAGGCTGGGGCTTGTCACTTTCAAAGGCTGACTGGATGATTCCCTCAGCTGGTAGGCGGTGTAGGAGGGATGTGGCCTTTGTAACTGACAAACACCGTCGTCATAGTTATCTTGTTCCGTAGACCACATAATTTGTGGACCCCTAGGGGTCTAAAGTGTCAGAGAGTCTGCCTTGGAGCTGGATCTCTGAAGATGACTCCTGCTTTTATGTTCAGAATGCTAGACCATAGGTGTTAATACACATGCCCCTGCCCGCTATGGCCCGCTTGGGCTAGAGCCTTCCCTGCATGTCTGTTAGTAGGCCACTAGATGGGGGCCCGCTATAGCCCCTGACTGGGCAGGCGGCTGCCAGGGATCGTGGGCCCGGAACGAACCGGGTCCACAGTCCGGGACTAAGACCTGCCAGGCGAGCCATAGTGCGCCATATCAGGCGAGCATGTTTGTTCTCGCTGCCATCCCAGTGTGGGGGACGTCATGGCCCATCGCCATGGATGCCCGTCATGGTGGGGGGCGGAGTGCCAGCCACAGTGCGAGGGTGGGGCCAGCTGGCCTCGCATCTCTTCTGGACCCTCTTCCACAGCTCGGTTGATTGGCAGTAATTGTTTGTTCCGACTGGGGGTGGTCTAGCTGGTGCCCCTCCGGGATGTCTAGCTGGTGCACTGGCTGCAAATATATTAACATCCAAGGGCTCTCTGCTTAAGAAGACTGGGTCCTAGAGTTTAAAAAAGAAGAAACGTTTAGAATTTCAAAATAACCTTTGTTCCCAGGGAGATGGTTTTTAGTTGGTTTTAGGTTTTGAGGGGGAAATGTTGAATGTAGCAATTTTTTTGGAAAATGGTGAAATGTATTGATGTTTGCTTTTTCTCCTATCCTCCTTTGCTATGTTTTCCCTTTTGCACCTGAGTACGGGAGAATGTTTGATGTCCAGGGTTCTTTTTCTTTTCTTCTATTTGACACTCTCTGACTTTTCAAAATTTGAGGAAATTTTGAAAAGTTACAAAGGGGTGGGGAGAGACAATATAAAAAAAGAGAAAGGAAATAGAAATAATAAAGTAAAAGCAATGTTTTCTATTCTGGTCAGTGTCAATAAAGGAAAAAAATAAGGAAGTGGGGGAGGGCAGAAAAAATATAAAATCTCAAACATGTCAGTGTTGATTTTAAAAAAGACAGATTTTTTTCTAAAAACGGGAAGATTTTTGCCAAAGTTTTAAATCTCTCAGTAAAGATGTCTTTACATCAGAAAGGTTCAAATAAAAATTTTTAACTTTTGAATTGATTGCTGTACTGGAGTAATTCTAAACTTTCACAATTACCATGTTAGGTTAGGGATCCTCTATATTTTACTGTCCTGCTTTTGATTCAGGCAAGCGTTTATAAAACTAAATAGCACAGTACTGCTCTGTTGTCAAAGTATTGTGTACTGTGTAAAGCAAACCATATTTTATCTACAGTTATACAGCAAAAACTAGCCTGAGTTCAGCATACTGATGTAACACTTATATACAGGGGTGTAGCTAGACTGGAATGAACTCCCCTGCTCTCTGGTGGCAGGGTACAGCTTCACCAGGAAGCATGCCCACCCCCTAGGCTTGTGTGTGCCCTAGTTCAGCTGCACTGCCTATCTCTACTATAGCTGTGCCTTGTGTATATAGTGTTGAAGTAGCCATGATGGATTTATATTGAAATTTGAAATTATAGAAGATCAGCCATGGTTATTAAATGCATGTTAAAGCAGTCTGGAAAATAAATTGTAGGGAAGTTACCAAACATGAATATGGGAATGTTTTTCTTGTTTTAAGAGATATTTGAGACAATATGAAACAGCTGGATTGTGGAAAGGACTTGGTTTGTAATTTTTTTTTAAAGGCTATTTTATTCTCATTTATTTTTTTCCCCTCCTCTCTGGCAGCTCACTGTGCAGATAAATGTGTCCATGGCCGCTGTATTGCTCCAAACACCTGTCAGTGTGAGCCTGGCTGGGGTGGGCCCAACTGCTCCAGTGGTAAGTTTACACATGCTGCTGTCTGTCTTGCACTCTTTCTACTGTACTGTCCTTATGGGGGGAGGGGAGGAATAATCAGCAGTCGTGTGCCAGCAGTCCTGGTGCCTGTCGGAAGTGCTTGCTCTGATTTACAAGAAGATGTTGAACTCTGTGTGTGATCCAGTTTTCTCTTAGTTACTCCAAATTACTAGTACCAAAGGCCAGTATTTAGTTCACATTAATGCCACCTCCCCAGCCCTGCATAGTCTCAGTTGCTGTAGATGATAAAGTAGTGACCAAAGTTAGTATTTACCAAATTCTTCCAACTTTTATTTTCTGTGTATGTAGAGAATGACTACCCAAGCCCTAGTTTAAAAGTGTGGTTACAGTTTCTGTCATATCATTTCCTTTCCCTTTGGACTCTGTGCTCTCTTCCTCATTCCATTTATCCCTTCATTCATTTCATCAGATGACTATCCTCTCACTCAATAATCTTCTATCCATCGTTCACTCTTCACTTTCCCTTCCACCCTTTCTCTTCCCTGCATTCTTTGTGCATGTGAATAAGTTATTAAAAGAGTATAAGAAGAATAAGGATGAAAGGGAAGGAAACATCTTGGGGTTATAGTTGATCACAAGCTGAACATGAGTCAGCAGTGTGATGCAGCTGCTAAATGGATGGGCCAGAGGAATACACGTCGGGCATCTTTAGACTTAACATCAATGGGTGTTGGAATGTGTGTTTTGACCTTGATATGAAAACCGATTTGGCCCTGTGTTCACCATGTGGCGCTGCTTAGACACACAACCCATTTGGGGAAAATCGGTGTTTTGCTCGCCACCCAATATCAGCATGCAAGTGCTACCGCCTCGTTCCCTGTGTTGTACCTGCTAACATGCCACGCGATATCGTTAGACACAATATTGCCCACGTGTTCAGCTGGAACATGCAAATTGTCCTTGTGATGCAATGGTGTTTATATCGCGTGTTCAGTGGGTGGCCAAATTGGTGTTGGAATTGTTTCGATGCTTACACACAACAGCCAAACATGTGCTTAGGGGTTTTGACACCCTATCTTTGTTATGTCTTATGACGCCCAGTGCCACACAGGAAACATTTTAATGACTTTTTTAGGCTGCATTAACAGAAGCATAGTGTCCAGGTCACGAAAAGTAATCATTTCACTCTACTCTGCATTGGTCAGACCTCATGGAGTACTGTGTCCAGTTCTTGGCACTGCATTTTAAGAAGGACACTGACAAATTGGAACAAGTTCAGAGGAGAACGACAAAGATGGTCAGGGGTCTGGAAACCAAGTCCTATGAGGAAAGGTTGAAGAAGGAGCTGGGTATGTTTAGGCTGGAGAAAAGAAGACTAAGGGGAGACATGATAGCTATCTTAAAATATCTGAAGGACTATCACACAGAAGATGGAGCAGACTTGTTTTCTGTTGCTCCTGAGGACACGACTAGAACCAGTGGGCTCAAATGACAAGAAAGCAGATTTCGGCTCAACAGTATAGGCATCACAGAGACATGGTGGAACGAGGATAACCAATGGGACACTGCAATACCAGGGTACAAAATATATCGGAATGACAGAGTAGATAGAGTTGGTGGTGGGGTGGCTCTGTATGTAAAAGAGAACATTGAGTCAAGTACAATTAAAATTTTAAAGGATGCAAACTGTTCCCTAGAATCTTTATGGATAGAAATTCCAGGTATAAAGGGGAAGAGTATTGCAGTAGGGCTATACTATCGTCCGCCTGTCCAGGACGGAGACCCTGATAAAGCAATGCTAAAAGAGATTAGACAGACTACTAAAGTCAGCAACATAATAATAATAATGGGTGACTTCAATTACCCTAATATTGATTGGGTGAATGTTTCCTCGGGCCGGGATGTGGAGGTCAAATTTCTGGATGTTGTAAATGACTGCTTCCTAGAACAGCTGGTTCTGGAAGCAATGATAGAAGGAGCTGTTCTAGATCTAGTCCTGAGTGGCACGCAGGACCTGGTGCAAGGAGTAACTGTGGCGGAGCCACTAGGCAATAGCGATCATAATATGATCAAATTTGACATAATTTCTGGAGGGAGAAAGACAAACAAAAGTACAGCAGTAGCATTTAACTTTAAAAAGGGAGACTATGACAACATGAGGAAACTAGTTAAAAAGAAACTAAAAAGCACATTTGCAAGGGCTACAAGTTTGCAAGAGGCATGGAGGCTGTTTAAAAGCACCCTCCTGGAAGCCCAGATTAAATTCATCCTGCAAGTTAAAAAAGGAAGCAGGAAGACCAAATGTCTTCCACTGTGACTAAATGGGGAGGTGGAGAAGGCTGTTAGAGCCAAAAAGGCATCCTTTAAGAAATGGAAGACTAATCCCAATGAATATAATACGAAAGAGCATAAACACTGGCAACGTAAATGTAAAGTGTTAATAAGGCAGGCCAAGAGAGATTTTGAAGGGAGGCGACTATGGAGAGGGTGTTCTCGGTGGCCACTTCTTGACTGTCGAACTTCCTTCCAGCAGAGGCCCGGGTGGCTCCGGACCTCCCCTCCTTCTGTCATTAGTGTAAGACCTGGCTGTTCCGCCAGGCTTTTGGTGTGTGCCTGAAACATACGTACATATATAGTAAGCTGCCCCAGGCTGCTTTTGGCAGGAGGGGTCGGGTAAAAGTTGATGAAAATCAATAAATAATGTTTTCATGAGTTTAACAGAGCTGCTACAGGGCTGATCCCAAGCCCCGTGTGCTCCCTGCATGTACCCCCTGGTACTGAGAGGATGCAAAATTGCTGGGGAAGTACTGGAAATTGCTGTAAAAGTGCTGTAAAACTGTTGTAAAAGTCTCAAAAAGTACCAAAAGTGATGGAAACTGATGAAAAATGATGGCAAGTGACAAAATTGATGGGAAACGATGAAAAATCACAGGCGTTGCTATCAACAACGGTGGAGGCGTGCAATCAACAGAGACTGATGAAGTACAGATGAATGTTCAAATGCTCCCAAACAATTGGTATTGCCTTGCAGAACGGGGAGACTTGCTCTCGACCCTATGTGCACACACGAGGTTAGAAAGAAGCTGCTTTGACTCAAATATAAGTGGGTATAATCAGAATTTTAATTAGTGCTTTGCAGGATATTGAAGCTACTCTAGATTTCAGTTATGTTTAATTTAACTAGGATATGACAGTGGGCGCTTTCAAACATACTTTAAAGTGTACTTATGAGTTCAGGTGGTGGGATGCACATGCAGATTAGGTGTGGCTTTGATAACATCAGAAAGGTGTGTGACTCATGATTGAGGCTTTTTGGTGAACTGACAAATGAGCTGTACTGAGCTGCAAAATTCAGTTCAGTACAGTGCATTTTTCAGTGCGCGGAAAAGCTTCATCCATGAACGGTGCACGTTTCTGACATTATCAAAGCTGTGACTGACTAATTTGCATGTGTGTCCCACTTCCCGAACTTGTAAGTACGCTTTAATGCACGTTTCAAAGTGCCCTATGTCCAAGTTCAATATCTGAGCCTTATATCTGAGCCTTCTTTTAGTCCAGATATTTATACCCAACTGCTATTAATCTTGATTTAATAATAGCATCGTCATCATCTTAATTTTTATATAGCATTCCCCTGCCATTGCACTCGGAGCGCTTTACATATAACTAATAAACATAACTTTTAATCCTCACAACACCCCAAGTGAGGTAGATTAGGCTGAAAGAATATTGTGACTGGCCCAAGGTCACCCAGTGAGTTTCTGGCTAAGGCAAGACTTAAACTGGGGTATGGAAAGTCTGAGAGAATTTCAGCAACGGCAGGATAGACTTCACGTGAATCTTGTCATTTATTGGTTCTAAATGGATACACCAACTCAGTACACCCACTTGGACAGGTGTGCTCTATGGGTGCCCTGCAACATGTATAATAAAATGTAACACCCATTTTATCAGTGTTAGCATGTCTGTGTGAAAAGAGCCAATATCCTAAAATCCAAGGGGTGTTTGAAATCAAGCTAGGTTAGGTAATCTGTTGAGTGTATTTGGAATGAGATCTCCACATTGTCAGATTTTCCCAGATTCCTTTTCTTCTTTCTCCTAACGTTTCATTTTGAATTCATTTGTATTGAACTTCCTTCCTTTGCTGCTGCTAATTCCTCTGCACATTGCCTCTTGCTGCTTGTCATATTAGATTCAGCGGTGCAAGTACTTTGTACTGTCCGTACACAATAGACCTAGTGTGAAAGAGCCCTTGTTGTTGTACCTTGAACTGAGCGATCTCATGGGATTTTTGTGATCCTCTGTAAAGGTTTCTGCATACCAATACAGCTAACTTGAACTGCTAACAATTTGTTTCAGGTTGCTATTTTTCTTCAAGCAGGGATTAAGGAGAAAAAGGTTATTTTGTTCACATGCTGTTGAGAAAACTGTTTGGGACATGGGGCTTGGCATGCTTCCATTTTTCTAGCAGACAGAACTTAAATGAGATGTTGCTTTCATTAGATTGTCCTGCTGAAAATTCAGTTGTTCATGGGCATTCTAAAACAAAACAACATTATCGTTAGCTAGCATACTGGGAAAGGGGTGTTTTAATTTGAACAGTGTTGTTTGTTACCAGTTACAGTATGAAAGGACTATGTGAATTCCTCATTTGTGTTGACAGACAGAGTTTCTCACTAGACAACTGTGTAGCACAAATCAGACCAAATAGATAATGGAGTGTGTAGTACTGATAAGACAGAAACACCTTGGTATTTTTGCCCCACTGGAATTGGCTTACATAGCTTATTATGCCAATTCAGTGTTAAGAATACACCACAATTTTTTTTTCTGATAATGAAAATAGAGACCATGGAATTTGAGCCATCATGTCTCATCTTCATGTTTTTTTTCTTATGTAAAAGATGTTCTTCAGGCCTTATTGTCTTTACTTATCTCTTTGGCAAACCTATTAGAGCACATTGTAACAGCATTGTATTGCCTGCAGTATATTTCAGTGTGAGCTGATGAATGAGATGATGATAATATGCATCTCAAAGGAACTATCACATGGATGAAAAAAACACATTTACAAAATACTATTGTTCTGGCACAAGAGCTGGCATTCATTTGAAGTAAATTATTCTAATAAAGATTTATTGACTGGACACAATAGACAGATCAATTTTATTTGAGTGGACGGAAGACATGTTGAACCTATCCCTTGGAGCTAGTAAATCAAAACATCCATTACACTGTCAGGATCACTTTGAAAAACTGTTCATGAAGCTGCAAGGATATGAATTGATCTGTTTGGTTGTGAAGAGTGAGGGCAGAATTTATGAAGGGAGAGGGGGCTGGTCAGAATTGCAAGGAAGACAATTTTATGGACTACACATCAAACATTTTAATAGACTTGACAGAAAAAAGGCTTTGACATTCTCTCAAACTATCTGTATTATTACTAATAGTCATATTGGATGATTGAATTATGGCCCTTTTCACACAGACACTCTTAACAGTGATAAAATGGGTGTTACATTTTATTATACATGTTGCAGGACTGCAGGTGTGCTCTATGGGTGCGCTGCAACATGTATAATAAAATGTAACACCCATTTTATCAGTGTTAAGAGTGTGTGAAAAGCGCCTATGGCAGAGTGGGTTTTACTGGTTATAACTTTAGGGAAAAATAAAAATGTTGAGTTTTCATGTATGAATAATTCTCACTCTGGCAGAACTTTACTTCTGATTGTTAGAGCACAATCTTTTTGGGGCTGGCCCATACTAGCAGTGAGCATGGGGAGCAAGTTTTGGTGAGTAGAACTAGTGTAGGTGCTATCCCCACAGAGGATCACACTGTAAAAGTAAATTGTACAAGATCAAGTGTAATGAGATCTGATGCGTAAGAATTAGTGTGCACTGCATAAACTAATTTTATTTCCAAATAATCTTCCTACTAGCAAGCCATTGATTCAAAGTATATTGTATTGTTTGAAAGTCATGTCTGTAACATGATAGTTTCTATTTCAGTTTAATAACCCTTTATACAACATTTATAAAAGTAATCTTACTACAGTGAGGCTGTAGTGTGCATATACTGAAATGCTGTTGATTCTCAATGTGCAATAAAGAGGTTCTGATCTTTACCTTTGCTCATGCTGTAGTAGTGTTTCAGTCCCATATTCCTTCCACTGAAACCAATGTTATGTGAAGTAAGGTACTACTTAGTGATGCTATACATGGCAGAATCTAGCCATAATCAGATAGAGACAAGATAAAACCTCGTAGCAATAGTGGAAGGTTTATTCTCCGAACAAAA
Source organism: Sphenodon punctatus (assembly GCA_003113815.1). NCBI lineage: Eukaryota > Metazoa > Chordata > Lepidosauria > Sphenodontia > Sphenodontidae > Sphenodon > Sphenodon punctatus. The sequence continues at coordinate 1,488,918 of QEPC01008444.1, read as the reverse complement.
TTTATAGTTGTTTTTAAATTTGATAGGTGGCAACCTTTTAATTTATTTTAAAGCTTTAAATGCAGTTTGACTCTTTAAAAAAGCCACAATGTAGCCTGGTACATGCCACGTTTTTTCTTCAGCAGAACTAAACTTTGAGTGTGCTCAAAACAATACCTATTTTCCTTGAGGAAAATAATAGTTTGACTGTTTTTTTTTATGCACTACAGTATCAAAGCAGTGAAGACAAATGAAGCAACATTCTATTTCTTAATATCAACTGAATTTCAGTGTGAGCATAATGTATGGGATGGCATAATTTAGCTTTTTGAACCTATATTATTGACGAGAATGCATGAAAGAACAACCCTGCCTCCAACTTCAGTCTGATATTCCAGACTGAGTGTACACAGCTAGCAGCTGGGGGAAAAAGTCAATTTTTAACTTGTAAATTGAGCACATTTGTTATGGAAATTTTTGAGCCACAATAATCATCGTACCCCACAGTGCTGTTTATCATCAGGAATGTTTGTAAAGTTCCATAACCCTGCTATTTTTCTCATGGGACTTGGCAGATACAGACCAAGACAGAAACAGTATCCTTTGGCATAATTTCTGTGAGACACTCACGTGAGTTACAAACATTGCCAGTTTCTCAGCAGAGCTTGTAATTTCAATCAGTCCTGACAGGATGGTCTTGGGCTGTGACCAAAACAAAGGCACGAACTCTGTTAACCCAGAAGTGAAACATTTGGGGAGGCTAAAAAAGAGTTTATTTGAATAGTCCCTATATTTTGTAAGCCCAGAGGGACTCAGAAATTATATATTTATCTGATGTCTTAATGGGAGAGCTTATTAATATTATGAGTCCTGAAATGAAGTTATCATACACAACAGGCCACAGGGCGGGAGGGATGTAAGGGGGGAGGGAATGCTGCGGTGCGGTGGGGGGAGCATCCGTTACATGGACGTGCACCCACCTCCACGCACCTCCACACATGGAGCCATCACCATTTTGTCTGATGGCTCCGTGCATGGCAGTGGGTGGAGATGGGTGGAGTGTGGGAGCATGCACACCCACTGTCCGTGGCAGTCACACGGGTGCCCCCAACCCATGCCCATGTAGTAGATTTGTGTGGGCATGGGAGGGAGGGAGTCTCGTGTGAAAAGGCCCATAGAGATTATAGGAACACTTTCTAATTGAACAGTGCTACTTGAAAAGCTTTCTGAGTCCCGAAAGGAATCATTTATAAAGGTTACTTTCTGCTGGATTCTTTAAGGTTTGTAAGTAATCTGAGTTCTGAAGTGAAGGTCTTCTGGAGACAGGTAGGTTTCCCAGCTTTCCTTTATGAAATTTGCTTAGAGCTTGATTCTGATCACATTGTTTTTGCTCTAGTGTTGCTCCATTTACTTCAGTGATTTACCCTGGAGGGAAGGAGATCCGAGTCAGGCTTGCAAAAAGGTAACAAAAGGTGAAAACAAACATGCATGTAACTCTGCTTTAACACCGCTTTAACATTTCTGATTTATTTATATTTTTTTTATTTATTTAAATTTATATGCCACCCTTCCCACAATGACTTAGAATGGCTTACAATGCACAAAATACAACAACAATAAAAAAATAATGCTGTTGAATGTTGTATGTTGCAGGGCTGTATCTTTATGCATGTTGTAGGGTTGTATTGGTGCCCAATGCAGCCCTGCAACGTGCATAAGAAATGTTAAAACGGTGCTAAAGCAGTGTTAAAGCGGAGCATGTCTATTTTCACCTGAAGTTATGTCAGTTTGTCTGGAAAGCATCTTGCATCCACAAACTCTGAAAGAAATTATGTTAGTAATATTATTAATATTAATAATGCAAAAGAACAAGAATATTGCAGAATTATTAATATTGCACAAGTGGCTAGAAGCTCTAATCACACCTGGAGAACTATTGCTTTTAGTTTTGTACAAATACATACAAAAATGCTGTCCCTGCCACAAGGAGCTTGAAAGATCTAAGAAGTACACAATTTAAGAAAATGTCTTACTTATCATGCAAGTTCCATGAGTCAAATGTTTTGGGAGAGTTCAGCACTCCAATGGCAACATCTGCACCCTCAAACCAAACCAGTTTGATTTTTGGTAAGTCAGTTTGGTTTGTGGGGTTTAGAATCTGTTGAGTATCTCAGTGGAGCATCTTAAACAGTGGATGTACCTTAAACCAGAGCTATCTGTTTCATGGAGTTCATAAACTGAACTGGGCCGTGGCTCAGATGGTAGAGTGCAGGCTTTGCATGTATAAGTTCCCAGGTTCAGTCCCTGGGATCTCCAATTCAGGATCTCTGGTAGCACACCTGGGTGAGGCTTCTGCTGGGGATCCTGGAGGGTCTCAGGTAACATGCCTAGGTAAGGCCTCTGCCAGAGAGCTGGTTTTGAAATTCTACTGTCTTGTCAAGTTGTAACAATACTGGGCAAAGATGGACCATTGGTCTGACTCAGTTAGGCAGCTCCTTATATCCTTAACTATGATGAGTGTCATTCAGTATCTTATCTAATTAAAATCTATGTTTTTCCAAAATGTTCATCTGCCAAAATGTCACAAATACAAAATTTCAGGAAGGTGAGTTTGCTTACGAAAGTAAGAGGTAGTTAGTTACCAGTTTGTGCTGAAACTCATTATCCTAAAGGACAGCGGTTACCAAACCTTTGCTTGTTTGACCCCATTATGAGACTTAAAATATAATCCAGTGATTTCTAGAAAGCAACAAAAACATTCACAGTGTATCGAATATTTAGGATTGTGACCTGATTTGCTTATTGTGAGATTTCATGTGGGGTTCTGATTCACCGTCTCCCCTGTCCTTAAGAAGACTACTCTTGACCCCTCTGATCCTTCCAACTATTGCCCCATTTTGCTCCTACTCTTCGCTTCCAAGCTCCTGGACCGGGCTGTCTACACGCGCTGTTTGGACTTCCTCTCTTCAAATTCCTTCCTTGACCCCCTCCAATCATACTTCTGCTCTCTCTATTCAACTGAGACAGCCCTTGCCAAAATAACCAATGACCTCTTAGCTAAGTCTAAGGGCCTCTACTCTGTTCTTGTCCTCCTTGATCTTTCTGTCACCTTTGATGCCGTCGATCATGGCTTCCTCCTGGATTTGCTATGCGCCTTTGGTTTCCGAGACACTGGTTCTCTTCGTATCTCTCGAACCGCTCCTTCAATGTTTCTCTTGTTGGTACCTTCTCTATGTCCCTTCCTCTCTCTGTAGGAGTTCCCCAAGGCTCTGTCTTGGACTCCCTTCTCTTCTCCTTTTACACTCTTCCTCTGGGTAAATTCATTGAAATCCACGGCTTCCAGTATCACCGGTATGCTGATGACACGCAACTCTGTCTCTCCACTCCCACGCTTTCCCCCTCCAACCAGACTCGTATTGCTGACTGTCTTGCTGTTGCCAGCTCAAGCTTAATATGACTAAGGCTGCTTTTAGATGTGCGCGGTGAACACACTGCATAAAATCACACTGTCTGTAAATATGCCACGTGTGGGATTTAGATGTGACATTTCACGTGTTAAACCCGATCAAGTGTTTTTTTAAAGGCACAAATGAAATACCTTGATGTTGAGGTATTTAATTCTTGGCTTTAAAAAAATGTGCGACTGGCTTTAACGCGCAGAATGTCATGACTAAATCCAACATACGGCATATTTACACGCAATGTGATTTTATGAAGTGTGTTCATCATGCACATATAAAAGCGGCTCCCCTCTTTCCCCCGAAACGCTCCCTCCTACTTCCCTCTCAATTTCCATTGAGAGATTCAGCTGGTTCCTCAGGCCCATAGCCTGAGACTCATCTTCGACTCCTTCCACTCCTTTAAGCCTCAGATCCAGGCTGTTGCTAAATCCTGTCACTGCTCTGTACAATATTGCTAAAATCTGACCTTGCCTTACTGTTGATGCTACAAAAACCCTAGTCCATGCTCTAGTAATCTCTTGCCTTGACTACTGCAACTTCCTCCATACTGGCCTCCCTTGCTCTGATCTGACCCCCCCTTATCTCCATGCAGTGCTCCGCAGCCAAAATCATCCAACTTGCCTGTCACTTTGACCAGGTACAGCCCCTACTCTCTGCCCTGCACTGGCTCCCTCTATGGGAATGCATTCAGCACAAGCTCCCGGTCTTCACCTTCAAGGCTCTTCATGGCCTTGCTCCCCCATATCTCTTCACTCTTGTATCCCACCACTCTTCTGCCTGGGAGCTTCACGTCTCCTCTGCCCCCACCCTCACCTGCTTGCAAACCACTTGCTCCTCTAAACGTTTTCACCCCTTCTCCCTTGCTGCCCCTCATGCCTGGAACTCCCTCCCTGAATACATTTGCTTCACTCCCTCCCTCCCAACTTTCAAATCCCTCCTGAAAACCCTCTTCTTCCATCAGGCCTTCTCTAGCTTGTCATGAGTGATACTGCATCCTTTCCCCCTCACTCAGAACCGAATTCCCTGTAACAAAGTGAAGCACATGAGCCTGCAACTTCTCAACCTCATGAATATACCCTTGTCTTTCCTGATGTTTACCTCTCCCTCGTATCCCCCTCCCTTGTCTCTCAGATTGTAAGCCCCTTAGGGGTAGGGACCTGTCTCTGACTGTGGATTGTACAGTGCCTGGTACATTGCTGTGTCTATATAAATAATTAATAATAATAATAATTAATTAATAACTTGCGAACCTCTGCTCTACAATTAGGATTTCTATGACAGCAGTGCCAAGGTGCTTTACCACACAGTATTTTACTCTGGAGTAGTCGTTTTGCTTCTGTGTGATAACAGTGATCAGGGGTAGACCTAAAGGCGCTTCATTTGGTATATTGCATTCAATGTGGTGTTATTTACCTTTGGATAAATGGCAAATTAGCTTGAGGTAAGCAGAAGCTCCTGTGAACATTCCAGCCATTCCCTCAGGGAACAGGACAGCTACCCTGGTATAACTGCCATGTGTGAACATATTACATAAAGTCATCGGTGCCAGAAGGGAGGAACAAGGCAGGGTGATTGCACCTCACTGGCTCCCACCCCTTCCGAACCCTTCAGGCAGGGGATATGGACAGGCGTGAAATGACTGTCCCATCCTTTTCCAAAGTGATCAAACACCCCTTCTGAGCACCGTGAATTCAACTATACTATGCTCAGAAAGGGATCATAGCCACTTCAAAAAGGGGTGAGACAGCTCCTTTGCCATGGCCCTTCTTAACATAGCCTTGCCCCTTTCCAAGTGCTGTGACATCATGACACTTGGCAAGGCATGTAGTCACATCAGAAATTGTCAGGGCAACCCCTTTGCCATGCCCTTTCCAATGTGACTACACCCCTTGCTAAGATCTGTGATGTCATAAGAATATAAGTAGTCATACTGAGTCAGACCAATAGTCCATCAAGCCCAGCATCCTGTCTTCCGACAGTGGCCGATCTCTTATCACATGGGAGAAGAACCAACTGTCACAGTGGGCAATCCATTCCCCATTGTTCACTCCCAGCTCCCGAAAGTAAGAAGTTCATCACGTAAGCTACTTGGTTAATAGCCATTAATGGGCCTACTCTCTAAGAACTTATCAAGTCCTTTTTTAAACCCAGCTATACTACTGGCCTTGACAACATCCTCTGGCAGCAAATACCATAAGTCAATTATGCGTTGAGTGAAAAAGTACTTCCTTTTATTTGTGTTAAATCTGCCGGCAGCTAGTTTCATGGAGCGTCCCCTAGTTCTAGTACTATTTCAGAGGGTAAATAACTGTTCCTTATCTGCTCGTTCCACACCACTCAAGATTTTATAAACCTGTATCATGTCCCCTCAGTCTTCTCTTCTCTAAGCTGAAGAGACCCAGCTTGTCAAGCCTCTCTTTGTACGGAAGCCATTCCATACCCTTTATCATTCTAGTTGCCCTTCTCTGTACCTTTTCTAGTTCAGCTATGTCTTTGAGATGGTGCGACCAGAACTGCACATAATATTCCAGGTACAGTTGCACCATTGATTTGTATGGCATTATGACATCCTCAGTTTTATCCTCTATCTCTTTGCGAATAACTCCTAACATTCTGTTTGCTTTTTTGGCTGCTGTTGCACACTGGGCTGAGGATTTAATTGTATTGTCCACAATCACTCCGATTCTTTTCCTGAGTGGTAACTCCTAGCTTAGAACCCAGCATTGTGTACTCATAGCTTGGATTATTTTTCCCTATGTGCATCACTTTGCACTTGTCCACATTAAATCTCATCTGCCATGTAGATGCCCAGGCACCTAGTCTCGTAAGTTCCTTTTGCAGTTCTTCACAGTCTGCTTGTGTTTTAACTACCTTGAATAACTTGGTGTCATCTGCAAATTTGATCACCTCACTCTTAATTCCCTTTTCCAGATCATTAATGAATAAATTAAACAGCACCAGTCCCAATACAAATCCCTGAGGCACACCACTTTTTACATCTCTCCATTGTGAAAACTGACCTTTTAGTCCTACTCTTTGCTTCCTATTCTTTGACCAGTTACCGATCCATAGTAAGACACTACTTTCTATCCCATGACTTTTTAATTTTCTGAAACGTCTTTTTTGTGGGATCTTATCAAATGCTTTGTGGAAATCCAGGTACACCATATCTGCCAGGTCTCCCTTGTCCACGTGCTTATTTACACCCTCAAAGAATTCTAACGGATTAGTGAGGCATGACTTACCTTTGCTAAATCCATGTTGACTCTTCCCTATTAAGTCATGTTTATCACCATGCCCAGCGACTGTGTTCTTAATGATAGTTTCCAACATTTTACCTGGCACAGACATCAAGCTTACTGCTCTGTAGTTTCCATGATCACCTCTGGGTCCCTTTTTAAATATTGGGGTTACATTTTATTTACTTTACTTTATTTATTTAATATATTTATACCCTGTCCCTCCTGCGAACAGCTCGGGGACATTTGCCAAACGTCATTACATTTGGAAAGAGGTATGGTCATCATATTGGAAGAGGTAGGTGAAGGGGCTTTCCTACTCCGCCTAAAGTAAATTCTGATGTACCCCTGTCCAGAGAATAGATTATTCAGACAGAACTTCACAAAATTCCCTAAGGTTCAAAGCTTTGCGTATTATCAGTCCTTAATAATGGTGTTATTTCATGTAGTGGAAAAATGTCCAAAGTACATTAACATAAAGAAGTCCATCTGATTAACTGAAGACTTCCCTTTCTAATTAGTATGAGATATTTCAGAATGGAAATTAGCTTTTCTTAACAAATGAGATGAGGAGAGGGATGTCATAATAAGGCCACTTTAGATAGAACAGAGAAATGGCAATTACGACCTGAAACACATGGTTTAGTGTTATGTGTAAACATGGCAATGTTTTTCTGCACCCCAATATTATTATTATTATTATTATTATTATTATTATTATTATTAATAAAAGCATTTGTGTAGCACCAGCTGTGTACCTGGCGCTTTACAGAATAAGAATGACGCAGTCCCTGCCTATGGCTTACAATCTAATAGACGCAGAGGGGGGGAGACAAGGAGAGGGGACATAGGGAGAGACAAGGGATAAATAACATTCACACGGATGCGAAGTCTCAGGTGCACGTGCTTGGCTTGGTTGCAGTTAGGCAGGAGTCTGCTGGGAGGGCAGACAGTAAAAATTGAAAGGAAAGTTCTAAGAGGCATCAGGAAAGGCGGTGAGGAAGAGGTGGGTTTTGAGGAGGGATTTGAAGGTGCGGAGGGAGGGGGCAAGGTGGATGTGGGCAGAGAGGGAGTTCCAGGCATAGGGAGCAGCAAGGGAGAAAGGGCGAAGGCGGTTAGGGGAGCAGGGAGACGAGGGAGAGCGAGGGAGGGGGCAGAGGAGGAGCGGAGAGTGCGTGCAGGAGTGTGTAAGGAGACTAGGGCTGAGAGGTAAGGGTGAGTCAGGTTGTGAAGGTATTTATAAGTGAATACCAGGAGTTTGTGAAGGATGCATTCGGGAAGGGGGAACCAGTGAAGTGAGGAGAGGAGAGGCTGCACATGGTCGAAGCGACGGGCTGAGTGGATGACCCTAGCAGCGGAGTTTTGGATGGAGATAAGAGAGGGACAGGTGAGAGCGTGGGAGGCCAGTAAGGAGGAGGTTGCAGTAGTCAAGGCGAGAGATGACTATGGCGTGAACAAGGGTTTTGGATGAGGAGACAGAGAGAAAGGGGCGAATCCGAGCAATGCTGTGGAGGGCGAAGCGACAGGACTTGACAACAGAGTCAATGTAAGGTTTAAACGAGAGGTGAGTATCAAAGACAAAGCCCAAGCTATGGGCTTGGTGAACGGGGCGGATGATGACCCCGTCAATAAGGATGGACAGGGAAGAGGGAGAGGAAGGGTAGGGAGGAAAGATAAGGAGCTCAGTCTTAGCCATGTTGAGCTTGAGCTGACGTTGGGACATCCAGGCAGAGGTATCAGAGAGAGAGTTGATGCTGCCTGGAAGAGTTGGAGGTGGCAGAAGTGTGTTTTCTCTCATTCTGTCTCTCGTTATGTCTTAAGTATGTGTTAGTGTGTTTGCCATTACTTCCGGTGAACAAAGTTTAATACACAGACCAGCTTTAGTTTGTTTTGCAACTTCCTGCAAAACTGAAGCTGCATCAGCCTCCTCCTTCTCGCATCTGCATTCCCAGCGGGGACTGATGGACTATGCTCCGTTCCCCTCCCCAGTACTGCCATAGTTCCAGCGGGAGGGCCGGACCCCTCAGATATGGTCTCATTCTGCATGACTTTGTCCCCCTGTGCACTCATTTACAGCTCCCCACTCACCATAATTTCACCCTGGCCCCTGTCAATGTGCTCGTTTGTCTTTCCTGTGGAACCAGGAAATCCCTTTGTGAGAATGTACGGAACCATCTTGAAGAACCTTGGAATTTAAAAGTGACAGCGCTGTATAGCAAGGCGAGGGAGCAGTGCATGATGGGATACCATGCTTTTTACTGAGGTGAGGGAGCAGTGCATGATGGGCTATCATCCAGGGAAGCTGTGGTGGGCTGAGTGTCACTGCTGACATCGCGTGTTTAAATAAGCACCAATAGATGTAATCGTGTAAGCAATACAACGCAGCAAAAATTGGGATATATGCGTGTCTAAACAATGATGTCTACACACATCCAGACACCCATTTCTGTTCTGTCTAAAGCTGCCCTAAGGCTGCTTTTAAACGAGACAAGAAACGCGGCTGATCCTTTGATCAGCCGCGTTTCTTTGCGCTCGTTTAAATTGCCAACTCACAATTAAGCCGGCTCTTCCCCGCGTCAGACCGGGCAGGCGATCCTGCCCCGTCCAATGCGGATCACCGCTGTGCCGGCTTCACGGCACGCTTCCGGGGTATTTTGCCGAGTGCGTATGCGCAGAAGGGTGCGCATGCGCACTGAGTCTCTACACCGGGTCTGATGCTCTTCTGAGCATCAGACCCGGCGTAGAGAGAAAGGCGGGTGCCCGATCCCGCCTCTGAACGATCCCGCTTGTCAGCGGGATCGTCTAAAAGCAGCCATAGAGTTACTACTCTGACTCTTTAGCAGCTAACCATTCTGTAGAACTGAAATCTGTTACCTCACTACTTTTATGGGCCCACCCAACCCTGATTTAAGATTGATTTTAAGCATGGTTGGACCCTACCTATTCAATATGCATGTTCTTTACTTTCAGCTAATCATGCCTAGGGTTGAGCTACGGTGAGTATGAAGAAGGTGGTGTGTGTGCGATGGACCAGCACAGAGCAAAGAGGTGGCCAAACTGATCTTATTTATTTATTTTTACAATTTACAGGCATCTCGGGGTGGCTCACAATATATTAAAACATTTCAAAACATTAAAACATTAATCTTGCTGCCTGCAGATCTCTGTTGGGTGACTAAGCATAGGTGACTGGGAACTGTCGATAGAGGGGGGGGGGCACAGGAGTGGGAGCTGGGCAGGGGTGTCTGAAAATCGATGGGGGGCATGTGCCCCCCTGTGCCCACTACAAGTCACCTATGTGACCAAGGGTATCTGGCAGACACAGGGATGGATGTCAGGAGAATTTGGAGAGGGTGTGCTTTGTACTTGCATATCTGGTTCTGGATTGTGCAGTGGCAGGCTGCTCAAGCCTAGGCAGTGCTTCATCCCCACCTGCCACCCCACCCCTACTCCCATAAGCTGAACTAGAGCCACCTTTGGCCAAAGCTCTGTTCTGGGTTGGAAGTGAATGCTTCTACAGGATATTCAGGAAAACAGACTTCTTCATACCCTTTTCGGATGAAAATGCTGTCAGGTTTTTCACATTTCCCTTAAGATGTAAAGTCCCCCTTCTGACTAACCCTAGAAGTATCCAGTCAGGGTGAAAGATTCCTGAATTCCTTGTTATCATGATCTTACCTACAGGTCTGTCAGTATCACACTCTAATACTCCGTAAGTCTTGCATTACTGTCACCAGCCCATAATGAAAAGCAATATGTTCCCCCATTAACATCGATCTCATGCTCTTTATTCAACTTTAAGTGACCCCAGTGAGTATTAAGCAGAAAGACTTCATAAATATAATGAGTGGATGAATTTCAGAGGTGCTGTTCTGTTAATACAAGAAACGGTGTTTTGAGACAGACAGGCTGCCCTGGTGCTGGTCGTGCCAGCCCACTTAACCCCCCAGTAGCCTGTCCGTCTAATGGCGGCCCGCCAGATGTGCACGTGGAGCTGGCTTTGCCTGCTCCAGGGCAGCCCTGCCAGTGGTACTCCAGAACATCCCTGAGTGCCACTGGCAGAGGGGGCCAGCCAAACCAAGGACATCGGCCCAAAGCGGAGCAGCTGTCTGATGCGTGGACTCATACTGCAACTTCGCTTCCAGCTGGCCGTTGCCCCAGACAACACCATAGAGATATAGGCTCCAGCCTGCAACATTGAGCAATAGCCCGCAACTCTATGGTGTGTGCGTGCGTGTGTGAAGGGGGTGCCACACGGGCAGACCGCGGCCCGGAATGAAAGCCCTTTGAAGTGTTGGAGTTAATATTGATGGCACGGTAGCCAATAAGAAGGAAAGGAATTGCAGGAGGAATATTGTTGTGTTTGATAATTTATATAGTGTTTTCCATGTTCAGAGTGCTTTACAGTCCTATCTCGTTCATCCTCACAACAACCCTGTGAGGTAGATTAGTTGTTCCACTTGCTGGCCTTAGAATTTGCGGGGCCCAGAACAAAAACAAACACAGGGGCCCTTAAGGCCCCATCTCTTTCCCATGGCCCTGCCCCCTTTAGTAGTAGACAGTCTGGTGCTTGCATACAAACTTAACGTTCCATATTGTGAGGGGGGGGAAGGGGTTGTTGGTTGGTATTTTTTTGTTTTGTTTTAAACACAGTACAATGTGCAAGTGAAACTAGAAAGTTGAGGCAGTACGTCTGGTCACACACAGTCACCATTCATATTCTCTCTCTCTCTCTCTCTCTCTCTCTCACACACACACACACACACACACACACACACACACACACACACACACAGCTTCCTGCCCTGCCCTCCCCCACACCAGCAGGGGGAAGACGCAGCCCAGTTGGTGGGGGGAGGGAAGAACAACTCCTGCAGCAGCTGTAGCCAGCCCCATGCAGGGAGGGGGCAGCATAGCCATGTGGTGAGAGCTCTGCCTCCAGCTGCTGCCATTTTCTGGAGGGCACCCCACCTACTTTCCTGGGAGGGGAACAGTGTAAACACTAAAGAAGTAGCCACAGCTTTCATGAGGCCCTAATGATGACTATTCTGTTTGTACAACTATAGTACAACCATAACACCACCTAACAGTCGACTCCTCAAAGTGTCCTGCTCCTGCAAGCCCCATTGAAATGAATAGGTTTTGCACCAGTATCTACTTTGAGAATCAGAACCTAAATGCAGATTTTAGTCTGCTAAAATTAATAGTATGAGTTCTGCTGCTTCTGAGAACTACGTTGAGCACATTCAAATTAATTTAATTGACCTTAACTGTATTATTCAAGAGAGTTAGAGTTATTAGGCAATAAGTTCCACAACTGGAACCCAAAATATTAAAGGGCTTCTTGGTATTTTACATGTAGTAAAAGTGCATCTAAATGGAAGAACATTGTTCATATTGGAAAGAATAATTAACAGTGGTGAAATAATTAATTTTATATGTTGACCTGTACTCAGGATAGCTCTTAAATGCAATTAAGAACATGAAAGCCTTCAAAGAAATGGCAGCACCCAATATGCCTCCAGAGCACAATCTGTTCACCTCCAAATTCATTGGATTTGGCTGGGGACCCTGTGGCTGGGCTTGGGCCACTGCTTCTGGCTGATTGATACTGCTGCACCTATATTACCACCACTGGATGTAGGTGCAGAGCGGCAAAGCTAATAATAGGTACAGGGGCCTTGCCATCACTGCCTCCTGTGCATATTTCATTTGTAAAAAAGAGGGGGGCATATCTCTGGCACTAGTTGAGACTCCAGTGGAATTTAAGCAAGTACTCGGAGTAAAAAGCACATGTAAAGTGCTGTCCTGCATTGGATAAGTTTGAGCATGTAGCCATATGATTTCCCCAACCAAAAGCATTCATCGTTGCAAATATAGGCAGATTTTTATCCTATAATTTCATTAATTTTTATTACCTAAACAACTCTGTAAATTTAACATTATTGGTAACTGAGCATTTTTCATCAGTTATTTGCAAATAAATAAAATTTAAAAAATCATTAATTTGGCAGCTTGAATATTGACTAAGGAGCTGATCCTTCATGTCACACTTTGACAAACTTCCCTCTGAAATCTTTGCAAACTTTATCTGAGTAAGAATGGTGAGGCTGGTCATTGAATTTTAATGAATGCAGGTTTTATACTATCTCAAAAATACAAAGTAGAAAAAAAGATGCTTGATCCTTTAGGGAAATTGACAGAGGACTGGTATTACAAACTGCCTGATTTATTTTATTTATTTATACAAAAAATTATATCCCGCACCCTCCTGCACACTGGCAGCTTGGGGTGGAGCACAACATAAAACAACAATAATAAAACCATCTAAAATACTACAATATATAAAATACATCATAAAATTTAGCAGCGGCTAAGGCAAATAAAACCCCTCCCCGAAGGCCTGGTGGAACAACCAGGTCTTACAACATCTACGGAAAGAGGGGAGGTCCAGGGACAGTCGGGCCTCCAACGGAGGGGCGGGGGGGAGTTCCACAGCTGAGGTGCAGCCACCGAAAACGCCCTCTCCGCCATCGCCACCCGGGGGACTTCGAATCGGGTGCCCCCGGCCGACCGCAAGGACTGCAAAATGACCCAAGGCTTGAGGCGGTCTCACAGGCAAGCAGGACCCAAGCTGTTTAGGGCTTTATAGGTCATAACGAACACCTTGAATTGGACCCAGAAGACAATAGGCAGCCAGTGCAGAGTATGGAGCACAACTGTAATGTGCTTGTGGCAGCCTGAGAGGTAGAGTTGTGTATCATCAGCGGGCTGATGACAGTGCATGCCGAACCCTCTCACGACCTCACCCAAAGGTTGCATATACACGTTGAACAGGAGAGGGGACAGAATAGAACCCTGTGGGACCCCACATGTGAGATTCCGGGAAGATGACGTACATTCCCTGAGAGCCACCCGCTGAGTTCTCTCTGCCAGGAATGAGTGGGACCATTAAAAAAAAAATTCACTCACCCCGGCCCGGTCCAGCAGCCTCGCCACCAACATCTCATGATCAACGGTATCAAACGCCGCCAACAGATCCAGTAAGTTCAAAATTGAGGATCTGCCCTGATCCAATTCACAGCATAGGTCATCGACCAAGGCCACAAGTGAAGTCTCCATGCCAAACCCAGGGCGAAAACCAGACTGCGAGGGATCAAGAAAACCGACGCGGTCCAGATGTCCCTGTAACTGCCGGGCCACCACCCATTCAATAACCTTTCCTAAAAAGGGAAGGTTAGAGACTGGCCGATAGCTGGCCAGGGAGTCAACATCCAAAGATGGCTTCTTGAGCAGAGGCCGCACCACCACCTCCTTGAGACAGCTCGGCACCCTGCCCTCCGTAAGTGAGGCATTGACCCACCCCCGCCAGCAACGGCCCTACCGTCTCCCAGCTGGTCTTCACCAGCCAGGATGGGCATGGATCTCATTCACAACAGGTGGCCTGAACTGTCTCAAGAACATCCGCCGCGTCCTCAGGCGATACCCACTGAAACTGATCCCACAACAACAGTCATGGCAGGGCTTCCCATACCTCTGATTCACCCACTGTCATAAGTGCAGCATTGAGGTCGTGGTGAATCTGGGTGATCTTATCTGCAAAAAAGTCAGCAAATGTGTCACAGCAGGCACTGGAAAATTCCAGTTCGAGGCGGAGAGAGGCCGGACTGACCAGCCTCTGCACCACCCGGAAAAGCTCCGCTGGACGTGACTTTGCAGACACAATGAGGGCAGCAAAGACCTCTTTCTTTGCTGCCCGCAGTGCAACAGCATTAGCTCTTAAACTAGCTTTATGCCACAATCGGTCAGCTTCAATACGAGTTCAGCGCTACTGTCACTCCAACTGCCGTCCATTCTGCTTCATCCGGCACAGGTCCTCCGTGAACCATGGTAACCCCCACCGTCGGCTTTCTGGAAGCGGACGCTTGGTAGTCATTCGGTCGATAGTCTCAGCCAACAAGTTGTTCCAGAAGGCAATGAGGTCATCGAGTGAACAATCATCAAGGTCGGAAGGCATTTCCCCTAGAGCATTCTGGAACTTTCTGGCTCCATAAGTCTCCAGGGGCGGACCCAACGAACTGGTGCTGCACCTTTCTGGGGGCAGACATGCGCCAGGAGACTGGTCCGGAGAAGGTAATGACCCGTCCATGGCAGGGGTAAAGCTACTACATCCCACACCACCGGATCCCCTGCCTCAAGGCCGATGCAGAACATCAGGCCAAGGGTATGTCCCTCTCATGTGTTGGTCCCTTAACCCTCTGAGACAGTCCCATGGTTGTCATGGTGTCCATGAACTCACCCTCTGCTCCCCCTAAACTGGCATCGGTGTGGATATTGCAAAGTCTTCGGGAATCGCAAGACCGCCTCCAGTAGCAATTCTGCTAGAGCGTGTAGGGATCCTGTGGTACAGGTAGGTGCGCGGTATACCAAAAGCAGCCCTAATCTGTCTCCTGTTAAATTGATCACAAGGTGGACCCCCTCCATGCCCAAGATGGTCTGCACAGGATACCACCTCACAGACCAAGTGTCCTTAAAAACAACAGCTACACCACCTCCCCACCCCTCTGATCTGGGTTGGTGCTGCACAGAGTACCCGGCTGGAACAAGGTCAGCCAATACTGGCCCCGATTCATTGTCCAGCCACGTCTCTGTAATACATACGAGGTTGACCGATCGATCCAAGATCAGCTCCCGAATCGACATTGATTTATTACCGACTGACCTTGCATTCAACGGCAACAACTCCAGACCAGGGGCTTCTCCGATCTTGATCCCTGCATCACCTGCCTGGGGCCTATGCAAGGGACAGGAACTAAGTACCTGTCCCTCCACATAGTTGTTCTCTGCCTCCCAGAGAGACCATAATTACCCCGGCCCATCACAATCCTAATGGCTGTGGAGACCCCCTGTCCCCCCGGTGGTCGTCCTGCCAGACCCCTGAGGAAACACACCACCTCCACCACCTCCCTTCTTCCCACTCCTCCAAAAAACCCTCCCCCTCCCTTATATACTACATTCATATTCATATTAATGCTTATATACTACATTCATATTCATATTAATGCTTATATACTACATTCATATTCATATTAATGCTTATATACTACATTCATATTCATATTTTTTTTTCAATTTTCCCTATAATCTTTATTTTTATTTTTTAGCAGAGCTCCATGTTAGTAGCAAAATAAAATTAACACCTAAGAGGACCATCTGTGTTTTTCTTTAAGCACTCCCACATTGTGTTCTAAGGTTCAAAGAACTTTAAAAGGACTTCTAAAATTTATGTCATGTGAAAGGCATACAGTTCCAGTCCTTTATAGGATCTGAAAAACACACTTTCATTGTTCTTCCACTTCATGGATCAAAAAGCTTTTACAAAGTAAAAAAATAATAAAAAATGTTAAAGCTTAGTGCCTTGAATAAAAATCTTTTCTTTACATAGAACAATAAGGAAGAATGAAAAATATGCCACAGGGCAGAAAGCTTACAATGTAACAAATGAAATCAAATAGAAACAAAAGATTCTAAAGGAAATCTAGATTTAATAGGAAGGATGGAAGTGTTGTGTTCTACAATAAGCACTATGCATTTCTCTGTCTGGTACTCACAGGAAAAATAAATCTTTTAGTAAAAAGTGCTAATATTTCATGATTATTAAGAAGATTTATTTTCTGATATGTATATGCATATATTTGTCTTTAGAATTTTATTCTTATCTACTGATATATCTATACATGACAGCATTGCAAAATCATATTAAGAATTACAGTATCTTTTGGTTTTCTTAAGCTGTGTATTGCAACTTCTTTAAATAGTTTGGTTAATGGAGTATTCAAAAGAGCTAGTTTTGATGTACAGCCCTTTAGACTGAGTTTGGAAATTTCTGCTTGCTACATACCACACGTTTCAGAAACATGTCATTTGAAGGGACAGGTTGTGTGTGTGTGTGTGTGTGTGTGTGTGTGTGTGTGTGTGTGTGTGTGTGTGTGTGTGTGTGTGTGTGTGTTTTTCAAATTTCGAGCCTGTTCTACTACTGTAGATTTGAAGTCCAGCTTGAATGATTTCAGTTTCAATTAGCAGACTAATGTTTACTCTCCAGTCTTCAGCGAATGGCCTAAAGAAAAGAATTGACATTAATTTCAATATGCAACTAACCAAATCATAGTGTCAAAAAGTAGCCATAAGGTTACACTGTGAACTGGGTAATAGCAATGCATTGTGGGGGGTAGTGACAGTGCCGTTTTTAATCTTTGTCACATTTCTTGCTTTGTGAATGGATGATGTGCTGGTTTCCATTTCTGATACAATCTGTGAATATAGTAAGATTTTCAAAATCAAAAAACCTTGCGGTTTAAAAAACTGTTAAAGGCAGGACTATTTCTAAGCAAAACTTACCTTTCGAAAAACATTTACTAAACTGCAGCACATATCAACAATAAATAACAGAGAGCATCAAAATGAATTACACTTACATTAAAAAAACCCACTTAAGTGCTCATAAGCATGGAAATTATTTAAAGTTTGCGTTCTACAGTGCATAACATACCATCAACATTACTACATCATCAGTACTTGACTCAGTACTCAACTATAGTCACCATAAATACTTATTCCTCACATCTTTTCCAGTAATTCAAGACTAATTTTATATTTATAGGAAATTTGACATATGCATAAAAATAAATCTTCTGCACTTTGTAAAATTTAATTTCATAAAAATGGTAAAGTATTTAAAATAAATTTGGGTGTTAACATTCACAGCTTCATGCGCAAAAGGACAGAGGGTATTTTTAGATGTGATGGCGCTAGCCTCCGCCATGCTTTGATCCTGCCCGGAGTGAGAGCTCTCACCTCGGGCAGGATCAGGCCCGCTGCTGAACAAACGTGCCAGATGTGTGAACATGGTCTGCACAGCCGCGCCCTCAAATGCTGCTCAGCGTGGCCATGCCTTCTCCCTGATGGGCAGGTGCGGCAGCCTATGAGGATCTCCTAGCTGGAGTTAGGTAGAGTGGGCTATCATACATGATGGGAATGGCCTGGGAATGGCTTCCCCGGAACATGGCAGGGCTAACTCCAGGTTGTGAGGTGGCAGGGAGCCGCGCCTACACCCCAGAATTAATCCTGTCTCAGTCCGGGGAGTGTTTGTTCCTGCCCGCAGGAAACATCTGGCAGGCAGGAACAAACATGACCCCACCATGGGTGGCCACACTGGGGTAAGCATGGCCACCCGTGGTAGCATCACGTCTAAAAACACCCAGAGTTAAAGTGATGTAAAAAGTTTTATTAGGTGAGTTATACTAATAAACAAATGTGCTCCTATGAAATAAAAATAGGCTTGAATTATTGGAAATAAGCTAGGTAGCTGTGAAGTTTGGGGGCTCAAAGGGCAGGAAGGTATCAACTGCCCCAAAACATCAGGACAGGGTGAAACTGGCCACTAGCAATTAACTTTTAACTTTGAATACCTTTTGATTACTGTACTTGATCTTCTGCAAATTTTGCATGTATGATGGTCCCCACAAATATAACCTATGGTAAAATTTTCAGAACTTCAGCTCAAGCGGTTTCTTCAGTATAAGGGCTTTTCAATCTGAGGTTTAGAATGAAGAGAGGCCCTACCTTTAACTTTCTAGCTGCAATGCGTGTCTAGAAAATATTACATCAGTAAAAGTAATTGCTGCTGCATGGCTCATTATTACAAGATACCTACAAGACATTAATAAAGTTGCTCTGGTGATCCCAAGCGTCACACTACTGAACTCATGATCCCAGGGGCTAGTTTGGGAGCTTTGAATTAATAGGGTATATGGATAAACTAGTCACATCTCCTTTTCCCTACACAGTAGCCTGGAATGGCTCTTTGTTTCTTACAAATATCTGGCTGGCTCATTTAGCTCTTTGTCTCCTGTGATTAGTTGGCTGGCTCACACAGCTATTTCAACAACTGGAGCAACACATAGGATGAAGCCACGTGAGACGGAGGTTATTTTCAAGCGTGACACCACCGCCAGTGGCCACACTTACCCCGCATGGCCACAGGCAGTGGTGTCACGTCTACTCCCGCCTGCCAGATATTCACCATGGGAGGGAGCAGAGTACACCCCAGAGCGTGACAGGGTAACTCGGGAGGTACTCTGGAACGTGGTAGAGCGGGCCATCATGTCTGATGGCCCACTCTACTTAACCCCAGCAGGTGCCCGGAGCAGTTCCAAGAAGGTGCAGCAGCCTCATAGGCCACCTAGGTCTGCACGTCCCACACCCCCTTCCCAGTCCCAGCCGCCGGAACGTTTGTTCAATGGCTGGGCAGACGTCTGCCCAGATTGAGGACTCTCGCCCCAGGCAGGATTTAATCGTGGCATTTCTTTGAACCATCACGTGTAAAAATACCCAGAGTGGGGAGGCTACCACACCTTGCGTAGCCTTACCCCACTCTGGGTGACTGGGCCACGCAATGCAGTTCATCATGTGGCCAGCGTCTGCCAGATGTTTTGCCCACCCTGGATCGGGGAGCAGCTGACTGCTATATAATACATCCTTGGAAAAATTCCAAAGATGCATTACAGAGCAGCCTTACTCCAACTGGGGTAAGGCCACCCAAGGTGGGGCAACTTGTGTGCCTGGGCTGTGTTTACTCCACCACGCAGAAAGCATTGCTGCGGGGCCTTGAGTGGCAGGTGCTTTTGTTCATTATGAACGGCCATGTCATGGATGGGGGAGGGAGGTGGGGCAGGGCCAGGCACCCGCTCATGTGGCTAGCGTCACAGCCTGTCACAGCTGTGATAGCAGCTCCAGCAGTGGCTGTCCTGCCTGACTTCTCCGCAACCAACTGCCTGACTCCCCACACTGGTCCTACAGTGTGGCGGCAGCAATTGCCTGCCATGAAGCTGCCCAGTGATCCAGCTCCCACAGCTCATCTGGTTGTGCCTATAGTTGCCTTAATGTATCTAAGTCTGTGGATTTCTTAAGCCCTACTAAAGAAACACTATTTGGAGATCTAAAGAAATGAGTGGTGAGACTCTGCACTTTTCCTTTATTATTATTTTTTTGGTTGCCATTTTTAATTGAATGAGCATTCCACTCTGATCCATAATTTTAGCTTGGAAAAAGCACACTTCTGTATAACTTTTAATAGTTAGATTTGAACAAACACTTCATAAATACTTTAGTCACTGTAATGCGTGGATTAAAATCTCTTCAGTTCAGGCAACAACAAAGATGTTACTTGGTTCTCTTCACAACTGTACAGTGCTGTGATATAAAATTCAGGAATAGTTCTGAATCAGAATAAAACATTACACCATTATCTCAAAGCCATGTTCCAGATACAAAGAAAGATGGTAATTAAGCCATTCTTAATTTTGTTCTAATTCTTTCCCTTAATTTTAACATTAGTATCAAAGTAACAAAGTAACTAATTTTAACATTAGTAACAAAGAAGGAAAGCTAAAAAAGAAGACAGTCAAAACTAAATTATACTTGCCATAAACGTTACCTACCCTGAACAGAAGAAACTGAAAAGGATGTATGAAGTAGTTGCAAACCTTTGAGTTTCTAAGGAGAATTTTCTTCTGAAAGTTCTTTGGTTCCATTTGATAGTGTTATTTTGCTCTCATTATACACCATTCTTTAGAGGAGAACAAAATTGCATGTGATCATAGTAGATTTGTCAGGAATATACTTGGATGCATTCATGCTTCTCTTTTTGTTACCTTTTCAAGAGAAATCAACTAAAGAAATTGGAGAAAGTGATAAAAGCATGGTGTGATCTAGTCATGTTAAAATTGGACTGACAAATTGTCTTTGTTTATAAGGAACATGAAATTAGTTATAAAACCATCCAGGTGCACTTCTAAAATATGAGGCAAATTCATATTTCACACTGTAAAATATCAGGCTCTTTGTCTCCCAATTTGAAAATGGTTGCCAGCATAGATCAGCCACATGCATAAAAATGAGGCTGATGTTGCATAATAACAATATGCATTAAAGTTATTATAATATGAAATACATAAACTTAAATCTTCAAATATCTTACGAAAGGCCCAAGAATGATACCAATTACATTAGTCATTTTCCTTTCGCTTTGTCGCTTGGAAGAAGGATCTTTGCTGCTGAAACTTTGGGACTGTTTCTGTACATAAAGTTGTCATTTGGCACTGATCTTAATTCATAACTTGTTTCTATGGTTAAAAACAGACACTACTACTTTCTATAAAGCTAATAGGTGTATGCAGTGCTTTACAATCACAGATTTTCAGAGACCGGTTCCTGCTTAGTGGGCTTACAATTTCAGAGGGACGAGGGTGAGGGGAACACAGGGTAAGACAATACACACACGTTTCCTTTTTAAAGATGGGGAACTGAAGCTGAGAGGATGTGACTTGCCCAAGGTCACCCAGTGACTTAATGACTAGGACAGGATTCAAACTCTGGTTTCTCAGGTCCAAGTTCAGCACCTTATTCACTACATGACTCTGGCTCTCTAGGGTGATAGGTTGTGACTTGCCCAAGGCCACTCAGTGAGTTCGTGGCTAGGGTGGGATTCAAACCCTGGCTTCCTAGGTCCAAGTCCAGCACCTTATCTACTTCACTACACAGGCTCTCGTGACAGACATGACAGTGGCCTGTTGTGGCCTGCTTGGGACTGGAACTTGGCCTGGGATTGCCCTGGCCCATGTTGGCAGCTTGCCCAGGATCTGACCTCGGGAAACCCCCAAAGTCACAGCCTAGGCTAAGGCCTGCCCAACCGGGTCACAGAGGGCTATCACAACTCTTCCTGTGCTGCCAACATGGGTAGGGTCCATTATGGTCAGTCACCATGGCTGGCTGTCATGGCAGGGCGCAGGGTGCAGTGCAGGGGCGAGCCCGGTTGCCCACATATTCGGCATGCTCCCTGCTCTATCTGGTGCCCCAGCCGTGGGCATGTCTGTCTGGCGCCCTGACCCGGTCTGGACCAGGTCGCAGGCAGATGTTTGCTGCCGCTACCTGGGGCAGGGCAGGCCACCACATGCGGCCGTCACTTCTGTTTCCTTGTGTTGACAAATTTTGTATTGTCTTAGGTTTCTAGATCATATTTATGCATTTTAATAGGGCTTATATAATACAGTGTCCTTTCTCCCAAAGGCACGCCTTTCTTTTGAAAGGAAAGTTTGCTGTTCTATATTTATATGGTCTTCAGAGTACATACTGTAGGCAACTAAAAATATGTTATTCTCCTGCTCCCTCTGGAACTGCCGCTCGTCCGTGGCTAAAGCTCCCTTCATCCACGATCTCTTCCTCTCTCGCCCCTTTCAACTCCTGGCTCTTACGGAAACCTGGATCACGCCCTCCAACTCTGTTACCCCGGCTGCTCTATGCTCCGGGGGCCTGTCGTTCTCTCACCGCCCCCGCCCTGAGGGCCTGGGTGGTGGTGTGGGCTTGCTCCTTGCTAAGCACTGCCAATTCAAAACCCTCTCCCCTCCCCCCTCCTCCTCCTTCCCTTCCTTTGAGGCCCACTCTGTGCGCTTATACTCCCCTCTACACCTTCGGGTTGCTGTCATCTACCGCCCCCCGGGTTCCCTCTCCTCTTTCCTCCCGGACTTTGAATCCTGGCTCACCTTCTTCCTCTCCGATGATATCCCCACTCTTATCCTTGGTGATTTCAACATTCACGTTGACACGCCCTCCGCCCCCTCTGTTTCCCGCTTTCTCTCTCTCGCTTCCTCCTTTAATCTCCGACTCTGGACCGACTCCCCCACTCATACTGACGGCCATTCCCTCGACCTCGTCTTCACTCGAAACTGTTCTCTAACTGACCTCTCCTTTGACCCCTTCCCTAGTTCTGATCACTTCCTCGGCTCCTTCAGCCTTTCCCACCGACCCCCCTCCGCCTCCCCCTCTATGCGCCCCTTCCGCAATATGCAGGCCCTTACTCCCTCGGAGTTTGCCGCACATCTTTCCCCCCTTCTCCCCCCCGTTTTCGCCTCCTCCTCCCCTGACTCTGCTGTCTCTGCTCTCAACGCTTCTCTCTCCTCGACCCTTGACTCTCTTGCCCCCCCCTCTGCTCGCCCCGTCCGCCCCCTCGACCCCCGCCCCTGGCTTACCCCTGCCATCCGCTACCTCCGCTCCTGCGCCCGGGCTGCCGAACGCCTCTGGCGCAAATCCCGCTCCCTCCCTGACTTCCTCCATTACAAATTCTCCCTCTCCTCCCTCTCCTCGGCTATCTCCCTAGCTAGGCAGCGCTATTATGCCTCTAGGATCGAATCTTTCTCCCGCGACCCTCGCCGCCTTTTCTCTACTTTCGACTCCCTTCTCAAACCCCCCTGCCCTCCTCCGCCCTCTTCCCTTGCTGCTCAGGATCTTGCATCGTTCTTCACCTCCAAGATTGACAAGATCCGTCGGGATATTGCCTCCCTCCGCCCCCCGCCCCCCTCCCTCCTCGCATCCTTCCCTCCTGCCTCTCTCCAGGAAATCTCTGCTCTTCTCTCTTCATCCAACCCCTCCACCTGCCCCCTTGACCCGATCCCCTCCCGCCTCCTGACCTCTATTGCTCCCACTGTCGCTCCCCCCCTTCTGCATGTCGTCAATCTCTCCCTTTCCACAGGCTCCTTCCCCTCTGCCTTCAAACATGCCACTGTCTCCCCCATCCTCAAAAAGCCTACCCTGGACCCTTTCGATCCCTCTAGTTACCGGCCGGTCTCCCTCCTTCCCTTTGCTTCGAAGCTCCTGGAACGTGTCGTCTACTCCCGCTGCCTGAACCTCCTCTCTGCCAACTCCTCCCTGGACCCTCTCCAGTCCGGCTTCCGCCCCCTCCACTCTACTGAAACTGCCCTGGCCAAGATCACCAATGATCTACTTGTCGCTAAATCGAAGCGCCACTACTCCGTTCTTGTCCTCCTTGACCTCTCTGCTGCCTTTGACACTGTCGACCACTCGCTCCTCTTGGACTCGCTTTACTCTTTGGGCTTCCGTGGCTCTGTCTTTGACTGGTTCTCCTCCTACCTCTCTGACCGCTCCTTTAATGTCTCCCTCCCCGAGTCGACCTCCCCCTCCCTTCCCCTCTCGGTTGGGGTTCCCCAAGGTTCTGTCCTTGGCCCTCTCCTCTTCTCTATCTACACCCGGTCCCTTGGTGAAATTATTGCCTCCCACGGGTTCCAATACCATCTCTATGCTGATGACACCCAACTCTATCTCTCTACCCCCTCTCTCTCCTCCTCTGTCCGCTCACGCCTCGTCGACTGCCTCTCTGATATCTCCGCCTGGATGTCCCGACGCCAACTCAAACTGAACATGGCCAAGACTGAACTCCTCATTTTTCCTCCATCCCCCTCCTCTCCCTCTGACCTGACCGTCTGCATTGATGGGGTCACCATCCGTCCTGTTCTCCGTGCCCGCAGCTTGGGCTTCATTTTTGACACGCACCTCTCCTTTAAACCTTACATTGACTCTGTGGCCAAATCCTGCCGATTCGCTCTCCTCAACATTGCCCGCATTCGCCCCTTTCTATCTGTCTCCTCGGCCAAAATCCTTGTTCATGCCATGGTTATCTCTCGCCTCGACTACTGCAACCTCCTCCTTGCTGGCCTCCCTCGCTCCCACCTGTCCCCCCTTGTGGCGATCCAAAACTCTGCCGCCAAGGTCATTCACTCTGCCCGTCGCTTCGACCATGTGACGCCTCTCCTCCTCTCCCTTCACTGGCTCCCCCTTCCTGAACGTATCCTGTTCAAACTCCTGGTTTTCACGTTCAAATCGCTCCATGACCAAGCTCCCCCT
Organism: Sphenodon punctatus; assembly: GCA_003113815.1. Lineage (NCBI taxonomy): Eukaryota > Metazoa > Chordata > Lepidosauria > Sphenodontia > Sphenodontidae > Sphenodon > Sphenodon punctatus. The sequence continues at coordinate 1,464,485 of QEPC01008444.1, read as the reverse complement.
TACCTCTCGGACCTAATCGCCCTACGCGCTCCTGCGCGCGCTCTCCGCTCTTCCGCTGTCCCCTCCCTCGCTCTCCCTCGCTTCTCCTGCTCGCCCAACCGCCTTCGTCCCTTCTCCCTCGCTGCCCCGCATGCCTGGAACTCCCTCCCTGCCGACATCCGCCTCGCCTCCTCCCTCCGCTCCTTCAAATCCCTCCTCAAGACCCACCTTTTCCATGCTGCCTTTCCCAATGCCCTCTAGTCTTTCCCCTTGCTCTTACTGTCAGCCCTCCTCTGCTGACTGCTGCTACCGACCACCTTGTAACCAAGCCAAGTACACGCACCTGAGACTTCGCATCCGCCTGAATGTTTGTTTGTCTTCTCCCATGTCTCTCCCGCTGTCCCCTCTCCTTGTCTCCCCCTCCTTGTCTTTTAGATTGTAAGCCACAGGTAGGGACCGCAGCTGATTGTATGTTCTGTACAGCGCCAGGTTGTTACTGGCGCTTTATAAATGTTTAATAATAATAATAAATAATAACCAAGTGGATGAGGACAAACAAGTAACACCAAATATTTATTTTTTTTGCTAAAAGCCCACCACACAATATTTAGTAAACGTTTCTCAGAGGCCCTTCCCAGAGATTAAGAATGTAAAATCCCTGTGATTCTACACAAAATACTTGACTCAGCTGTAAAGTAGGCAGGCATTATTCTATTTAAAAGAAGGTTCCCCTTCCCTGTCTCCCCTCCCTCTGTCTTTAGATTGTAAGCTCTCGGGCAGGGACCATGTCTATTTTATTCTCTGTAAAGTGCCAGGTACATTTCTGGCGCTATATATAAATGCTTATAATAATAATAATAATAATAATAATTAATAAAAGAGAGAAAATTGAGGTTGGTATGTAGTGTGTAGGCAAGAGGAAGAATGAATAGAGCAAAACTAAAATTGCCATATTGAATCAGGCCAATGGTTCATCTAGTTCTATGTTTTATTTAATTAATTTATTTATTCAGATTTATACCCTGCCCATTCCATTAAAATTCAGGGTGGCTTACAAAATCTAAATATATCTAAAACATATAAAAACAAAATTCCGTTAACGCCCCCCCCACCCAACCATTTCCCTAGCTTCCCCCCACCCAGTCCCACCCAAACCAATCCCTGCCTACCAAACACCTGGCCAAACAGAAAGGTCTTACATTGCTTCAGGAAGATAAGCAGGTTTGGGCTTAGACAAATGTCCAAGGGGAGGGAGTTCGATAATTGTGGGGCAGCCAGTGAGAACGCCTCTTTTTTATGCCCCTGGTGTAGAAACTTCACAGGCAGATGGTATCTGCAAGAGGGCACTCCCAGCTGACGATGGGACGTGAGGGAAGAGGGGTTTTTTCAGATACTTGGGGCCGAAGCTGTTTAGGGCTTTAGAGCTCAAAACCAGCACTTTAAATTGAGCTCAGAAAGTTATTAATAGCCAGTGAAGACTCTCTCATGCATTAGCCAGCACAAGGTGTTTCAGAGGACGCATACAGAAACTATTATTTACTGTTTCTCATAATACTAGAATTAAAGGATACTCTATGAGATGAATAGGTAATAGGAGGTTTAAAAAAAAACATGGGATGCAGCTTGTCCTATTTCCTTTGAAGTCAGTGGCCATTTTTACACGGGTGGAGGGGATGGGTGTTTGGCTGCGGTGGGTGGAGGTGTGTGTGTCCATTTACATGGACACACACCCACTCCACCCATGAAGCCGCCTCTGGTTTTCCAGTGGGATCCTTGGGTGGAGGTGGGTGGAGATGGGTGTGCGCTGGGTGGAGGTGGGTGTTGTGTGGGAGCTCGTATTCATCCCCACCCATCCCGCTCGGTGTTCGCACAGGTGAACACCGAGTGCACACCCATCCCCACCCCCACTGCTGGCAATATACACGGACGCCCCCCCCCCCCCC
>QEPC01008444.1:1408184-1461092 GCA_003113815.1 Sphenodon punctatus | reverse complement strand
GCTTGGTAGGTTGGGGCTCTTCAGTTTGGAGAAGAGACGACTGAGAGGAGATATGATAGAGGTCTATAAAATCATGAGTGGTGTGGAACTAATAAACAAGGAACAGTTATTTACCCTCTCAGCTAGTACTAGAACTAGGGGACACTCCATGAAACTCATGGGCGGCAAGTTTAAAACAAAAGAAAATATTTAGCGTATAATTGGGTTGTGGAACCTACTGCCAAAGGCTGTGGTAAGGGCCAGTAGTATAGCTGAGTTTAAAAGAGGTTTGGACAAGTTTCTGGAAGACAGGTCCATTAGCAGCTATTAGCCAGACAGGATCAGGGAACATGATGGGAGCTGGGGGAAAACAACAGGGAATGGATCCCCCATTGTGACCTGTTGGCTGCTTCTCCCAAGTCACCATGATTGGCCACTGTTGGAGACAGGATGCTAGGCTAGATGGCCTATTGGTCTGACCCAGTATGGCACTTCTTATGTTCTTATGTTCTAATGGTTCATTTAGCCCAGGAACCCATCTCTGACAATGACCAGCTTTATTCAAAGAGTACCACAGGCCAGAATGGAGTGGTCCATTTCCTGTTATTCACCCCAGTCCCCAACAGTAAGAGGTCTGACCATCTGGATTAATTGCCATTTATGGACCTGTCCTTTAACAACCTATTTCTGAACCCAGTTTTGCTACTGGCCTTCACAACATCTTTGGCTGTGAGGTCCACAGGTTACATCAAATGAAAAAGTACTTCCTTTCGTTCGTCTTAAATCTGATGCTAGAGATGTGGGGAAAACCATGGTGAGCGAGTAGCCATGGGATCTGGGACTGGTGTGGCACTGTTGGTACGAACAGTGTCCTGGAGGAGCATCAGCAGCACTGGGAGTACTGGAGACAGAGGAGCCCTGGAAGCAGCAAACCCACCATAGACATGCCTGTCTCCCCCGATGCTCCTATGTCTGTCAATCCTCCTGATGCCACCAATGCTCGGGGGGACTCATCGTTGCCCCTCTCAGGACCCCGGGGGGAGGGGGAGGGTGGAAGGGAAGGGGGGAACTGGCTGACCGCAGAACTGGCTTGTAGCCAGAGCAGCAGCAACCTAGCCTGGTGGGGAATCCTGAAAAATAAGACAGACTAAGGAGAAACAAGAGTTAGCAATCTATGAGGATGGTTAAAGTTTAGAAATGTCTGTTCAATTAGTGGCAGAAGGGAAAAATATTTTCATAGGTTTTTGTGGTTTGTTGATAATAATCTTTATTTTTATGTAATGCACCCCTGCCATGGCACTCAGAGCGTTTTAAATTCAACAGTTTAACACAACCTTTAATCCTCACAACAACCCTGTGAGGTAGGTTAGGTTGAGAGAATAATCCAACTGGCCCAAGATCACCCAGTGAGTTTCTGGTTAAGGCGAGACTAGAACCGGGGTCCCCCACAGCTCCTGGTTCAAGTACTGCACACCTCATCAGCTCCTCCATGTTGACCAGCATCCCCAGTAGCATGCCCACTCTCTGCAGGTACAGAGCCCTGGTGAGCCGCCTGACCCTGTGGAGGTAGTGTATGCTGCTGCACCACGTGGCCCTGGCCACAGCTCCAGCAACTGTGCAGAGGTACTTGCATATGGCCATGTGCCAGTCTGCAGAGGTGGCTAGTGCCACCTGTAGCACCACCTCGCTCTTCTCCATGGCATTCTCCATCTTCTGCATGCCCAATAGCACCTCCCACTCCATTGCTATCTGTGGCCCTTTTCACACAGACACTCTAACACGGATAAAATGGGTGTTACATTTTATTATACATGTTGTAGGGCACGCATAGGGCACACCTGCAACACGTATAATAAAATTTAACACCCATTTTATCCGTGTTAGAGTGTCTGTGTGAAAAGGGCCAGAGAGATGGCTGTGGCACTGTTGGGCAACACATCTGAGGTTTTTTAGTGGTGGTGAAGAGCCCCCATGACATTCTGTCTCATGTCACCTGGCTGAATGTGCACCCAGCTATTAGTTGGGATGGTCCATACAAATCTGGATCTGGCCTTCCCTATGCAGTTCCACCCTGTCACAGCCCCCAGTGGTTAATCCCATCCATCTGGTAGCCCTATAATGCGGTCATGACATCTCTATCTCTCACTCATAGAGGGGCAGAGAAGGGGGGAGTGGTAACTACATGGCCAGAGGCACGCTTGGGGGGACCAGGGTGGGGGTGAGGCGGGTGTTCCTCATAACACCCTCAGAGACAAGGTGGCTTTGGGGTGCGGTGAGGGTGTTGAGGGAGCAGCAACCCCTGTCCACAGCACAACCACTGCCCATGTCCCTATCTGTGTCCGCAGCCGGGGGTACCCTTGCCTTTTCCACCGCCTTCTCCTTGTCTGTTCCTCCTCTCACCTAATATAAGGTCACCTATAGCAGGAGGACATGGATATAAGGACATGGCTGGTTGCATGTGTGTCCAGGGCAGTCAGAGTCGGTGGCTGGGGAGGGGTTGTGCAAAGGGAGCAGGCCATTGATTGAATCATGGACCCAGCCAGTTCACTTATCTTGTGTAATGGTTCTTTCTGGCTTACAAGTGACTATCACCGCTCCCTGCCTCAATCAGGTTTTGTGGGGTCTTTCCACATGTTTTCATCCCAAGGTGTTAGCCCTGTGGCAGGTGCTCCTGTCTGTGGCTGCTGTTGCCTCCTGGGGACGTCAACAGGATGATTTGTGGAGTCTCAGGTGTGGATGGGAGCAGATATACAGGGGATGGTGGCAGACCCACCTGCCCGTGTGAATGCCTGTTCGCCTCTGGGGGCAGCACTGTGCCTGCGGGACGGCATGCACACAGGTTATGGGTACACTTTACTGGGGCCCAGGTGTTCAGGGGGCCCTGGACTGCAAGACCATTACCATGATAACACTTCTGTCACCTTGCCGTTTTATCTGTTGCGTATGAACTTGCAAGGCACATTGATTTTAGTGAGGTCATTCATGATTTCACAACAGAATTAGACCAGACACCTACCACTGTACAGTGATGTGGTCCATTTTTTTGATATGGTCCATTTTTTTGATGTGGTCCATTTTTTTGTCAGGACGCTGTAGGCCTTCCGGTGCACTTCCGGGTTTCACCGGAAGGCCTAGAACGTCCTGAAGCCGGCAGCTACAGCCGGCGCTGAAGCCGCCGGGCCGCCCGCCGCCGCCGGAGCTCCCCAAGGTAAGCGGCAAGGGCGCTGTAGGGGTGATCCCTGGGGGGGGTGGGGGTGTTAAACACCCCCACCCCCCCCAGGGATCGGGTCAGACTTACCTGCGGCTGCGGGGACGCCGCGGCCGCTGGTGCGGGGGGGGGGCTCGCCTCGGGGTCTCACTCTGATTCTGTTCTATCTTTTTTACAACAAAAAGCCAGGCTGGGCAGGGTGGGTGGGGGGTGTCCCCCCTTCCACCCGCGCAGCCTGGACTCGGGGAGGGTTTTTTTTTTTTAAAACAGTTTGGCTGGGGCTTTAATTTTTTTTACATTGCAGCCATTTAAAAATGGCTGCAATGTAAAAAAACCGGCACACTGAAATCCGGTACCGGGGCCGGATTACCGGGCCGAATCCGATAATGCCGGTACGCCCGATACCGGCATTATCGGATACCGGTAGATCCGGAATTCCCATCCCTATTGTTCAGCCTATCAAAAAGAAGGCTGAGGGGAGATACAGTTACGTTGTCCAAATATATCAGGGGAGTTAACACAATAGAAGGGGAAGATTTGTTCAAATTAAAGGTGAATGTAGGTACAAGAACTAATGGATACAAGCTGGTTATAAATAAATTTAGACTGGAAATTAGAAGGTTTCTAACAATCAGAGCAGTGAACTACTGGAATAAGCTTCCAGGGGCAGTTTTGGGAGTAAAGAATCTGAATAACTTTAAAACAAAGTTGGATAAATTTGTGACACACAACTTGTGAGGTGCTTTTTATTTGATGCTACAGGAGAAATCTCTTCCCCAGCCCCCAACCGCCATGTGGTGGTTGTTTTTTCTTCCTGAAGCATCAAAGTTGTTGGCAGTCGAAGGTGGGACCGTTGGGACATACTGATGCCTGGGTACTAGGGATGGGAGTTTTTGTTTTGGTTTAATCTGAATTTTTCTGAGAAAAAGGCATTTTCAGTTTAAATTAAAGTACCTGTAAATCGGCCTACTATTGTAGGGTTCCCACCCTTATACTGGGGTACTATAATTGAATATCAGGTGTCTGACTGATGGGGCCTGAATGCATGCTCAGGATCTAACTGATCACTATATTTGGGATCAGGAAGGAATTTTCCCTCTGGACATATTGGCAGTCAATTTTGAGGGTTTCTTGCCTTCCCCTGCAGCATGGGTGTGGCTCACCTGTTTGAAACCTCTGAACTTTCTTTTTCTAAAATTGTTCTCTGTTATTTTGGGCATTGGTGTACTCAGGTTGGGCCCAGTCTCTACTTGTAGCTATTGGTTAGATTTTTCTGTGCATATAGTTGGAGTGTGGTGGATCCTGCAGTTGTGTGGGAGGGACGGGGGGAGCTGAAATGGACAGCCCTTGTGGTCCCTTCCACCTCTATGGCTGTGGGTATTTTCAGACGTTACGGGCGGCCGGTTCACCACAGTGAACCACCAGGGGGGGTGAACAGCGCAACCACACCCGGGGGTGGGAAAATGACCCAAACAGACGTGCCGGGAACGGGACCATGGGCCGGAACCGGGTCACACCATCGCGGGCCGCAGCAGCACAACAGACGTGCAGCCGAACCCCTGCCGGGCGCTAAACCCCCACAAGGCACCGGGCAGGGGCGGGACACAGACATGGCCGCCTGAGGGCAAACGAAGCCACAAGGCACACAAGGGAACGCCCACACAAGGGAAACGGGAAGGGAGGGGGGAAGAGCGAGAACAGGCTGACAGCCGGCTCACACAGCGGTCCCGCAGCGGGGCACAATGCACGGCCACACGCCCGGGCACACACACACACACACACACACACACACACACACCAGGGAAAGGCCGGGAAGGGGGGAAGGGGCGCCCGGAACACCCCACCCGGAACACCGGCAGGGAGGGGGGGGCACCACCACGGGGCAAGGCACAGACAGCAGCAACCCCCACCCCCACACCACCCCAGTCCAGTCCAGTCCAAGGAGGTGCCCCCACAGGAACAGAGGCAGTCTCGGGGGGGGGGGGCGGACCCCCGGAGCAAGGCACGTTGGGGGCCCCCAAAGCACAGCGAGGCCGGCGGAGGGGCGCCAGGAGGAGGAGGAAGGGGGCCCCACAGTCAAAGGCTGGCACAGGCAGGGCAGCCGGGTCCAGCGGTGCTCCTCCGCAGCACCAGCGACGCTCAGGCAGCACCCACGGAGTCACGGGGATGGAGGGGGCCCAGGACCACGGCCAGGGGCAGCAGCAAGCAGCGAGGCGGGCGGGAGCTCACCGAGGTGGGGTCCGCAGGTCGGGAGCGGCCAGCGGGGACCAGGCCCCCCCCCGGGCCGGGGCGGGAGCCCACACGGGGGCACCACGCGGGGGGGGGCAGGCCAGCGACGCGGGGCTCACGGGCCGCTGCCGGGGGCCCCGCTGGCCCCAGGGCCCGGGTGGCCCGCCCGGTGGACCAGGTGGGGCCAGTGCAGCATGCCCCGGCGGTACCCCTGCAAGGACATGTAGTGGGCGATCAGGTAGTAGGCCTCGAAGGGATCGGGCATGGTGAGGGCCAGCTGCACATCCACACGCGCCCACACCGCCAACAGGGATGACATCTCCACCGCGGAGGGCTCCGGCACACAGCAGGCAGCAGAAGGGGGCCACGGAAGATGCCCCAGCTCCAGAAGCCGCTGGAACGCCGCCCCACGGGTGCGCTGGTACCCACGGGCCCCGTGAACACAGGAGAAGTAGCTCACGGCCAAGGCAGGGCCACCCTCGGCCAGGCACTCCGAGTAGGCGCCCAGACCACACACCACCAGCGCTGACACGGTCTCCGAGGCGCTCCAGGGCACATGGGCGCACAGCACCTCCGGGATGCGCCCCTCGGGGAAACGAGCCAGCCCCAGGGCCTCCGCATGCAGCCGGCAATCACGGGCGCTCACCACATGGCCAAAGTAACGGAGCCCGGAGCTCAGGCTCTCGTAGGCACCTGCACGGCTCCCCGGCCCGGCCAGGAGCAGCTGCACGGCAGGGGTGTGCCACAGGTCGCACAGAGACATGGTCTCGCGGAAGGCCCAGATATGGGGGGCCCCTTGGGGGCCGGACAGCGGGAGCCCCATGGATGGGCAGCCAGCCATGGTCCAGCACAACAGGGAATGGGACACGGAGCCCGGAGGGCACACAGACTGCCCAGGGCCGGGAGAGGCTCGGCCCGGCCCCCGGGACAGGGAACACGGGCCCGCACCGCAACATTGTAGCACAACAGAGCGAGGCGTGGGGTGCGGGCCCGGCACAGCTGCAGAGAACAACAGCGAGCTCTCTGTCTGCCTAATCGCACCTTCAAGGCCATCCCGCTACAAACAGCGAGGGGAGGGGGCCCGGGGTGCTGGGGGCGGGAGCAGCCGGAACGCACCGGCACAGGGCGCGCGCAGGCCCGCGAGGCCGACCCCCGGGCGGAGCCACCAGCACCGGGCCGCCATAAGCGCTCCCAGCCCCCACCGGGGCCCCAGCACCATGGAGCGCGATAGGGCAGGTGGGAACTGGATGTTCCTCGCGCTCGCGGCTGAGTGGCACCGTGACCACACTGAGCAGCTGTGCCTCCTGACCGAGAGGGTGCACCTGGCCGTCCGCCTGCGCTATGTCCTGGCCCTGCGGGCTGGCGTGCGCCTCCGGGGCCAGCAGGCCCGCAGGAGAGTCCGTGCCCGGCTCAGGGCTCGGCGCCGGGCCTGGGGGGCGTGGCTGGCCGCCTGCCGGAGCCTCACCCGGCCCGCTGCGCTCCGAGGGGCCGCGAGGCGGTTCCGCTGGGCAACGCAGACCCTCCGCCGGGCAGCGCTGCTGGCTATGCCCATAGCGCGGAGCCTATGGGTCACGGAGCGGCCCCAGGCCTGGTGGGAGCGGGCCCAGGCCCACTGGGGGGAGGCCGAGTGGGGGTCCCACTTCCGGATGGGCAAGGCCACCCTGCTGCGCCTAGCGGAGCTCCTCACGCCCTGGCTGGAGCGGCAGCACACCTCCATGCGGGAGCCCATCCCCATGGTCCAGCGGGTGGCCATAGGGGTCTGGGCCCTCGCAACGCCCGACTCCTGCCGCTCCGTGTCCCAGCACTTCGGGGTGGGGCTCAGCACGGTCGCCTGCATCGTGCGGGATGTGTGCGAGGCTGTGGAGGGCGTGCTCCTCGACAGGACCATCCAGCTCCTGGACCAGGGCGCTGTGATGGCTGGCTTCGCGGCCGGGGGCTTCCCGAACTGCATCGGAGCCGTGGACGGCACACACATCGAGATCCTGCGCCCGGCCGCGGGGGAGGCCCTGGAGTATGTGAACCGGCACGGATACTACTCCCTGCACCTGCAGGGGGTGGTGGACCACCGGGCCCGCTTCATAGACATCTACACGGGCAACTCCGGCCGGAGTCACGACGCCAGGATCATGACCATCTCCCCCTTCTATGCCCGCATGTACCGGGGGGACTTCGCGGACATGGGCATGAGGTGGATCGAGGGTGTTCCCATGCCCCCCTGCATCCTGGGGGACCCCGCCTACCCCCTGACCCGCTGGCTGATGAAGGTCTACCCTGTCCCGAGCACCCCTGCGGAGCAGGTATACAATACCCGCCTGTGTGCGAGCCGGACCGTGGTGGAGCGTGCCTTCGGGGCCCTGAAGCAGCGCTGGAGGAGTATAGCTGGCCGCCTGGACTTCACCGTCCCCACCTCCGCCCTGGTGATCGGTGCCTGCTGCGTTCTGCACAATGTGTGCGAGACCGAGGGGGCGGCCCTGGAGTACCCCGAGCCCCACCGGCCCCCCGGTCCTGTTCCCCTGTACGTGAACGCAGGGAACCCCCGGGAGTACCGGTATGCCAAAAGGATCCGGAACGCCCTTGCAACCCACATCGCCCGGGGGGGCCCGCTGTGAGGGCCTTCCCGCCCCTGGGGGCCCCACCCCCCGTTCCGTGCCCATGCCCCTGTACACGCGGTCCCACAGCCCTGTCCCCCCCACAAACGGGCCGGGGACAACTGTCTCTTTACAACACTTTATTGCCCACACAGTTCACACAATCACCCTGTGCCCCCTCCCCACCCCCGTGCCCGTGACCCCGTCCACCACCCGCCCTCATGTGGCCCTCCCCCTCCCCCCCCTTCCCACCATCCCCCCGCGTTTCCTGGGCCGACCCCTCGTGCGGCCGCTTGGGCCCACCGAGCTCTGGGAGCTCCCCTCCCCCCCACTGTCCGTGTCCCCTGCCGTGTCCTGGGCCGGTCCCGGCCCCGGCAGGGGGCCGGGCGGCGGATGGGCAGCTGTGCCCGGTGCCCCGGTCGCGCCCCGGGGGGGCTGGACCCTCCGGAGGCCCGGGGGCACTGGGAGGCGCATGCGAGGGCCCTGGGGCCGGGGGGGCGCCAGGGGCGGCAGGGCTGGGCCCGGGGGCGCCGAGGGGCCCGGCATGGGGACCTGGGCGGGCAGGGCGCCCGGAGGTGCGCCGGCCATCACGTAGGCACACATGGTGCCCGCATGCAGGAGCAGGGAGGTCCCAATGTCGTGGGACCTGTCCATCTTTGCACTGTGCTCCCGCACCATGCCCTGTATGTCCTGCCGGAGGCCCCTGAGCAGCCCCTGCTGCCGCTGGTGCTCCCGGCGCTCCCGCCTCCGCTCCAGGCGCACCTCCGCCTCCAGCCGGCGGTCTGTCTCCAGGGCCTTCTCCATGGACCGCTCTATGGCCGCCTCCATGCGGTCCACGGAGGCGATCATGCGCTCCCCCTGTTCCTCCGCCCTGCGGACGATGTCCTCCGCTTGCTCCTCCCTGCGCCTGCGGACCCGCGCCCGGTACTCCCGCATCCGCTGGGCTGGGGCTGCGGCCGGCGGAGGCGCCGCGCGCGGGGGCTGCCCTGTGGAAATGGGCGGGTGGGTCAGTGCAGGGCCCTGTCCCCTAGCGGGGTCGGGTCCCGGGGCCCCCTGCCCCCCCTCCCCCACTGAGGCCAGAGGCCCCCCTGGGCTGGCGCCCGGGGGGCCCTCCCGCAATCCCAGCCCTCCCGCCTTACCTGGGTCCGGCACCTGCTCTCCTGTGCCCTCCGCGGGGGCCTGCACCGTCTCGCTGGCCCGGTCCTGGGGCTCCCCATGTCCTGCGGGCGGGAGAGGGGGGAGCGGGTGAAGGGGGCTGGTTGTGGCCCCTGCAGCAGGGCCCCCACCCCCGCCCCTGCCACCGGCCCCCTGGTCGTGCCCCCCCCTGCCCTGGGGGCCCGCTTACCCTCTATGTCCGTCTCCGAGCCTTCGGAGCCCGGCGCCTCACCCTGGGAGTGCTCCCCCTGGGACCACTGGCTGAGGGTGGTGAAGGTGCCGACCTCCGACTCCGCCTGGCCGGCCCGGCGTTGGGATGTCTCCGGGCTGCTGCTGGGGGGGGGCCTTGGGGCTTCTGCGGGTCCCGGGTGGTCCTCCTGGGGGTGGGGGTCCCCTGAGCTCGTGTCTACCGGGCGGGCGGCGAGGGGAGGGGGTACCTCGGCCCGCTCCCTGCCCTGGACCACAGCGCTGCCCACGAGGCGTGGGGCAACTATGGAGCCCTTCATGTGAAGGATGCGGTCCAGGGCATCGTAGTAGGGGGCGGTGCGGGCCCCGTGCCCGGAGCGGCTGTTATTGTCCTTGAGGGCCTTGTACCCCCTCTTGAGCTCCTTGGCCTTGGAGCGACACTGGTTGACTGTGCGCTCGTGCCCCGCCGCCTCCATGTCGCGCACGATGTCCCGGTAGACGTGCTCGTTCCGCTGGTTGATTGCGAGCTCCAGCTGGTACTCGAGGGTCCCCCATATCCGGATGAAGTCCCGGGTCTCCTGGAGGCCCCACTGGCCCCCTCTGTGGTAGGCCTTCCTCCGGCTGGGCCCCTGCTGTTCCTCCTCCTGGTCCAGCTCTTGCTGCACCTGCACCTGCTCCTCCTCCACCTCCTCCTGGGGGTGCGCCTCCGGGCGCGCGGGGCCGGGCTCGTCCTGGGGCTCGTCCGCCCGGGCCGTCTTTCGTGTCTGGGGGGGAGGGGGTGAGTGGTTGCTGGGTGCGGGTGTGGCCCCTCTCGGGGGCCCCCTGCCCCCCTGCCTTCCGCCCGGGGTCCCCCCGGCCCCCCCATGGGGGGTTCACCCGTGCCCCCTGTTCCCCTCCCGTTGGGTGCCCTTACCCTTTTCCTGGGTGCCTCCTGTGGGCCTGTTCCGGCCGCTGTCCCCGGGGCGGCGCGACCCGGCTGCAGCTGTGGGTGTTGTTCCCGGGCCGCCTCCCTGGTCGGGTGCTCCCGTGTGCCCCCTTCCTGCGCCTGTGCCCCCTCCGCCTGCATCGCTGGGCCTGCCTGCACCTCCTCCGCCTCCTGTCCCGCCGCTGTCGCTGTCTCTGCCTCCGCTCTCTTCCGCTTCCCTCCTCGCTCCATCCCGCCACGCTTGCTTGCTGCTGCTCTCGCTTTAAATCTCCCTCCGGTGGTTGTGTTGATGCTGGTTGCCTGGCAGCGACGCTGCGTGCCTTGTCCCCGGCTGGGGCTCGTTTGGTTTGGTTCCGCTCGGGGATTGGCGTCCAGACGTTACTTTTCCTTGGTTCCCTGTGGGGGTTCGTTTGACCACGCTTCCCGGGACCTTCCCCCGGCTAGCCCGGGAAGCGTGGTTGAAACCGACCCCATGTGGGTATTGAGCGTGATGAACATCTGGCGCGCGCCGTTCAGACGTTCAGGGCCCTTTGGCCCCACGGGGGGGTTGAGCGTGGTTCAGTGTGGTTGAGCGTGATCTCGTAACGTCTGAAATCACCCTGTGACTCTGAATTATTAGGGTCAAAATGTATTATTTTCTGTTGATATGGTTCTGAATGTGACACGCTTCCCCCCTCTTCACCATGCTTTCATTTCCCTCCTCCTCTATTCCCTATCTCTGAATAGATAATTGATTATTCTATTTCAGTTTGGTAGAAGTCACTAACCCACTTTCTTCAGCCCCGATGTGGATGTGGATGTTTACGATCTTGGACTAGTCGGGACAGGCACTATAGTAGCTATTCTGATTAAACTGCAGCTGACAGTCTGTAACCGGAGGATAGTCATTAACTCAGAGATTTCCCATTTCACCAGATTAACAGCTGTGTGGCTTCTAGCCTGACTTTCTCAGGTTTTGAATGTAAGGCAGAAGTAGAAATAGTCTGATGCAATATATGCTAATTACATTTAGATGTTGTGATTTAAAATAAGCAGAACTCCCCACAAGAAGATTTCCTTCCCCTTTATCCATACTTTGCCCACTGCTTTTAATCTAAGTATCTGTTTCTGACAAATCTCTTCAATTCCCTATGAGATACCTTACTGATTAGAGGTCAAGTGATATATAGAGCTAAAGTACATGATTTATCTATCTTGTACAAAAACATTACTTATTCTCATTAATTGTGCAGGTTTCTCTGGATTCCCATAGCTCAGTTAGATAGGAATCTAGTGACATGCCTAATGTAATAAATTGTCTTACAGAAGATTCCCCCATTCCCCATTAATTGTTTGGGTCATTTGACACCTGTTTTGTACTTTAATGGCCACCCCTACAAACAGAATAAGAACACACCAGGAAAGTGAGTTCTCACAATGTTCAGTGTGTGCTAGTGAAATAGCGTAGAAAAGGTCAAGATCAGAGCCAGCATTTTGCTTTCCAGCTTCAGCAGATCTCAGAGCCTTAGAAGACTTTTTTTTTAAAAACCAAAAAACAGCATGATGAGAGCACAGGCTGAAGAAGAGTTTTGTAAGCCAGTCTTTATGCATTTCTTCTAGTTCATTGATACTGTGGCAGGTATGCAACAGAGAGGCTGCCTGCATGTCTCTGAGACACATTAAGCTGTCTCTCTCTACAAACATCTGCATGACCGGTGGTGGACTACTGCATCAAATATCCCACTTCCAGCCATTGGTAAAATAATACAAGCTAGAAACTGTCAGCCAAATATAATTTCTTCTTTGAACCAGCAGTGGTTTTTATATAGACAACGTAGAGGGCCAAGCTCTTTCCCCAGTGTAATTTCACACCAGAGATGAATGTGGCCCATTTTATTTCAACAAATTGCTGTCTGACGGTCAATCTTAAATTCTTAAATTCTCCACAGTAGGTTCTTCAGACATTCCAAGACATCCTAGTTTATTTTTAATCGCTCTATGGGGATTGGCTAAAACTGCCTTTTTCACTTGAAGCTGGAGAGGGCCTGCAATTTGAATCCATCATGAGGTGTTAAGCAAACTGAGTTCGGCAGTCTCTCTGCTGTCTTGAGAGAACATGTGTCTTCCTCATAAATCTATTACAAGCATAGATACATTTCAGAACAATTGGCTTCGTGAGTAGAAGTTAAGGACTGATTTGGCATAAAAATTACATTTTCTCTTCTACCGAAACACATTCAAAGTGCCTGTATGCCTCTTTGGAGTTTGAGAGTCATTGTGAGGAAGGACATCCTTGTTTTTTGAGAGGAAGCACGTTCTTGTCATGCATCATACAGATACTATAGAACGTACAAATGAATGCTTAATTAGCTAAATCATGAAGGGAAATGGAGAAGAATGAAGCAATCCAAAAGGCAGACAGTCCACAAGTTTGATGTATTTATTTTTTTAGCAGCTGTGTGTGTACTTAAACAATATCTACATTGTGCATTACGTATTCCAGTGACCTTTTAGGAAAATACAATTCAATAGGAAGCTGTCACTTCAAAGCATGCCATACCTCTTAGGAAATATCCAGGAAACTAGCCTAGAAAAAATTCCTTAAAAGACCCTAACCCTTTTTATTTGTGTAGTCTGTGTGATCAATTCCTATAGCAGAGTAATATCTAGCCTAAGGAGGTATCTTGAGGTCCTTTGTCTCACTCTAAGAAAGTAGGTCTGTTCTCTGCTTGGCTGCTCTGCCCCAGGAGAAGACTGAGTGAACAATGCTGGTCAGTCACTAAGGGGTAGGATGGTCACTGAGTGATTGAGGTTTCACCACTGCACTATTGTTATGAAAAGAGTGTAAAAATAAAAAGATGCTTTGAGGACACGATTAGCACATTCCTAGTGAACTCTGTATAACCTTTAACTTTTTTTTAAAAAAATGTACTCATAGCTCTCTTGCTTTTCAAAATCTCTGATTTATGTCTTCTTTAAAGGTTAGCAAGCATTATATTTTGGGAGGAGCTATGCCGTTTTCTCTGCTAATAATGTGGAAGACGCAAAGGGCATTTTCAGACAAGACACTCTCCACCCACTATACATATTGTGGAGCTCCAGTGTTGCCCTATGGGTGTCCTGTAACATGTATAGCGGGTGGAAGGTGGGTGGGGAGTGTCTTGTCTGAAAACAACCAAATATAAAATTGACTGTAAAAACAAACCGGCTATTAAAAATGTTAAACCATAGACTCATTGACTCAGTGAGCTTTTACCATACAGTTTAATTCCAAAATACACCGCTTCTCTTGTTTGATGGAAAGATTATCTGATTATGATATTTTATGTTGATACTGTTTTATATAATCTATGAAAGAAAATATCTGTAAATAGGTAACTAGTTGGGAGTTTCACATTTAAAATAACAGCTATACTATTAAATCCTCTTTTGCGAATCCAGGTTTATATGGAACCACTTCCCTATAGGAACAGCTTGCCATAGACTACAGTTTGCTCTCAGATACACTTCTGCAGTTGCACTAACGTCCGTTACCAGGAGAAAAGGTCTGCTCTGTGGTATTTTGCAAATATAGCCCTAATTGCAATTTCATATTGTAATGCCTATCTGGAATTTATGCTTATTTCACTTTAGATGGAATTTCAGTGCCTTCTGAGTAAGCAGGTTAAGAAATGGGCCAGTAAGCAGGATCTTTAACCACTCAGAAGAATTGAGAAAATCCCTTACTACACTTTTACATCATCTCCATTTTATAATGAAATTATCTTCATATTGCTGAATCATCATAACTTCTGTATTTGAGAATGAATGATAACAAAAGTACCGTAATATTTTCTTTCCACTCCCTTAGCTTGTGACAGCGACCATTGGGGGCCTCACTGCAGCAGCCGCTGCCAGTGCAAAAACAGAGCCTTGTGTAACCCCATCACTGGAGCCTGCCACTGTGCTTCTGGGTTCAAGGGCTGGCGCTGTGAGGAGCGATGTGACCAAGGGACATATGGAAATGATTGCCACCAAAAATGCCAGTGCCAGAATGGAGCCACCTGTGATCATGTGACTGGAGAATGCAGATGCCCTCCTGGATATACTGGAGCTTTGTAAGCAAAGTTTATATTTGTTGTGGGGGAGATGGGCAGCAGCATGACACTAAGAAGTGAGGAAGGTTTAGTATAAGGTGTTACCGCTGTAGGGCCAGTGCCTCTTCTAATGCTTACTTAGACTTATGCTGGATTTTGACTCCCTCAAAAGATTTGTCAGCAACTGTTATCATAGCACTGGAAAATGCCATTTGGTAGGGTATTGCTCTTGTGCTCCTAGTGCAAGAAACTGTTGGTGAAAACAGATGGGAAACTAGCCCACTGGAGCCCGTGTTCAGTCCATTCAGCTCCCAGGCACCCCCCACTTACGTTTAGTGCACCCAACATAACAAACAGGCAGTTTGTTATGTTGGGCTACTTGCAGCTGGGCTGCTTGCAGCAGCCTGCATTTCATGTGTTTGCAGCAGCTTTCACTCGTTGGTGCCAGCAACCTCCCTGTCCATGGGCCACTGACAGCCGGTGGGGTGAGGAGAGCTGCAATCAAGCCCCAGGCCGCTGACAGCCAGTGGGGAGAGGAGAGCGCGATCAAACCCTGGGCTACGGCGGGGAGAGGAGAGAGTGATTGCACCTGGTGCCACTGACAGCCGGCGGGAGAGGAAGACAGCGGCTCCGGGCATGATTGCACTTTCCTCTCCCCACTGGCTGTCAGCAGCCCCAGCCTCGTTAGCGTTGCCCTCTCCACACCAGCTGTCAGAGGCCCCGGGTGCGCTAGGTGTGACTCTATGGTGCTCCCAGACCTGGATGTTGGCGAGGCTACAAGCGAACCTAACTGGTGAGATGTGGCCATGTGGGTGCCTATTAGCCCAGATTCGCCCTCATGGTGGGCTTGCAATGTCCCTGGACTCCACCACAGGTGGTGGCCACGTTGTGGGTGCGGCTAGCATCTGGCGGCCACCTAATAAGCAAGTGGGTTGACACGTACCTTGTGTGGACTATCGTCTCCTTTGAAAACACCCTGTATGTGAAATTGATGCTGAGAGATATTGGGTCTGCACTAATGAATATAATGGTGTGATATGTAGCTAGCACAATGATTTATTTTGTAACACTTAGGTTTTAGTAACAGGCTGGGCTTTGCCCGTGCATATGTTAACCAGATTAGTGTTTGTCCTTAAGCCCAGTTCTTGCAGTGAAATTAACAGAACATTAAGAATCATTGTAGTTCTATACCTGCTATTTTAGGGGTCAAAACAAGAATTGAACCTTATGGTTAAAAATCAAAAATGAAACTCTTCTCTTTAAGTATAAGGTCCGGCTGAGGAGGAGGTAGTGACCGACAACACAGGGATGTCCTGATCCAGTGCATGTCTTGAGAAGCCTCTGTTAATAAATTAAATGAATCTGCCCTTTGTCCACAAAAATCCTAGGCCATTCTTACACAAACACCCCCTCCCTCCCCCACGGGCGCACGCTTGGTGTGCTGGCGGGTGTGCGATGTGGGGGGTGTCCTTGTACACGCAGTGGGTGTTGGGATGGGTGTTCGTCCGTGTGAACAGCACAGGCAGTGGGTGGGGTGCATGCACACTTCCGATGCACGCCCATCTCCACCCATCTATGGAGCCATCTGGAAAACCGGAGGAGTTCTGTGGGTAGAGGTGGGTGTGCATCTGTTCCCACGGGTGCACACCCACCTCCACCCACCACGGTAGCACACCCATCTCCCCACCCACCACTACCCGTGTAAAAAGGGCCCTAGAGAAGAATATGGAAGGAATCTTGTCCATAAAATATGGTCTAAACTCTGCCCACTTTTTATAAAATTTGACCCATGTAAGTTTGGTCCTAAGGTGTCAAAATAAATATTTTTTTAAAAATGCATTGCTTGAGGTCAATCAAGTAGTCAGAAGTAGTAGTCAGTTCAGTTTTAATCTTTTTCATAAAAATGAACCCACGTCCAAACTGGTTCAGTCCAGAAGAGAACATTTGTAAAGAAATGGACATATTTTTACAGTTCTTCATTTGCTAAGCTTGCCATCACAGATTTGTAATATTTATTATACAATAAAGTCCATATGATATTAGAGTAATTAATCTTTATTTTTGACTGCTCGCTGCTTTGTATTTATACCCTGAAGAATTATGTGCAATATTAAGGAGAAAGGCTGAGTTATGTATGTAACAATTTTTTTTTATTATGCACTAACTTGTAGCTGTGAGGATCTGTGTCCCCCTGGCAAGCATGGCCCACAATGTGAGGAACGGTGTCCATGCCAGAATGGAGGAGTGTGTCACCATGTCACTGGAGAATGTGCCTGCCCACCTGGATGGATGGTAAATCTACCTTCTAAAAATATAATACTGTCAGGGTCAATTTTCACCTTTGTGGAGTTCAGGAGGCAATTTAATTAGAATACCATATGCATTCAGTCTGATAGGACTAAGAGGAAATATATTGTAGAGTACTGTACCACCACAAGGGATCAAAACCAAACATTTACAAAACCATATGGTATTCAGTATCCCCTGATTCTAGACTACCTTCTTAGTCTTTTCAGAGAGCAGAAAAAGGAAAATGTGTTTTATAAAGCATACAGACTAGATCATTCAAAACTCAACTAAAGGTCCCAGGCTTGTAGAGCGAATTTAATATAACCTTGAAATGATAGCACCGCTAGGACAACCTTCATGTGCATTTTCAAATATACTGTATTAACCTATGAAAGGCAGGTAGGAAGTGTGAAAGTAGGAACAACATCACAGTCTAAATGTAGATTTCACAACTACTGGGTGGTCTTTTACTCTTTTCATCTGACACTTGCAAAGAGCCATTTCTGTCACCCTGGGAGGAATAAAGATAGTAGAAAAATTGAAAAGGACCTAGTCACTTTCCATCTCACCTGGACAAAGCACCTCTCCCTTTTATTATTAATTATTAATAATAATTTATATAGCACCATCAATGTTCCTGGCACTGTACAGTCAGTAGTTACAGACAGGTCCCTACCCCAAAGGGATTACAGAGACAAGGAAAGGGGAGACAAGGGAGAGGTGAACGTCAGGAGAGACAAGGTTACATTCATGGGTGTGAGAAGATAAGAGTGTGAGTGTGATCAGATCCCTTAACTTAGTTACAGGGAAGAGATTCAGAGTGAGGGAGATAGGAGGATGCAATTCCTTCAGAATTATCTGTGGTCTCTGAGGGACAGTTTATATTGATCAAAACAAGCAACCTAAGAGTCCTAGGTAGTGGCTTTCTGGAGATGGTCCATATAGCACGGGGGTGAGTGGAAGGTAAGAAGAAACAAAACAAAAATATTTTTTTTTAAAAAGCAGACTGGGGCCAGGGTCACTTTCTGGCAGGGAAAAAAGCTAGGTTACGATGCTAGAAGGAAATTTTTAAATGGTTGAAATGGAAATGCTTAGATTTCTAGCAAGCATCAGGTTATGCACATTGTAGGCCTATGCATCCATGTAATCTTATTATATTACCCTCTGCCTTTGCCTTCCTGTTTATTATACTACTTATGATTTGTTTCTAATTTATGTAAAGAGCAGATATATCAATGTGTATATACAGCAACCCTTAGAAGGATCCAAACCTATGATGCGGGACTTTAAGTGCTTCCTTAGTGTAAATGATAAATGGGGATAAGGTAGAGATACTTTAACACATTAATGAAATCAGTTTTTAAACTAAATAAACTTGATGAAAATGCAGAATAGGATATATTAACTTAAACCAGTATAAAAGATTTACCCATAGAGCCAATTTTCTTTGTGTATCTATCTGTTTACCTTGGCACCACTCAGTCCCTTGCATCTTCATAGCACAAACCTTTTGCTTTTCTTTGTAAGACAGAAATAAAATATTCAGACACAAATTCCACAGGATCTTTTGTTAGTTCTGCTTACTTGGCTATAACTATGGCCTTTTTTACACGGACGCCACCGTCGGCCTGGTGGGTGGAGATGGGTGGGTGAGCACACCCAGTGAACCCCTGGCGGCGCTGAGCCAGGAGACATTTACACGGACAGCGCCGTGGGGGGTTGTGGAATGGAAGAGGAGGGGCTGGCACACACCCATCGGGCAAACACCCACCCCAGGAAACACTGAGCAAACACCCATGACATTTACATGGACAGCCGAGACAGTGAATGGCGGGGAATCCCCGCCCAGCACAGCGACGTGACAACATGGCTGACGGCGGGCAAAATAAACGGCATCACACAGCTCTGCCCTGAGCTGCCAGACTCTGTGCGGGCGGGGTAGGAGGGAGCAGGGATGACAGGAGACACAAAGTAGTGGCTCCCGGGCAGCCCTCTGACAGAGGCCAGACAGCTGGGCGCCACGAACCCCCTACAAACCAAAACCCACCCCCACACAACCGTGAACACAACCAGACAGGGAAGGGCTGCATGGCCAAGGAGGCGGGGGGACCCCGGGCCCAGTGTAGGGGTAGGGGCGGCGGGAAGGGGCACGGGGGAGAAAGTCAGCCCCGAAGCAGCAGGGCACCCCAACACAAACACACACCCCCCCCAGCAAAGCCCCCTCACACACAATCCCAAGGCCCCCATAAAATGACCCGGGAACGGGACACAGGTGGTCATGGCGGCAGGGACAGAAGTGCACACCACAGCCGGGTTGGCAGAGGATGGCCGGGGAACCCCAGAACACACCAACCACCAGCAAAACTGCTGCAGCTCTCAAAACACAAACAATGGATGTGCGTGGGCGAAGGGGGAGATTAAGGCAGGGAGGGGGCAAGGCACCAGGACAACAGCCAAGGGGACGGACCCCTGGCCCAAGGGACCACAGGGAAAGGGGGGCATTGAGACAGGGCTGGAGGGGGACATAAGGAAGGCAAAACAGGCAGCTGAGTGACCACAACCCCCAGGGCAGGGAACCCAGAGTCAACCTCAAAGTATCCGACAGAGCTGCAGCACAACCACCGGATGAGGTGGGGGGAATGCTACAAACCCCGCACCTGTCAGGCAACCAGGCACAACCTCCATGAGGCGCCCACACAAAAGAACAGCACACAGGGAAGGAGAACACACACAACCGGAAAAGGGAGCAAACCAACTTCAATACATAGGGAAGAAAGGGAGGAACAGTAAACGGGGACAGTCAAGCTGGGGAGCTGACACCGAGAGGTTCGGTGGGGTGGATCCCCCCCCTGCCCCTCAATAGGGACACCGACCCCATACCTGGCTCCAGCGATCGGCCTGGGCGTAGTCGAGCTGGTGCACCTGATGTAGGAGGTGCAGGAGGAACTGCAGAACCTCTCCCTGGTCCGCTCTGCAATCCTCACCTGCACTGAGAGAGAGAGAGGGAGGGGGCTCGAGCCATTAGGATGGTCCAAGAGCCCCAACAACGTGGAACCCCAAACAGACACCAGGGGAGAGGGCCCCACGCACACGCAGCACACTCACTGATCTCCTCGTACGGCCGTGCCCCAGCAGGGAGCTCCGAGGCCGCATGCTGGAGCTGGACGGCCATCTGTCCCAGGTGAAGCATGGCCAGGAAGACAACAAGTGTAGCTAGAAGGGAGAAAGGAGAGGGAGAAGGGGAAAGGGTGCACGGAAACGGTGCGGGTCAGAAGGGGTCATGAAGCACACAGCACCCCCCCCCAAACATGGACCCCGGGTCACCCATACCAGGACCACCCCAACTGCCAGGATCAAGCGGGAACACAGGCAGACAACTGATGGGCCTGAAGAAGCCCGCACTCACGGTCAGCAGCTCGTCTCTTCTGCTGCCCATCCATCACCAAAAATGCAGATGGTGGGAACCAACTGGGGGCGACGGGAGCGGTGATAGGCAGGGCAGCCCCGTGTGTGCCAAGGCCTCCAGGGCAACAGTTACCACTAGGGTGGAGTTGGGGCCCGCACCCAGCACCCTCCCATGTACTGGTGCATAATGGACAGCACTGCCATGGGATAGCACCAGCACACACGTGGCACACGCAACCCACAACAGACCAGCCAAGCCACCTAGGTGGTTGACAGCAACACCACAGGGAATAACGGGGCTGCACAGAGGATGGGGGCCCACATAGGGTTGCAGGACACCAGGTGGCCAACAACAGATCAAGGACAGTGCAGTCAACAGGATGTGTACGGCCCCCACCACCACACAGGCAAAACCCATGATCCAGTAGGGAGCCCCCAGGGGAACGCATAACACACCACAGGTTGCTGCCTGTCAGCCCCAGCGATCCTGAACACAACCACCCCCCCGGACTCCGATCACACAAACGAGAAAGGATGCAGACATGGGAGGGGCGATCAGATAGACACCTATAGAATTGAGATGACTTTTGCACCACATATAGGCAGGGGAGCCCTCCCGATTTTATTGTACGCAGACGATATGGTGGTATTGTCTGTTGCAGGGAGTGGAATGCGAAAGGCATTGGTGGTGTTGGGTGATTATTGCAGTAGGGAAGAACTTAAAATCAATTACTGCAAAACCAAGATCGTTATATTTTCTAGGAGGGTGCGTATGCGCAGATGGGAATTAGATGGGGTTAGGATTGGGCAGGTCTCTTGGTTTAGATACTTGGGATTGGTGTTTGCTGCCTCGGGCTCTTGGTTCCAGCAACTGGCGACTGCCAAGTTAAAAGCCCAGCAAACAGCTGGTGGAATTGTCAACTTCTGGGCTATTAGGGGTGGGAAGATGGTCAAACCAGCCCTCCAGCTACTCGTATATAAACTCATCCCTCAGGCACTGTATGGAGCTGAGCTGTGGGGCTTCAATGCATCTTCTTTGGAACCAGTCCAAAACAAGATACTTAGAAAGGTCTTGGGGGCCCCAAGATATACTCCAGTACCCTTTTTGAGGACCGAAACAGGTGTCCTCTCAGTAGAGCACAGGGCCCATTTGTAATTTCTGGTCTAGATTAATTAATATGCCGAAGGAGTGTTTGCCGTATGCCTGCTGGGTAGAACAAAAAGGATTTAAAAACAGCCAAACGTGGAGAACACGTTTCAGCTCTTTCATCAGGGGAATTGGTTTTTCCCTTGATGCTCTGAAGGATTACCCAGGGGGATCATTGAAGAGGCTCCTGGGATCCCACTTATCTGACATCCACAAACAACAAAACATAGCACAAGTGGCAGCATCAGCAGTTGCCCCCCACTATGGGAAGTTGAAAATAGAACATAAGTTTGAACCTTACCTTGGCTACATAACAAATTTTGCTTTGAGAAAGGCCCTTACACTCGGCAGATTCCGGTTGATGCACTCCAAAGTTCTAGAGGGGCGGCTGAGAGGTACTCCTTTTGGCCAAAGACTATGCGACTGCAACCAGTCTTTAGAGGATTTACTCCATTACCTCCTTGACTGCACATTAACTGCAGACATTCGCTCCCGGTTTAGGGAGATTCTTCCCCCTGGGGCCGTGTGGTGGAACCAAGACCAAAAACTGGGATATATCTTGGCTAACCCAAACGGAAAACAAATGTTTAAGGTAGCCAATTTTTTGTTTATGCTGGCCAAGAGAAGAAGTACGGTTCAGGTGGAGTTGTGGAGGAGGGTTCCGCTGCTTGGTATGGCTTGAAGAATAAAGTGTCAGCTTAGGAATTGGCCCAGTTCCAAGTGGCTGGGCTGTTGTTGATATGGGAGGGTGGGAAGGGCAGAACTAAGACCAGACCAAAATGTTAGTATATTGGATTATAACTTGTACAAGGTTGCTCTCCTTTTTCGTTGTTTGTATTGTATGGGAAAATTTGTTCCTTTTTATTATGATTTTGCGCTGACCAAGTGGTTGTGTCAATAAAGATATATGATAGTTAGATGAATTCATCTGCGACTGATGAGGTTGCTCAGCAGCAGCTAGACATCGTGGCTCCGTCACAGTGTTTCCAACAGCATGTTGCAACCCTTGAGATCGTCCGTGGGAGCCTTTTTGGAGGTTCCCTGGGTGAGGCGGGTGGCCACCAACGTTAGACCTTTTTTGGTGGCCGCCCCTGTGCTGTGGAATTCGCTCCCGGAGGAGGTTCGGTTGGCTCTTACTTTCCTGCTGTTTCGGCGTGTATGTAAGACCTGGCTGTTCTGTCAGGCTTTTGGCGAGGGATAGGGGTGGGGTGGAGGGTGGGGGTTTCCCCACATATTGTATTTTTAAATTGTTTTAAAATTTTTATATTGTTTTTATTGAATGTTGTTTGCTGCCCTGGGCTGCCCTGTGGGCAGAAGGGGCGGGATATAAATTTTAAATAAATAAAAATAAATAAAAAATGTTGGCACATGGCAACCAGTTCTCCCTGGCACCACCACCGGCCTTGGGTCCTCTTCCACACCCTGCCATTACCTTGTCAAGGGCCAGTTGCTGGATTGCACAGGGGTTCAACAGAGAGTGGTTGTGAATGAGCAATGTGTGAGGGGCTGCGCAACGCTAGCCGGAGTGTGACCTTACACTGCTGATAGTGGGCAGGTTGCTAGGCCCTGTGAATCTCTGATCCACGCACCGGGCGGAAGCATTCCAGCGCTGGCGATGACAGATGACCAAGGCCACAGCTACCTCTAGCACGGAGCTAATGAGACACTGCATGCAGCATATCTTGATAGTGCACAGCTGCACAATATCATGGCCTTCACTCGCTGTGACAGATACAGGACTGGTACGGATGCATCCTACCCACTGATCGCACAGGGACGTGTCACAGGAATTGGGGGGGGCGGGGCAGTAGGCTGTGGCCCTAGCCCCCTGGTGTCCTGGGCGATGGCTTCATAGACCTGTCTGGTCTTGTAGCTGCGCACCAGGTCGTACTGGACCTTTTCAGGGCCCCCCCCCACGCGTATGAAGTCCTGGGTCTCCTGCCTCGACCAGGGCTCCCCCTTTTGAGTACTGCGTGTGGGGGGGGCATCCAGGTTGGCAGCTTGGGGCCCGCCCAGTAGCCGTGGTGACAGTGGAGCTGGTCGTCTCCTATTGGGGGTATTGCATGGGGGTTAGCATCTGTCCTGCAGCCCCCCTTTTGCTCCCGTTGGGAGCTCCTTCCCCTCTCCCTCCGGGGGGGGGGGGCATGGCAGGGTTATCTGACTGTCACAGAGGCCCTATTCGGCTGTCTCCCTGGTGGTGTGTTGCTCCTGTGTGTGGGTGCTCTCCTGGGGTGGTGGTGGTGGTAACGGTTAGCTGTCAGCTGCCTGCCCTGTGTTCCCTCGGGATGGTTTCTAGTATTTGCGTGTGGACCCCCCCCCTCCCCAGGTTGTTGGGGTACCCTCGCTCTTATCTCGCTGTCGATTGCGCTCCCTTCCCCTTGCCCCGTGGCTGTGGTGGAGTGGGGGGATGCGGGCGGAGCAGGCGCTGCGGTATGCCCTTGGCCCTGTGGTGGGACAGGTATTCTGTGATTAACCGTCTTTCCCTCCCCCACCGTGCCGTTGGGCTGGCCCCCCTCCCCTGGGCGTCCTGGGGTTCCTTGGCTTACCCTGGCCCGTGTCGCGGCGCTGGCTCCCTTCGTTTTGTCGCCTGCTTTCCTTCCAGACATTTTGGGAGCTGGCGCACCACTGTCATGTTTTGGTTCTCCTTTAAGGGCTCCCGGCTGGCCAGGTGGCATCTCCCCCGGTGGGCGTGTCTGCTTGGGGGCACCTGCGTGGCCTCTCTAGCCATCTCTGTGGCATCGGCGGACCCATCCCCGTGGGTGTGGGTGTTTTGGTTTTTACACGGACGTGTGGGTGTTGAACACCCATCTCCACCCACCTCCACCCATTTCCACCCCTGGAGCATGCTGGCTCCTTCCCGGCTGCTCTGTGGGTGTTGGTGGGTGGGTCATGAATGCGCACCCTCCCACTCGTGGACTTTTACACGGACAGTCTCCCACTCATCTGATGGGTGTTTATGGGTGTTCGTTGGTGGTTGCCATCCATGTAAAAAAGGCCCATGTCCTTAAACTGGCTTTCTAGAAGTCATAGTACTTAATTATTCCTTCACTTACATGACCGTAAATAACACAGTGGGTGTAAATGGAGTTAGTTCCACAGGGTAAGTGATTGGAGAATCAAGGCTAAACTCTTTGGTTGCATTAATTTTTAACAAAGGTATTGTGTGAAAACACTATTGGCTAACTTGGTGGCTATATCCACTCTGCAGCTCAGTTTTTACAATAAAATAAACACATTTTACTTCAATCTAATTCCCTTCAGGATGGATTTATTGGCTCTCTTGACTCTTTCAGTTCTATCCAGGGAACATGTTTTCTTCTCCTACTAGGGTCTCAGCAGAACGTCTGCTTAGCCCTCAATCACTTCTACTAGACTTCCTACGCTTCTGTCAGGGTCTCTTGGTTTGACCTTTTACTCCATCCAGGATATGAGCAGGCAGTCTGTTCTGCTCATCAGTCTACCCAGCTGAGGCTGTTGGCTGAGCCTTATAGCTGCTGTGCCACCTGGCTCACATTTTTCACTTAATGACCCCCAATTGGGAGACAGGTTGCTTCAAGCAGGGTGATGGGCTGTTGGTCGTTAAAGGCTGGTACAGTACCCTGCGGCAGATATTTTAAACTGAATTTTAAGTGGTTTTGAAAATTTTAAACACACAATCAAATAATAGAACGTTATGACAACTTTTACCTTTTATGCCATTTTTAATTGCAGCTTATTTTTGCTTGTGTGAAGAAATAAAGAATAATTGACATCAGCCAGGCTAAAATATCTAAATGTTTACAGTTGCTTAGAGACAAGATATTTCATTAGCTGTCACTTCCATGATGGAAATTCCAACAAATTAACACCCCAACACCTATGGCAAATCATAAGCTATGTTCTAAAGTTTTTTTTAAAAAGAGGCAATTCAAGATGTGGATAAGTAGTCTGCTATGAGTCGGTTAATCCCCTTGCTTCCTTCCAATTCCCTTCTTTTGTTCCCATCACAGCTGCAGTCACATGTCTGATGTTTAGGTTCTGTCTCCAAACAGGGCACAGTCTGTGGTCAGCCTTGTCCTGAGGGACGTTATGGAAAGAACTGCTCTCAAGAATGTCAGTGCCACAATGGAGGAACATGCAACTCAGCGACAGGTCAATGTCACTGCAGCCCAGGTTACACAGGGGAACGGTAAGGAGAACTCATTTCTGCTAAATTTACCAAGAGCATTACAGTGGGGGCGGGGGCGGGTGAGGGACTTTGAAGGAGGTAGAAAGGAAATGTAATATATTATACTATATTACATTACAATTATATTATTTGAAGAGTTATATCCATTCTTTTCCTGTACCGCTTAAGTGACGGCAAATCCAAAACTAAATAATGGCACTCTCGGATATAGGTTTTTGAGGGCTGTATTTTGTCTGTATCAGGGCTGGGGTTTTGTATGGAGGTGGCAGTATGGGACTTTGTTGAGAGTTGGAGGGTATTTTCAAACGTGATGGGAACGCTGCTAACTACACTGAACCACAGTGGATGGCAGCGATCCTGTGCACATCTATTTGCTCCCGGCCAGATGTTCACCACAGTGAACACCCGGCTGGGATCAAATTGACCATGGTTTTGGAGGTGAGGCCGGCCTCACCTCCAGAACCATGGTTAGGTTGGCCACGATCTGGAATGGGGCTGGGAATGGCCGCAGATAACGACTGTTACCCAGCCCCGTCCCGGAATCAGGTCCCAACCATGGGCGCAGAAGCCAATCAGACTGCTGCGCCCACCCGTCTCCCTGAGGGTGACTGGCCATGGGAGCGCGGGTGGGCGGGACTGAGCGGCCACACGTCATGCTGCACAGCCCCGCCCCCTCCCCGATTCCCCACAGTGATCAGGCCAGCATGTCTAATGGACGGCTGGCCTGATGGTCCGGGTTTCAGCGTGTTGGGCCTGGAGGCCCAGCAATTACCCAGACTTGATGATATGGTGGTCCCTTCTGACCTTAGATTCTATGTCTCCATCAGATGTGATTCTTGAATGAAGTTTTAGCCCGTGTGAGAAATGATCCAGTTCAGTGAATCTCATCATGTGATCCATGGACTACCCAGTGATCTGCAGTGATCTCCTTACTGAGTAGTCTACAGAATGGGGCTTTTGAGAACCAATTGGGAAAGATGGGTCTGTGAGAGGATTTTTCCTTTAAAGAGTATCTCTGAAATTCCCTTGGAGAACCACCGGTGTATTTTCACTCTGCAGTGGGGTAGTGGATGAGTCCTTTATTAAAGTTTTGTTATCAAAGGAAAGAAATTTAAATGTTTCATTTCCTAAGTCTTTTTTTTTTTTTTTTTAACTGACTCTCAAATATATTTCATGCTGAAAATAAAAATAGTCAAATTGATCTCTTTATATGGTGATGTAAATTAATGAAAGAAGTGCTAGCCTGCTTACCTCTTAAACAGCACACTGCCCACTTGCTAACATCAGCAGTAAAATAATCATTACTTATCACCGAGGTTAGTCCAGGGAGTGTCTGCCAACAACAGCAGGTATCATCACCATGAAGAATTTACATGTAGGATGTGGGGATAGTTTCATAAGAGAGCATAAAACCCACAAAACTGGGGGAGGAACCACAGCCCATCTGGTGCTGCCAAAATTAAATGCTTTGCTTTTAAGGAGGAAGCATGGATGATTGTGGCACAGACAAATCAGAGTGAAAGCACAAGCTGCCTTTTGAGATAAGATATAATGTATGTGAGGACACAAAAATAAGGTCGACAGACAGAGGCAACTGAGGCCTCTGTCTTGCTCACTTCAGATTAGTGATGGCTGGTGGACTGCTATGTTGGTGGGGGCAGGATTACTGCTATTCACACTGCCTCTATTCACTCACATGCACATATCCACATAAATCCACATCCTTCTATAACCCCCACACCCCCCCCCCCATCTCTCCCAAGTCCCACATCTTTCCTTCCTCTCCTAAGGCCCGGATCCTCTCCCTCCCTCCTCCCCAAGCCCCAGATCCACCCCCCTCCAAGCTCTCTCTCTCTTCCCTTGCACCCTCCCCAAAACACCAAACTCTCCTTTCTCCTCTTCCTTCCTCCAAGCTCCAGATCCCCCCTTTTCCCTCTCAAGTTCTGGATCCCTCTCCAAGCCGCAAATTCTTCCTCCTCTTCTTCCCCAAAAGCCTTTGATCCTCCCCCAAGCAGCCAGCTCTGGGAGCCTCCCTCCTGGCAAAGGAGTGGAAGGAGGGGAGAGACCCAGTCAGCTTGTTTCCTTTTTCCCAGGACCCCCACAAATTCCTCCCTCCTGCCCCAGATCCCAGGGTAGGGATAGCATTAGGCCTTCCTTGCTGCCATCCCCTCTCCTCCATGATTGGCCTCAGGGGACTGAGAGTCATCGCCCCAAGGCCACTCTCATTGGCTGAGCTCCGATGGAGGAGGAGAAGTGGCAGCACTGCTCCTCAGTGTGGCTGCTCTCGGACAATTTAAAAAATGCAGCAGGAGCTCTGGGAAGGTGGTGTTTCAGATACATATCCCTGCTTCAGATACATATCTCACTGTCATATTAAATACCCTACCAAAATATATATATATCCGTTTAGGCCTCCCTATGCCTCTATCCATGAGCTAGAGGTGTAAAGAACCTTCTTTTCTTTACTCTGCTCCAACATGGGCAAGGGACAGCTATGGTCCTCCTGTGTTCCATGCAGGATCCACCTCTGATGGGCTCTTCTTAGGGTACTAGTCCCTGCAAAGAAGTAGCTAAGTGAAATGCTGGGCCAGTCCCCTTCTCTAGACCAGTCTAGGGAAGGCTTGGTGAGAAGACTAGTTTTTTATTATGAGGAAAATTTCAAAATTTTCTGAAAAGAGAAACTTGACCATTTTGTTTTTGGAGGGGGGGGGGAATCGTAATAAATTTATCAGCATTTGCAGAGAAGTTTAAACCAATTATATTTCAGTCAACCCAAAAGACTTAAGTTGAAATCGTTGGGGCAGGGGCTGTGGGATGAAGTAATTTTCATGCCAAACATTGTTGATG
The DNA here is from genome assembly GCA_003113815.1 of Sphenodon punctatus. Lineage (NCBI taxonomy): Eukaryota > Metazoa > Chordata > Lepidosauria > Sphenodontia > Sphenodontidae > Sphenodon > Sphenodon punctatus. Next base: position 1,432,911 of record QEPC01008444.1, on the reverse strand, counting down.
GAGACAGCTGTTTTAATTTTTAAAAAGAAGTTTAGTTGAAAATGTCTTTACCAGCTGAAATAGAGTTGTCCAGTTACAGAAGAGTGTGCTTACTTCATTCTCCTTAGGAGCAGTGTAGTGTGTGTGTTCCTCCTGAGGACACTTTGCGTGGGGAAACAGTGTCTTCTCTTTGCTTCTCTGTGCTGCTAGAGCAGGGATTGGGCAGCAGAACACCCACACTACTTAAGGGCCTGAATCAATAAATACTCTCTGTGATTTGCTCCACCATTTAAACTTTACATTTTAAAGCTATGAGACATTGTACTTTCTGGCACTTAGACACGATGCCCTTTTCGGTACCGAGGTCATAATGCTGTGAAATGTACAGTAAAATCTTTTCAGATATACTCTAGCCTTTAGGGCTTTTTGTAATGGTGTAATGTCACTGGCATTCTGATTTTTAACAGTTAAGTCATAAAATGCATAAATTGATACATTGGAATCATTAGCCTGAGATCATATAGTCTCTCTTAAATAATTATAGTTTATTAACATTATAAACCCTCATGGGATATGGGGACAGGTTTGTTATAAAAGTGTGTTAATTATAAAGAGATTTACCAATTTGCTGCATCCAAGTAATAATGAAATGTCCAATTTAAATTGAACGCCAGTTTACTTAATTTTAATAAAGATTCCATTACATGGGTCAGCATTTGGATGGTAAACAAAGAAAAAAGCAAAATTGTGCGCTTGCAGACTGAAGACAGTATTAAAAACTTCCAACATAGATTACCTTATTTTTGTGCTTTTCTCAGTGCATGCTGGCAGACCCTGTGGGGGTTTGTTTTATCAGGGTCAGTCCTATCAGAGTGTATATGTAAGGCCCTTTTCACGCAGATGCCCACCCCCCTCGCCCACATGTGCGGGCAGGTGGGCGATGGGGGGCATCCGTATGATCGCCGCAGCGTGTGGGTGCTTGTGTGCGCCACCCACCTCCGCCCACGCACGGAGAAATAGGTGCGAATGGTGGATGCTTCATGTGTACAGATGGGTTGAGGTGCCCACCCGCCACCACCTCCACCCATCCCCTATGGACCATGGAGGCACCATAGTCTGTGTGAAAATGGTCATAGATAAAACCAATTAAAATTTCTTATCCCAAACCCTATCCCTGCCTGCCAAATGTCTGGCTAAATAGAAAAGTCTTACATTGCTTCCAGAAGATGAGTAGACTCAGGATTACATGAACCTCCAGTGAACATGAGTTCCATAGTTGTGGGGCAACCACTGAGAATACGTCTCTGTGTGCCCTGGGTGGGCAGATGGTACATGCAAAAGGGCACTCTCGACTGACCTCAGAGGCTACAGTGGGCAGTTAGGGGGAAGGCAGTCTTTGAAATATATGAGGCTCAGGCCATTTGGGGCTTTATAGATAAAAACCAGCACGTTGAATTGTGCCTCATAAAGTATTGGTAGCCAGTGCAAAACTCTGGAGCACCGGCTAATGCGCTCCTTGAGACCCACCCCCAACAGAAGCTGGGCCGCTGCTTTCTGCAACACCTGCAGCTTCCAAACTGTCAAGAGCAGTCCCACGTAGAGCACATTGAAGTAGTCTAGCCTTGAGGTTTACAAAGGCATGGATGATGATGGCCTGGTCTGAATCTGAAAGAAGGGTCACAGCCTGTTATCACTCTGGAAAGAGATCTTTGAGTTATTCTAGGAAGCTCAGAGAAGAAAAAAATTGTTCAACGTGCTGCAGCAGTCAAAAAGACAAAAAAATATTAGGCTTGCAGGTGATTGTTGGAGAGACTCCACAAATGCATAATTGGTGATCAGTCTCCAGAGATTTATTATATACACAAACAATCATGTCCTAATCTGCCAGCTCCTGGTCCACCCTCTTGGGCCAAAAGACCTCTCTTCCCATCTCTCTAAGCTGAACTGCTTACAAGGAGTTTCCAGGACTCAGATTCATGTCTTACATGCAAGGAGTCCCAGGTACCTGAGCAGTCCTTCGTACTTCACCTCCTCTCCCAGGGGGCTCATGCCTGCTCAGGGAATCTGTACTTGGCTTCACTAAGCACTCTGCCTCTATGGTGTTTTGAAAACTGTTTTCTCTGCCTGACTATGCTTCACTAGCTGGCTATGCTGGTCTGTTCCCCTTTGAAGTATGTTGAGCTGTAGAAACCTGTAATTCCAGACACTCAAAGCATTCAGAATTGTGGGACAGTTTCCCTGACTGTGGCTGCTGTACGTCAAATCCAACCACAGCTGGGGCAGACTGCATTTGAAAAATATGGATCCCACAAGACTGGAGATTACAGAATGCTTCCCCTTCTAAGTCCAATGACAATGAACATAGTGTGGGCCTGGAATTCTGAACTAACCAGATTTGCTGGGTCCATGAAAAGGAAATAGAGTGGTTAGATTGCTAGTTGTTTCTATGAGAAAGACAAGCGAGACAGTAGTTAAGAGGATACCTTTCATAGACTGGTGAGAATGTGCAAGCTTTCAAGCGTCACAAAGCCCTTCCTCATAAGAACATAAGTGCCATGCTGGGTCAGACTAATGGTCCATATAGCTCAGTATTCTGTTTCAAGCAGTGGCCAACTGCAGATTGCTTTCCAACATTATATGGGATAGGCGGGAACTTTCGTAGTTGCCACCATGGATCTCTAATTGTGAGGATTAGTGCTCGTCAGAATGCATTAATCCCCTTTCAGCGTGTGAGAACACCCGTCCTTGTAAAGGCTACATTTGGGGAACTGGTCATGCGTGGGTGTTCTCATGCGCTAAAAGGGGATTAGTGCATTCTGATCGGTGCTAATCCTCGCAATGAGAGAGCCGCAGTGGTGATTGCAAAAGTTCCCGCCCTTCCCATGTAACATCGGAAAGCAGCCTTAGTTATTTCAGAGACTTAATGCAGCCTTAGTTACTTCAGCAGACTTAAAAAGACCTACATTTCTCCAGGCACTACAAAAATCTGTAAACTTTGATACCAAAAATAATGGACTTAACAAGGACCTATATTTCTCCAGCCATACAAATATCTGCAATACCTTACAATATACTGCAATTTTAATTTCTGTTATCCTCTGTACAAACTTCCTAGAAATCATTCTAACCATTTTGTCTCCTGGTCTGTAACTGACCCTGTCAGCTGAATATTCAACCTTTGTGTTACTGTGTGAACCAATTCCTTTGATACGTGTATTCCCTTCACCTGATAAACTCTTAACCACTACACTCCCAACCCATATGTTTGCCCTCTCTGTGTGTTTAACCACTACCTATTGTTTCTTTGTTTACTACACCAATATATAATTTTACAGTTTTTAAATGTCTGGTGCGTCGCTCTCTCTCTTTACCCCTCCTCCCACCTTATTCTATCCACTCCCACCCATTCTATGCCCCCTCATATATACCTATCCAGTGTATGTATTTCTGCTGACTATGCTAAATGCCTGAGGAAGGGCCCTGTGTGGCCCAAAAGCTTGCTTATTTCCACCAAAAACAGTTGCTCCAATAAAATATATCATTCGAACCACTTTCTCTCTTTACTTCAGAGATGTACATAACAAGTCACAATGAAGTGATCCATTTCCTGCTGTTTGCTCCCAGCCCCCAACAGTCGAGAGGTCTCATCCTCTGACCAACTTGACTAATACTAATTTACGGACCTGTTCTCTAAGAATTTATCCAATCCTTTTTTGAAGTCAGTTATGTGGCAGGATCAGGGTTATCTTGAGTAAGTCATTGCAGAATTAGGCCCAGTCAGTCTCAGCTGGGAATGAGCTCAACCAGTGTTCCTTTATTCACAGAGAGTCACAAGTACAGTTCCACAGTTTCTCTATCCGTACAGATTACTCCAGTCTCTCTGGGCCTGGCACAGTCCTTCCTGTAGCCCACCGAGCCTTTCTCCCAAACAACGCCACCCTCCAACCCAGGCAGCCCCCTCTGGGCAGGGTTTGTTCTTCTGTTGCCTTTCTGGCTGAGGCAGAGCTCTGACTAGCACCTGCCTCCTCGGAAGCCTCCTAACACTGAGCTCTGGTTCAGACTTTATTTAAACCCTGGGCTGGTATCTGCCATGCCCAAGCCCAGCTGCTTCTCTTTAGGAGCTGTCCTTCACTATGAGCAACTCCTGGTGCTTAGCTAGCACCTGCAACTCGGCTGGTGCTCGCTCCCTTAAAGGATTAACACTCTTCTGAGGCTGCACCCTGCTACAACTTATACTATTTGCCAAGACTGAGCAGGTTAAAGCTCAACCTGAGCTCATTTCAAAGAGGCTACGTTTGATTAACATAGTGGTTAATTAGAATATTAAAGAGTTGTAAAACAATAGAGGGTAAACAGAGAGTAGATTAGAACAGTTGTAATGAGTCAAAAAGCCAATGGCTGCAATCTTAAAACCACTTCCTTCCGGTTATTCCCCGCGGAAGCAAATGGGACTTACTCATGAGTAAGTATTTAGTCCACTGCTCTTGGTATCCAATAGAGTTCTGCATTTTAGTTGAAAGGATTGCTTTTTAAAGGGATTGTACAGGTTGCCTTTTAACTTTTAAGGCAAGGACGTGAGCAATCAGAAATGAAGTAGTCAGTGGTGATAGGGTGTTCAATTCCATAAATATTCAAGGAGTACTTGATCACTTTAAAGCTGGTCCAGTAAAAGATATTATCTGAACTACATTGTCTCTCATCTCTCTAATATTTGGGACCAGTACAGCAACCACTCTGTAAACAACAATTGTCTCAGCATTATTTTTCTAAACAAGAGATGTCCAAAGGGTTCAGCAAAACCTTTTAGGTTGTTAAAAGAAGTGACGGCAGAGCACTGCAGTCACAACGTGATCTGGACTGGGAAGCTGCCGGCACAATGGTCAGGATCGGGTCTGCCAGCCAACAAATGTGCTAGCTGCCATGGCGGACCCGATCTGGACCAGGCCATGGCGGGCTATAACAAACGTTATAAACATTTACAAACACTCTGACCGTAATGGGCAGACGGTAGCCCAAGTGGGCCACTGTCGCATTTGTTAACACCTTAGTCTGTTTGTTCTGACTTTAATTCCATCAAACAATAAAAACAAAAAGGACAAAATGATGGACAATACTTGTAGTTATCCTTCACACAGTGGGGAGTGGGGACCATCCAACGGCCCACATACGCCGCCCACTGGCACCATACTCAGGCCAGAAAATGCATGCGCATGTGTGCTGCGTGCACAGTACAGCTGCCCAGGGCTGTGCTGCACGCACGGCCCACGTGAGCATGCATGTTCTGGCTGTGCCCCGTGCGTGATGGGTCGGTGTACATGGGCTGTTGGATTGTCCCCTATACTTATAGTTATCCTTGAAATCTTACCAAATGCAAAATACTTTTTTTCCTGAATCAGTGAAGGGTAAGATTGGTCATCTCTTCTCCTCTTTTCCCATGTTGCTATATGTCCGAAAGTAAGGCGTCAAAGCAGGGTATGTATAGTACATGCAACACCCTATTCCAAATGGACTCCACTCTACTCCAGCATATCAGTATTCTTTACTTCCTCTCCTGGAAGTTTAATGCCTGCATCTCAAATGTTTGTCTCCAGTTTCTCTCCCTCTAATACATCCTTGATAGGATTATAAAGAAAAAAGTGTGCAAGTATCCAATTGAATTATGGCCATAGCTTTCCTACCTTTTTCTTCTTTCTACCTTTTCCTGGTAACTGGCTAAAGTCCTTTGTTTCTTCTTCACTTCTCTAACTCTCCCACTGATGGGCTTTTTCAACATTACAGTGTATTTCTTTAACTGGAACTCGGCAAAAACAAGTGCTATGCAACTCGGTGGCATGCGCGCTGCTAGGTCTCTTACTGCTACACAATGATCAGTGACACACCATAGCTCTTGAATCTTTCATGTTGGATTTTCCAAGGGTCTCTTAAGGTTATGTTTGCTACCTCTGCAGATTGTCTGGAATCTTCTATAAAAGTGTGGGGCAATCAACCAGGGAAAATTGCTCACCAATAATCTAGTTTGTTGGCCTCTCCTCTTTCCCCCATATTACCCCTCTCTGTACCCCTCTTTCTTCTTCTCTTGTTTTATGATGGATTCTATATGATTTGGAACTAGTCAGCTTAAAATGTCCTTTTACTTATCCTGTGCCCTTTATTATTCCTTTGCTCCTTGGCATAAGGGCAATTGCCTTGAATCATTCTCAGGAAGGGAGGGGAGGAGAGGTTCTGAGAAACAGAACTGCGGGTGAGTAACTTCCCTTTGTTTGAAACCGGGTTCTGTGCTTCACTTATCGGAAACCTAGACAAGTTAATGTCACCAAATTACAGGGTACGCTTAATGACTTCCATATTTATTTTATTATGTCTTGGCACAGAGATCATATTGTTTAAAAAACATCTGTAGCAGCTGGTCTTAACCCAGATTTCTCTTCCTAACCTTCAATTATCTCTGTACCACCAGCTTATGGTCTGAACAGCAAAAACTGTTGGGTACAGACTATTTGCTATTCTTGTTTCAGCTGTTGAAGGAAAAAAAATAACAAACCTTGTTCAAGTTTTATTCATCTTTCAGGGCTTGTATCTGCAAGCAGTCCTGAGTGCAACTAATTCTTAGCATATAGGAGGCACTCAGTGTCTCACAGGGTCCATCACTTTTTGTTCCTGGGTAGAATACATTATTAACACTCATGTGTAAAGGGCATTTCACAAATCACAATGTCAGTAAAATTATTAAGGGCTGTTTTAGGGCTTTCATATTCAAAAAGAGACACACAACAGCGGGGGGGGGGGGGCGGGAAGTAGGAAAGTGGCAAAATTTAGATGCTGGCAAAATATGGCTACTCTTTTTCTATTTATGTTTTTATATGGAACAATTCGAGTTAAGCAAGCAGAGTGCTCCATTCCTTCACAATATATGTATATAAAAAGGAAGCATCTAATTTAATCTAGTCAGTACAGAGCCATGCTAAAATTCTAGCAGGTGTCTGAATGAAAGAAATTCTGCAGGAGCAGGACAGTTGTAAACAGATGAGTTTTTAAAGCTTCGTTATTTACATGGCAACTACAATCTCCCACCAGTATCTTTGTATTTATCTCTTTCTGTTATTAAATATCTTTTTGAACAGATTTTCAGATGATGTCTTTCTTTTAAATGTTTATGTTTAGTACAGTTGAATTCTTTATCTTCTGCCGTTGCTGGAATAACATTTTTTAAAATAACTATTGACCTAAATTCCCAGAACTTTTTACCTAACATGGTAGTATGCAATATGCCTGCTATGCATGCACATGCATACATACACGTACACGAGACAGACAGGGGGAGGCCACCATGTCATGGGTAGCCTTACCTCTCCCTGGGCAGCCAGGCCACATGATGCAGTGCATTGTGTGGCCATCACCCACGACGTATCTTTAGAAAAATTCTGAGGACGCATCACGGAGCAGCCGTACCCCAGTGGGGTCCAAGGCTGAGCTACTCATGTGGAGGGGCTGCACTTACCCCACCATGTGGGGAGCACCACTTCAGGGCTTTGAGTTGTGGATACTGTTGACTGTTGTGAGGCGGGATCTCAGTTGGGCCAGGGCCAGACATCTGTTTGTGTGACTGGTGCCACGGACAGTGCCAGCCATGGTGAGATCTCCGAGAGTGGTCCAGCCACCCGGCTTCCTCGCAGGTAGGGGTAGGGGACTGCTCATGGGCCCAGCTCTCTGCACTGGCCCCACAATGTGGCGGCAACAATTGCCACCGTGGCTCGTGTGATTAACCCTTGTCTTTTTCTCCTGATACTGTATACTATATACTCCCCTAATGAAGAAAGTTATGCCTCTGTACTCTGTCTAGCTAAAAACTATTGCAGGAAGAAACTTAGCGTGAGATGTTCTGTGAGATTTACAAGTTCTCTAATACATGAGCTAAAAAGTAACCACTAGGATCAATAGGCTGCTAATATTTATGTGAATTAGACAGTATATGGGATGTGACATGTATTTTCTGGTAGCTTTACACAACTGTTAGTTAGGCAGCAGTGGAACACTGGAAATCAAGATTTCTGCAGGAAACTGCAGTGTAATGGCTACAACCAAGCATATAAATCTGACACCTTAATTCTTAAAGGCAGTGTTGTTTAGTGCGTAAAAGTGCAGTGGGCATGTGGGGAGTTCAGTGGAGTTCGGGCAAGCTCAGTGAATTTCACTTGTGGGGAGTTCCCTAGTGATGCTTCTCGTCAGCAGCATGCTCAATGCAGATAGAAAGTGGAAAGTTTAGAGATTTTAGCAGCAAGTTTCTGTTGAACAAGTGCAAATGGCACAATATTCAGACATTTAAATTTATTATTATTATTATAATAAACATTTGTATAGCACCAGCCATGTACCTGGTGCTTTACAGAACAAAGATAAAGATGCGGTTCCTGCCTACGGCTTACAATCTAAAAAGACAAGGAGGAGTCGACAAGGAGAGGGGACAAAGGGAAGACAAAGGAGAAGCAAAAGCAAACAAACATGCAAGTGGCTGCGAAGTCTCAGGTGGGCGTGCTTGGCTTGGTTACAGATTTGGCCAAATTTGGGTGGATTTTCATGAAAACAGCCAACAGCACATCCCAGAATCCAGGAACTTCTTTCAAACCCTACCAGTGCTAGATCATCAAGGAAATAGTTAAAAAATAAGATTAACAAAGCTACTTATTTCCCCTGAATTGTATGCTTAGAAATAGCTGAACCATTTTTGTTGAATTATTTTTAACAACCCACCTGAGATACAGAGCATGCATAGAACTATTAGCAGTTCAGCCTAATGGTTAACGTTTGGCAAAAACATTCAGTTATAAACAACTGAAACAGGTAGAGTGAACTGTGTTAAGAACTGTAGCTGAAGGTGTTACTGCCAATGACATCTTTAGTGACTTTGGGCACAATCCAGCTCCCTTTGAAGTCAGTTACTAAACTCCTATTGACTTCAATAAGAGCTGGATTATGCCCTTTAAAAGTTGTATCCAGATAATACTCAGACATTTTGTATCCAAGATGAATGTTTATGTTTGATTTTGATTTTCTAAAGGTAAATAAATCTGCTTTGTTCCTGAATTTCTCTACAGATGCCAAGATGAATGTCCAGTGGGCACTTATGGAATACAGTGCTCAGAGACCTGCCAGTGCATGAATGGTGGGAAATGCTATCACATTAGTGGTGCATGTCTTTGCGAACAAGGTTATACAGGCGAACACTGTGAAACAAGACTTTTCAATGAAGGAGTCTATGGTCTCAAGTGTGACAAAAAGTGTCCCTGCCACTTGCGGAATACACACAGGTAAGTTTTTACAACTTTTGACAGTTTCCCTCTATGAACTACTTAAACAGGAATTTTAACTGTTAGAAATTGGTTCCTTTGATTTTCAGTATTTCTAGTCAAAGTGAAGCAGCTGAAGGTCACGCTTAGTTGTAAAGAACATCTAATGTTTTTATAACCATAGAAAGAAATACAATACTAGGCCGAGCATGAAGAACTGCAGAAAGATTTTGTTTGCTTGGAACCTTATTTGATCTCATTAAATGACAACAGACAATCAGTTATTAAAGTGAATATCATAGTTTATTGACCTGACACAATTCATTTGGGCTTCTCCTTTGTCGAAATTTACCACAGGGATATATATATAAAGAAATCCTTGATTTACGAGGTCAACGGGCCTGCTTTTTCTCTTACTTTAACTGGAGTTTAATGTCAAGTCCACTGAAATCAATGAAAACACAGCAGTATAAATCGGCTATGACAGAAGAATCTAGCATATAGATTGTTACGTAATTCCTGATGGTTTTAATCAAAAACATCTGGATTCTTTAATGATAAATCTTAAATGTATTTTTTTTCCAATTAAATTGACATACTGAAAAGGATTTGAAGTTTGTTGTTCAGAAATTAAATATGAATACAGTAAATCAGGATTTAATCATTTGCATATGTAGATTTCTCCAGATAGCTCTATTACTGACCTCTGAAGAAGATCACATCACTTTTCAGGCAGTCCTTTCAGGCAATTGTACATTGTGTGTAGAGCTGAAATGGGTAGCTGATTTGCTACCTGTGGGTAATACCCTCATTTTCAGGTACAATGTTGGGTACTTGATGGGCTGCTTGGTTACTGATGCAGATGCAGTTTGTATTTACATACAAAGGAAGCATTTATTAATTTTATTTATTTATTTATTTATTAGCTGCTCCACTCATACCTACGGCATCTCGGGGCGGCATACAATAACCAAAGATACATAAAAATACAATTAAAATACTAAAAAATGCAACAATATATTTAAAATATCTTAAACCCCCCCAAATTTACCCCCAGCTATCCCACCCGCCCCTCCGAAGGCCTGGGCGAACAGCCAGGTCTTGCAAGCTCGGCAAAAAGCCAGCAGACCTGGGGCCAGGTTAAGAATAGGAAGTAATGTTGAAGTGCACTGGGAGTAACGGTAAAGTACTCTACTGTTGGGTACCCAGAAACGTGAAAAATTTGTAATTTCTTCTGGTACCAGTTTTTCAAGTTTCCAGATAGCAACTGGTATATCGGGACAGAAAACAAACAAACAAAAAAACAGAGCAAAAGACCAACAACAACAAAAAATAATGGGATGGAAGTTGAAAAATCAGGACTAGAAGTCAGCATTCCGGGACTGGAAGTTGACTTTCCAGGATGGAAAACCAATTGTGAGGAGCCTAGTCTTCACGTTTCCATTAATTAACGTGTACACTTGCATGTCTGTATGCTTTTCAAATAATATTTTAAATAGATGGGGAAAGTATTGTTTGGAAAATATGTAAAATCCAGGAAATTGTTGGTTTGGGATGGAATTTAAGAATACTAATAATTCAGTACACTCTTTCTGGATCTGAGAAAAGTGCCATGAGGGCTAAGTACTGATGGACATAGGAACTATGATTAGTCAACTTTCTGAAATTTTAACTTCGGACTGTGGTGAGACTTTACTTTGACAATGTATTGCACTGTACAGCATCTCTGATATTTCAAGGATTACTTCTGATTCACTTCAGCACAGCTGTTCCTTCATTTATACCTCTGGAAGACAGCTTGTGGTCAAATCAAACCACAAATGTTCAAATGTAAACAGAAGCATATGGCTGCTTTGGGACATGTTTTGAACTTTCCCCTCTATGTATGACAAATTGAATGGGTTTTAATAAATCTGTGGTTGTGGAAACGTGTCTGTATGTGCATGTTACAATTAGGTACACAATAGAAAGAGGAAGAAAACAAACAAAAAATGCCTAGCACTTCTCAATGTACACATATATATTTCAATATTTGATTTTTTTCTCTGTATTTGGAAGAATTTAAGACTGCAAAAATAGTAGGAATTGGAATAGCTCAGGAATCGGGGGGGGGGGGGGGAGTTCTGAAAGATACTTTTTTTTTTGAGGATCCAGTTGTATCTGTCTATCTTTTGTGAATGTATGTTGGTTAGGTAGGAAGAGCTTAACCGCATTAACACATCATAGAACTTCCAACTTCTGCATTTTCACTTCTGATATTTGGGCTGAGGATGGCCATCCAGTATTTTTCCCATGAGCCACTTAGACAGATGACTTTACCATCTGATGAGGGAGGTTTCTGCAGTGTTGCCAGTTCTCATGATTTTCAGTATTCTTAAAACTCCAGGTCCTGGAGACAGAGGAACATGTGAGAATTTAAAATGTTTATTTAAAATGAAAATAAAACCTTGAAGAAAAGCAAAAGTGATCCAAATGTTAATGATTATTTATTTTTATTTTATTCATTTCTATTCCATCCGTCTCACCAAAGGCGACTCAAGGCAGCTTATATCCATTCTAAAACAGTAATATAAAACAATAATAAGCATAGAATAAATACAAAAATATGAAATTACAAATAGCAACATATGAACAATAGACTGTGCATATAACCCCTTAACCTGTCCCCCCCTCATCCCCACCAAACCTCTGGCGAAAGAACCAGGTCTTACAACTTCGCCGGAAGGCTAAGAGATCTGGACTGAGGTGAATCTGGGCTGATCTGGACTGAGGTGAGTCACCAACTGCTTGTGATTAACGATATTGAAGGCCGCTGATAGATCTAGTAGAACTAGTAGGGTCAGACGACCCCTATCCAGATCTACCAGGAGGTCGTCGACTAAGGCCACCAGCGCCATCTCCATGCCAGAACCAGGACAAAAATCCGACTGCGTGGGATCCAGGAAACCGGTGCAATCCAAATGCACCTGCAGCTGCAGGGCCACTACCCATTCAATAACCTTCCCTAAAAATACAAGTTAGGGGTGTTGCTTGTATACTGTGCACCTAACTGTACAGTTTCATCCCTATACGCTCTGACGGAGATGGTGTTGGGCGTGGTGTGCAGTCCCCGAAGGCATTAGTCTTGGGGGACTTCAACATTCACACTGACGCCATGCTCAGAGGAGCAGAACGTGAGTTCATGGCAACCATGGACCTGTCCCAAATGGTCAGGGGCCCGACACACAATGGAGGACATACCCTCGATCTGATTTTCTGTACTGACCTTGAGGTGGGGGATCTGCTAGTGGGGGAGGTGTCAGTGGTCCCCATGTCATGGACGGATCATTATCTCATTCAGGCCTGTCTCCTGGCACATGTCTGCCCATGGAGGGGTGTGGAACCAGTTCGGTTGGTTCATCCCTGGAGATTGATGGAACCAGAGAGGTTCTGGACTGCTCTGGCGGAGTTACCCGCTGATCTTGCTGCCCAGACACTCGATGGCCTCGTCGAGGTTTGGAATACCTTGCTGACTGGGGCCATCGATCAGAAAGCTCCCAAGCGTCCGTTTCCTCGGCTTTGACATCGCAGAGCTTCTTGGTTAACTGAGGCACTGCAGTTGTTGAAGCATGAAAGGTGGCGGTTGGAGCAGTGGTGGCGATGGTCTAGTGCTGAAGCCGACCGATTTCATCAGAGAGCTAGTTTACGGGCCTATACGGTAGCTGTGTGGGTAGCAAATAAGGATTTATTTTCTGCCCTTATTGCATCCGCTAAATCTTGTCCAGCAGAGCTTTTCCGGGTGGTGTGGGGACTGGCCGGTCCGACCTCCCTCCTCCTGGACCTGGAATCTTCCAATGACCACTGTGACACATTTGTTGATTATTTTGCTGATACAATGGCTTGGAATCACCACGATCTCTACGCCGCACTTATTACAATGGGGAAGCCAGAGGCTGTGGAAGCTCTGCCTTGTCCAATTTCTTGGGATCAATTTTAGCAGATTTTACTCGCGGATGCAAAGGATGCCTTTGGGGCGGTTAGAGCCACCTTTTATGAATTAGATCCATGCCCGTCCTGGCTACTTAAGGCCTGCTGAGAGACACGGGGGCCATTGCTGGCTGGGGGTGGGGGTGTCATTGCCTCCCTTTGGGAGGGCAGGGTGCCGGGCTGCCTCAAGGAGGCAGTGATTCGGCTCCTGCTCAAAAAGCCATCTTTGGACGTTGACGCCTTTGCCAGTTATCAGCCAGTCTCTAACCTTCCCTTTTTAGGGAAGGTTATTGAACGGACGAAAGCCCGACTGAGAGGGATCAAGAAAACAAATATGGTCAAGATGTCCCTGGAGCTGACAGGCCACTACCCATTCAATAACCTTCCCTAAAAAGGGAAGGTTAGAGACAGGCTGATACCTGGCAAGGAAGTCCATGTCAAGCGATGGTTTCTTGAGCAGAGGCCGCACCACCGCCTCCTTGAGACAGCCCGGCACACTGCCCTCCCAAAGGGAGGTGTTGACCACCCCTGCCAGTAAAGGCCCCATTGTCTCCCGGCAAGATTTAATTAGCCAGGAATCCAGGATGGGCACGGATCCAGTTCACAAGAGGTGACCCTGACTGCCCCAAGAACATCAACCGCATTGGTGGGCATCACCAACTGAAATTGATTCCACAAAACCGGGCAAGATGGGGCTTCCATAACCTCCAGTTCCCCCACTGTATTAATTGCGGCATCAAGGTCATGGTGAATACGAGCAATTTTATGCACAAAAATGTTACAGCAGGCAACAAATGGCTCCACTCCAAGGTGGAGAGAGGCCGGACTGACCAGCCCCTGCACCACCTGGAAAAGCTCCTCTGGACGGGATTTAGCGGATGCTATGGGGGCAGCAAAAAACTCCCTTTTTGCTGCCCGCATAGCCATGGCATAGACCTGTAAACTGGCTCTATGATGCAATCTATTGGCTTCAGCACGAGAATGACACTACCGTTGCTCCAACCACTGCCCTTCTCGCTTCAGCAACTGCAGTGCCTTGGAAAACCATGGAGGTCTGCATAGCTGTCGCATGGGCAGCGGACGTCTAGGAGCTGTCGGATCAATGGCCTCCATTAGCAGAGTGTTCCATAGCATAACGAGGTCATTGATGAGACAGTCGTCGAAGTCAGAGGGTATCTCATCCAGGGCATTCCGGAACCGCTCTGGTTCCATCAGCCTATCGGGGCGAACCATCCAAATCGATTCTGCACCTTTCATGGGGCAGACATGTGCCAGGAGCAAGGTCTGCAGAAGGTAATGGTCCATCCATGACAAGGGCACAGTTGATATCTGCCCCACCAACGGAACACCTGCCTCAAGGCTGATGCAAAACTGGAGGTCTAAGGTATGTCCCCCCCATATATGTTGGGCTGATAACCAACTGGGACAGGTCCATGGTTGCCACGGCAGCAATGAACTCATGCTCAGCTCCTCCGAGGTCAGCGTTGGTGTGAATGTTGAGGTCCCCCATGTGCCAGGAGCAAGGTCAGAAGGTAATGGTTCATTCATGACAAGGGCACAGTTGATATCTTCCCCACCTAGTTGACCCCCTGCAGGAGAGGGGAGCTAAGACATTGTTGAACATTTAGGGTGTTAACAGATGTCACGATGACATCTGTCTCACTTGGGGGCGTGAAAGGACGTCCCCTGGCTGGGTGAGTTCCGGCCATGGGAAAAAACATCCCTGTTGTCTGGCTCGGTCAGAGGAGGGGGGCAGGGAGCGATGTGCAGCCACTCAACCACGCCCCTGCACTCCTGGTTTTGCCCCAACATGACAGGTAGCCATGGTTGGCCACCATAGCAAACCCCCCCCAGGAGGAGCCAGGGATAGGAGCAAACGTTCCTGCTCGGTTCTACCCACTCTGGCCCAGCTGGGCCATGGCTAGGCATGGACTTTGGGCCCGCTTTGTACGAGGCCCACATTTCCAGCCCAGCCACCATCCTGGGCAGGTGGGTGTCATATTTGGCAGGTCTTGAACAAATGGCATCACACTTGCCCAGCTGGGTCAAAGTGGGCCAAACCAGGCCGGTGTGGTGTCTGTTAACACCCTTAGAATTGGCAATGGCAATGGAGTTTCGTAGCAACCTGCTGAGGCTAATTCTGGCTGGCGTGCACACTTAGCTTTAATGGGTTGTTTCTTCAGGCTTATGATTGTAACATACCAGCTCTCTATTCTTGGCCATATGTACATATTAAAACAAGTTAAAAATAAATTTTCCTAAATGGCAGGATTTTAAATCCATGTTTGTAAATTAAAATTTCTAGCTATTTATAAAAACAAGAGACAAAAAAACAAAGAAAAAATACTCCACAATCTGAATCCATATTTCCATTATCATGTTATGACTGGGGAAGATTCTCGTAAAGCAGATTTAACAACGGGTGAAAATCAAAGCAACGGCTCCCGCTGCCGCCACGGACTTACCTGGACAGTGGTGGCAGCCGTCACTCTGGCTGGGAATCAGCCTGGCTGCTGAACAAACGTGGGGGTGGCCAGGCTCGGGAGGGGGCAAGGAGACACACAGACATGCATCCACCCGGCCCCATCACCGCATAAAGCGGTCTGCCCCTTGGCTGACAGGCAGCCAGTACGTCCAATGAAGGCTGCCATGGTGCCCACCTCTGCCACTCCAGGGGATATCAGATGTGATAGACTGCTTTACTCCAGGTCTGGCAAAACCGGAAGTTCCATGGGTGAAAACAAATGAGACAGTAGCTGGATGTGGGCAAACATCTGGCAGCCACCAAGCTGACAAGCAGGTGACTCATGGGCTACTGTCTTATTTGTTTTCACTGACAGAGAGCTTGCAGGTTATGTAGACCAATGATCATGTTCTGGTGATGAACAAGGATTAAGTGTCTATACTGATTTTTGTAGCTGTATTAGCTGTCTTTCGTTATACTGTATTGCTGGCATTCTTGCGGACCTTGGCAAAGATTAGAGGAAATCATACTTGAGTAACTTCGTTCTTTCCTTTCTGAGACAGCCCAGAGAATAGTATTGAGTGACTATTCAGCCAAGAACTCCTAGCAGAATTATGTTTTTTGTTTATTTTCAATATTTTTAACCCACCCCCCTCCTGCTGAATGGCAGCTCGGGGCAGCATACAACAAATAAAAAATACACATAATAAAAACAATATAAAACAATCTAGATAGTTAAAACGTAACATTAAAAGAGGCCAAACTAAACCCACCAAACCCCACAACAAAACAAAAAGAAAACAGACATCCTCCCACCCACTACCCATCTCCCTCACCAAACAACTGACAGAACAGCCAGGTCTTACAATGTTTGCGAAAAGAGGGGAGATCTGGAGAGAGGCAGATCTCCAGTGGGAGGGAGTTCCACAGCCGAGGTGCGGCCACCAAGAATGCCCTCTCGGAGGTTGCCACCTGGCAAACCCGGGGAACCTCCAAAACAACACCCCCGGATGACCACAGGAGCCTGTCCAGGTCACAGAGGTTGAGGCGGTCCCGCAGATAATCAGGGCCCAGATCGTATAGGGCCTTAAAGATAATCACCAACACCTTGAATTGGGTCTGGTAGACTGTAGGCAGCCAGTGCAGAGAGCAGAGCACTGGTGTTATTAGGTCCCGATGACCCATCCCCTTCAGGAGGCGGGCTGCCACATTCTGCACCAACTGCAGTCTCTGGGATGTCACCAAGGGTAGCCCCACGTAGAGTGCATTTATTTATTTATTTATTAATTACATTTCTACCCCGCATCCTCCCGCACAATGGCGGCTCGGAGTGGCAACTTGTATACAAAATACAATAAAACAAGGTATTATAATATTAAAATTGCTAAAAATGCTAAAGGCAATAAATATACCCTCCCTCCCCACCAACCCCCCACTTCCCCGAAGGCCTGGCAGAACAACCAGGTCTTACATGATCTTCGGAAAGAGGGGAGGTCCGGGAATAAATGGGCCTCCATCAGGAAGGCGTTCCACAGCTAAGGTGCAGCCACCAAGAACGCCATCCCTGCCATTGCCACCCAGAATACCTGGGGGACCTCAAGTTGGGTGCCCCCGACTGACCGCAAGGGCCGTGAAATGACCTGGGGCCTGAGGCGGTCTCGCAAATAAACAGGTCCCAAGCCATTTAGGGCTTTAAAGGTCATTACCAACACTTTGAATTGGGCCTGGTAGACTATAGGCAGCCAGTGCAGAGAACAGAGCACAGGTGTAATGTGCTCACGGCGGCCCGTCCCCATTAGGAGATGAGCCGCCGCATTCTGCACCAGCTGCAGCCTCCAAACCATCTTCAAAGGTAGCCCCACATAGAGTGTGTTACAGTAGTTCAGTCGAGAGGTAATGAAAGCATAGATGATGGTTGCCAGGTATGAGTTGGAGACATACGGCTGAAGCCGTCACACCAGATGTAATTGGCGAAATGCTCCCCTCACCACAGCCTCCATCTGACAATCCAGGCGGAGCTGTTGGTCAAGGAGCACCCCCAAAGTATGGACCTGGAAGTCCAGAGGAGGGCAGACCCCACCAATAACAGGAGCCACCACCCTTGACTTTACCAACCAGCATCATCTCCATCTTATCGGGATTCAGCCTGAGCCAATTTGCCCTCATCCAGTCCCCCACAGCTTCCAAACACCAGGTAAACACCAAGACTGCTGGGCCTGGATCTTCAGAAAACGAGAGGTAGAGCTCTGTATCACTGGCGTACTGATGACATCATATGCCGAACCATCTCATGACCTCCCCCAAAGGTTGCATATACACATTGAACAGGAGAGGGGACAGAATAGAACCCTGCAGGACTCCACACGTGAGGTCCCGGGGAGAAGATGTATATTCCCCAAGGACCACCCACTGAGTTCTCCCTGCCAAGAATGAGCGGAACCATTCAAGAACAATCCCACTCACCCCAGCCTGGTCCCGCAGCCTTGTCACCAACATCTCGTGATCAACGGTATCAAATGCCGCCGACAGATCCGACAAGATCAAAATAGATGATCTGTCTGATCTAATTCATGGTGTAGGTCATCGATCAAGGCCACAAGTGCAGTCTCCGTGCTAAACCCCAGACAAAAACTGGACTGTGAGGGATCAAGAAAACCGACCCGGTCTAGATGCGGTCCCGCAGCCTTGTCACCAACATCTCATGATCAACAGTATCAAACACCGCCAACAGATCCAACAAGATCAAAATAGTTGATCTGCCCTGATCTAATTCACAGCGTAGGTCATCGATCAAGGCCACAAGTGCAGTCTCTGTGCCAAACCCTGGATGAAAACCGGACTGCGAGGGATCAAGGAAACCGACCTGGTCTAGATGCCCCTGTAACTGTCGGGCCACCACCCGTTCAATAACCTTCCCTAAAAAGGGAAGGTTAGAGACTGGCTAATAGCTGGCTGGGGAGTCAGCACCCAAGGATGGTTTATGATGATGATGATGATGATGATGATTATTATAAGCATTTATATAGCGCCAGTGATGTACCTGGCGCTTTACAAAAAAACAAGATAGACACGGTCCCTGCCTGAGAGCTCTTGAGCAGAGGCCGCACCACCGCCTCCTTGAGGTGGCTCGGCACTCCCGGCTGGCCTTCACCAGCCATGATGGGCATGGATCTAATTTACAACAGGTGGCCCACACTGTCCCAAGGACCTCCGCTGCGTCAGCAGGCAACACCCACTGAAACTGATCCCACAAATACTGACATGACAGAGCTTTCTCTGCCTCTAGTTCACTACCTGTCACAACTGCAGCATCGAGGTCGTGATGAATCTCAGCGATTTTTTATGCAAAAAAGTCAGCAAACATGTCACAGCCAGCACTGGAAGATTCCAGTTCCAGCCGAAGAGAAGCATTGCAATAGTTCAGTCTCGAGGTGATAAATACATGGATGAAGGTGGCCAGGTCGGAGCCTGAAATATATGACCGAAGACCACGGACTAGATGTAGTTTACAAAAAACACTCCTTGCCACAACTGCCACCTGGGCATCCAGATGGAGCTGTGCGTCAAGGAGCACTCCCAGGCTCTGAACCTGAGGGACCAAGGAGGGACGCATCCCATCAATGATGGGGGCTCCACTCCTTTGCCCCTCCCCACCAGCATCACTTCCGTCTTATCGGGATTCAACTTCAGACAGCTTAACCTCAAATTCCCCACTACAGCCAGGCACCAGGTAAACACTGAGACAGTCGGGCCTGGGTCAGATGAAAACAAGAGGTAAAGCTGCGTGTCATTAGCATACTGATGACATACAATCTCAAACCCTCTCGTGATCTCGCCCAGAGGCTCCATGTACACGTTGTACAGGAGTGGGGACAGAATAGATCCCTGTGGCATGCCACACATGAGGTCCTGGGAGGATGATGTAGACTCTCCCCAGCACCACACGCTGAGTTCTACCAGCTAGGAAAGAGCAGAACCATTCAAGAACTGTCCCACCCACCGCAGCACAGTCCCACAGGTGAGTCACCAACATCTCATGATCAACCATGTCAAAAGCTGCTGACAGATCTAATAAAATCAGAGGAGTGGACCGGCCTCTGTCCAACGTCTGGCGCAGATCATCAACCAAGGCCACAAGTGTGCAGTCTCAGTGCCATGACCTGAACGAAAGTCTGATTGTGAAGGGTCAAGGAAACAGATGAGGTCCAAATGCCCCTGGAGCTGTGTGGCCACCGCCCATTCAATAACCTTACCTAAAAAGGAAAGGTTAGAGACTGTCCGATAGCTGGTCAGGGACACCATGTTAAGAGATGGTTTCTTGAGCAAGGGTTGCACCACAGCCTCCTTCATGCACCCCGGGACCCTGCCCTCCCCAAAGGAGGCATTGACCACCCCCACCAGCAACGGCCCCAATGTCTCCCAGCTGGCTTTCACCAGCCAGGGTGAGCACAGGTCCAGTTCACAGGTTGTGTCACATAGCCCCAGCATCTCCACCACATCAGTAGGTGACACCTGCTGAAATTGATCCCACAAAATTGGACTGGATGGGGTATTCATAACCTCAGGTACAACCACCGCATCAAGTGCAGCGTCGAAGTTGTGATAGATATGAGCAATTTTATCTGCAAAATAATCAAAAAAACATGTCAAAGTGAGCACTGGAAGAATCCAGTTCCAGGCAGAGGCTGGTCTGACCAGCCCCTTCACCACCCAGAAAAGCTCAGCTGGACAAGATTTGGCAGATGCTATAATGGTAGCAAAGAACCTCCTCTTTGCTACCCGCATAGCCACAGCCATAAGCTTTTAATGAAGCGTTACGCTGCAATCAGTCGGCTTCAGTACAAGTGTGGCGCCACTGTTGCTCTAACTGCCTCCCTTCCTGCTTCAGCTGATCCAGGTCTTCCATAAACTATGGGGCCTTGTGGTGCCTATGCTTGGGAAGCGGACGCCTGGGGGCCGTTCGGTCAATGGCCTCACCTAACAAGGTGTTCCAGAGAGTGACAAGGGCATCAGGCAAGCAGTCATTGAGGTCAGAAGGTATATCCTCCAGAGCATTCTGGAACTGCTTCGGTTCCATAAGTCTCCAAGGGCGAACCAAATGAACCGGTTCCACACCTTGATGGGGGCAGACGTGCCGGGAGACTGGCCTGTAGGAGATAATGATCCGTCCATGACAAGAGCATAGATGACACCTCCCCCACTAATGGACCACCTGCAAAACACCAGGTCCAGAGTGTGTCCTCCTTCATGAGTCGGGCCAGATATTACCAGAAACAGGCCCATGGTTGCCATGACATGTTCTTCGGCTTTTTCAGATTTACATGTATGTTTGGTAGTTTAGGTTATGGTGCCATCTGTAAGTAGCCAACATGCAGTTCTACATTCCTTCAGACTCAGACAAGTACTGTTGTTCTTTTTTCCAGAGTTTAGCTGAGTTTCAGACTTGTAGAAAAGCTGTCTGACTCGAATTCAATCCAACTATTTTATTTTATTTTATTTTATTTATTTAAAACACTTTCTACCCTGCCCCTCCTGCCACAGGCAGCTCGGGGCAGCTTACAAATATTAAAAGCATTTAATTAAAATTACATAATGGAGGGAAAAGAATCATATCAATGGCAGAAGTTATGTTGGCAAACTGGAGGAAATAATTGCAGGAACTGGTGGCTCTCTAATTGTTTTAATGTGGTTTTTTGAATATGTTTATATTTTTATGTATTTTTGTGTCTTGCCCTGAGCCATCAAGGGAACAATAGGATAAAAACTGAATGAATGAATAAATAAATAAATCAGTGGGAGGTGGCCAGTGTACGGGGCTTATAGCTTGCAGTCCCTGTTAGATTCTAAGTTGCTCCATATTCTGTCTGCATTTAGCAAAATGGCTGATGTGTTTCTTTTTGATATGGACCTTGCCTTCGCAGTGTTGACTCTAGATTAAGGCAGTTGGGTGCCATCTCATGAACATTAACCTGAAAATCTAATGGCTTTTTTCAGAAGCATATTTCCCCTATCCTCAGGAACAACACCGGCAAGCAGGGCATTTCTTTCACAATTCAAGTGTTTTATTTTAATCTGTTAGACTCTCCATGGTTTGCTCTTTCATCATTGATTCATCCTGCCATTTGAGATCAGTTAGAAAGCTAAACCTGACATTCCTTAGGTCATTCTGAGTTGCAGAGCCTTTACTCTGGGACCTTTTCTCCCCTTTCCCTCCAGATCTAACAGACCTCCACTGTGTTGACCTTCAAGGCATATCTGTTTTGTCATGCTTTCTCTGAGGGGGATGGATTGAATATGGAGGCCGGGGGTATAAAATACATGGTTCATGTGCTCAGTTTTTTCTGAGTAGAGTGCTTTTACTGTTGAACATTGGGTCAAGGAATATTTTTGAATATTCTTTTATAAAGGATTTGTATTCCCAGAGCATGCCTGCCTAGAGCTTTTGTTAGGAACATGGCATAAAGTATGATAGAAATGATATGGCTAATATAATATTGCAGAGTTAGGTGAGCTTAGCATACATTAAGTGTGCATGGTCGTGTACATTATCAAGTATACTTAAACTTATGTTAATGTATGTATGGAAATTATAGATATTTCCACAAAATGTAAACTGCAGATGAACAGAAATAACAAGTACTTGCAGCATCCCTCAACATCTCTTATGTCTATCTTAATACATAAATCTTATTGCCAATTAAGCTAACTGCATGAGAACCCATCAAAAAACTTCAAAAGTGCTTCTGCTTCCTACATCTAATTACAAATTGCAGAATACTAATTTTGGTGTCAATCAATATATGTGCAAGTCTGCCTTACTAACACTTGCTGGGGGGCACAGAATATCAATGTCTCTGTCTGCCTCATCCTGCCTACTCTAAAAAAAATAAAATAATCAGATGATTTGTTTCCTAAATAACTGCTTATTTTTCAATCTCTACATATTTTTCCTATTATTTGTGTTCTGTTGCCTATTGCTTAGGGAATTGTTCCAGAATACCAGTCTGTCACGGGGATAGGGGGTATCAGGGAGGCAAGGAGGGGGAAGAGACCTGGGAAGGGAAGCTCATGGAAGAGCCTGTGAAGAAAAGGGATCTCTCAGTGTGTCTTGGAGTCTCCCGAGACTGCTCTCATCTTGAGCCGGGAAGTCTACTTCAGAGAGGGTTTGGCTCATCATCGAGGTCAAGGAGAAGAGACAGAACCCCACACCAAATACACCAGGAGACCAAAGGGGGGTGGGGAGAGACTAGTTTAAGACACGGATCATGGCGTACTCAGGAGAGATTCAACATACAAGGGATAGAGGAGGGAATAGGGAGCTGGGCTGGAATGCAAACACAATACCCCATAGGAGGGGCTCAATATACCAGGGCGATAGGCGGGAATACGGAGCTAGGCTGGGACACAAACACATTACACCTGGGAGGGGCTCAACACACCAAGACGATAGGAGGGATGAGGGAGCTGGGCTGGGATGCAAACACAATACACCTGGGAGGGCTTCACACACACCAGGGCTACAGGAGGGAATAGGAGGCTGGGCTGAGACACAAACACAATACCCCTAGGAGGGGTTCAACACAAAAGGGCTACAGGAGGGAATTGGAAGCAGGACACAGACGTACAGGGGGACACCTACTAAATACAGCAGCACCCAGACAAACTACAGCAGTTCCCTTAGAGTTCTGAGAAGGACGAAGGCGGTTAGGGGAGCAGGGGAGATGAGGGAGAGCGAGGGATGTGACAGAGGAGGAACAGAGAGTGCGTGCAGGAGTGTGTAAGGAGATGAGGGCTGAGAGGTGGGGGGGCAGGTTGTGGAGGGTTTTGTAGGTAAATACCAGGAGTTTGTGAAGGATGCGTTGGGGGAGGGGGGGCCAGTGAAGTGAGGAGAGGAGAGGCTACACGTTTTCAAAGCGACGGGCTGAGTGGATGACCCTAGCAGCGGAGTTTTGGATGGAAATAAGGGGGGACAGATGAGAGCGGGGGAGGCCAGTAAGGAGGAGGTTGCAGTAGTCAAGGTGGGAGATGACCATGGCGTGAACAAGGGCTTTGGCTGAGGAGACAGAGAGAAAGGGGCGAGTCTGAGCAATGTTATAGAGGGCAAAGCGACAGAACTTGGCAACGGCGTCGATGTAAGGTTTAACGTAAAGGTGAATATCGAAGACGAAGCCCAGGCTACGGGCTTGGGGAACAGGATGGATGGTGACTCCATCAGTGAGGATGGACAGAGAAGAGGGAGAGGAAGGGAAGGGAGGAAAGATAAGGAGTTCAGTCTTAGCCATGTTGAGCTTGAGCTGACGTTGGGACATCAGGCGGAGATATCAGAGAGACAGTTGATGAGGCGAGCTTGGAAAGAAGGGAAAAGAGAGGGGGCGGAGAGATAGAGTTGAGTATCATCAGCGTAGAGATGATATTGGAAGCCATGGGAGGCAATGAGTTTGCCAAGGGACAGGGTGTAGATAGAGAAGAGGAGAGGGCCCAGGACAGAGCCTTGGGGAACCCCTACCGAGAGGGGGAGGGAGGAGGAGGTGGAATTGGGAAGAAACACATTGAAGGAGTGGTCAGAGAGGTAGGAGGAGAACCAGTCAAGGACAGAGCCACAGAAGCCCAAGGAGCAAAGAGAGTCCAGTAGGAGTGAGTGGTTGACAGTGTCAGAGGCAGTGGAGAGGTCAAGGAGGACAAGAATGGAGTAGAGACGCTAAGATTTAGCAACAAGTAGATCGTTGGTGATCTTGGCAAGGGCAGTCTCAGTGGAGTGAAGGGGGCGGAAGCTGGACTGGAGAGGGTCCAGGGAGGAGTTGACAGAGAGGAGTTCAAGGCAGCGGGAGTAGACAACACAACACGTTCCAGAAGCGTAGAGGCGAAGGAAAGGAGAGAGACCGGTCGGTAGCTAGAGGGGTCGAGGATGGACTTTTTGAGGATGGGAGAGACAGTAGCATGCTTGAAGGCAGAGGGGAAGGAGCCAGTGGAGAGGGAGAGATTAATGACATGTAGAAGGGGAGGGGCAACAGTGCGGGCAATAGAGGTGAGGAGG
>QEPC01008444.1:1379070-1408026 GCA_003113815.1 Sphenodon punctatus | reverse complement strand
GGGGGGGAGAGGGAGTGGCGGGAGGAGATGGGTGTGAGGCGATATGCTTGCGGATCTTGTCGGTCTTCGAGGTGAAGAACGACGCGAGATCATGAGCAGAGAGGGAGGAGGGGGGCAGGGGGGCTTGAGAAGGGAGTCGAAGGTGGAGAAGAGGCGGCGAGGGTCACGAGAGTAGGATTCAACTGGGGAGGCATAGTAGTGTTGCCTCGCCAGGAAGATAGCAGAAGAGAGGGAGAATTTAAAGTGGAGGAAGTCAGGGTGGAAGCGGGATTTGCACCAGAGGCGTTCAGCAGCCCGGGTGCAAGAGCGGAGGTAGCAGATAGTAGGAGTGAGTCACGGACGGGGGTTTCAGGGTCGAACGGGGTGGGAGGAGAGAGGGGCAAGACAGTCAAGGGTCGTGGCGAGAGAGGTGTTAAATGAGGAGATGGCAGTATCAGGAGCAGGAGAAGACGGGGGAGGAGGCGAAATTTAAAGGGTAACAGCCTGCAGATCACGGAAGGGGCGTGAAGCAGGTGAAGAAGAAGGGGTTTGGTGGGAGAGGGTGAAGGAGGCAAGGTGATGGTTGGACACGGGACAAAGGTCAAAGGAGAGGTCACCAACAGGACAGTTTCTGGAGAAGATGAGGTCGAGAGAGTGGCCGTCGGTGTGGGTGGGGGAATCAGTCCAGAGGCGGAGATCAAAGGAGGAGGTTAGGGAGAGGAAGCGGGAGATAGAGGGTTGGGAGGGTGAATCAACATAGATGATGAAGTCACCAAGAATGAGAGCGGGGGTATCATCAGCGAGGAAGAAGGTAAGTCAGGTTTCAAAGACCGGGAGAAAAGAGGAAAGGGGGCCAGGGGGACTGTAAATGACCGTGATATGAAGGTGGAGGGGGGAGTAGAGACACATAGAGTGAGCCTCAAAGGAAGGGAAGGAGAGGGAGAGGGGAGGGGAAGGGGTCTGGAATCGACAGGGGTTGGCAAGGAGAAGGCCCACACCACCACCCCGGCCCTCAGGGCAGGACCGGTGAGGGAACGAAAGGCCTCCAGAGGAGAGGGTGGCAGGGGTGACAGAGTCAGAGGGACGGATCCAGATTTCCGTAAGTGCTAGGAGCTGAAAGCGGCAAGAAAGGAAGAGGTCATGAATGAAGGGGGCTTTGGCAACAGCAGAGCGGCAGTTCCAGAGGGAGCAGGAGAAAGGGAGTTGATCAGGTGGAAGGTAGGGAATGTGGATGAGGTTGGGGGATGTGGAGGGACAGGGTTTGCAGGGACGGGGTGAGGGTGGATGGGGGAGAGAGAGGGGCTTGCAGGGAATGGTTAAGGGAGGGGGAATAGGTAAGGGGGAAAATAAGGGGTGGGGAGGTTAGAGAAAGAGTGATGGAAGGAGAGGGAGAATCAGGGGAGACAGCAGCAGTGGAGAAGGAGAGGAGAGATGGAGGGTGAGAGATTGTGGGAGATACGGGGAGACATTGCAGTGGTGGAATTGCTGCAGAGGGGATGAACAGGCCTGAGGGTGGGGCGGAAGAGTCCACTCGACGGATTGAACAGACGGCGATGCACAGATGGTGTCTATGTTGTTGGGTCCCTGCGGTCCTCGCGTCGGCCTCACAACGGCCAAAAAAAACGGCCAGCGCCCTTTTGTCGCCGCCCTTAGGGCTGCTGCCCTCTGGGGAGTGCTGCAGCTTTGAGAGTGGCAGGTAGATGCCACTAAAGATGCCACAGGCACTGCATATAAGTGAGTAGCGCCCAGCCCATACCCCAAAGAGCCTGTAGTCTCAAAATCAAATGCTACACAAGGAATGGTAGAAACAAAAAGTAAGATTGGAATGTGTAAAAGGAAGGACAGCAGTGACAAAAGGAATTTCTATGTAAGTGATGTCTTGGTGGTTCTGCTATGTATGTTTGGAACCAACAGCCCACAGGCATATGCAGAAGAAAAGGCCCACCCCCATATAAAGCCCTGACTGATTAGCAGCAGCATACATCTCAACATTTAAAGTGGCCAAAGAGAAACAAGCCCCGCCTTCTTTGCCCCGCCCCTGACACACATGCACGTGTACACACCTCCCAATATTCCAAGTTCATAAAGAGGGACAGAAATTCTCCTGCTTATTGTTCCACTTAATTTCTTGTCATTCCATCATCTCCCCATTGCCTTTTTATGGGAGGCAACAAGGAAAGGGATGCCTGAGTCTTTAATAGTGGTTGGTCTCTCTCTCTCTCTTTCTCCCTCTGCCCCCCCCCACCCCTTTGAAAGAAGGACTTTGACACACACACCTCCACAGGAGGGACAGCAGGATTCAGCAGTCAAAGAGGGATTGTCCCTCCAAGTAGGGAATGTTGGGAGGTATACAACAGGATCTGGCTGGAACCCTGGTTAACCAGAATACCGGGAGAAAATTCCTCCTCTGGCTTCCTGATTCAGTCTGGCCTCCTTTTGGAGAAGAGAAGTAGCTTTCTCCCATTGGCATAGAAATGAAGACTGGTCACCATCAGGTGAGACAGTCTACTGGTGGAGAAGGGAGCCAAGAAGAAAAGGATAAGAGAGTCATTCCTGTTCTGGAACTAGGGGACATATTCAGGGAGTACCCTTATTGTGCAGCCATCTTGGAAAGTTGCTCCAGACAAGACCGAGAGGCGACAGCACCTAAATAGGAGGTGTCACCTTGGCTTGGGATGGGTCTGGAGGCGACGGATACAGTTAATGCGCTTGTGAGTACTCTTTGTTATTGTTGAGCTTCCCTGTTAATGAAGCTGTAGGGATAGATCCATGCATCAGAGTGATCCTTGGGAGAGTCTCTGCCTCCCAAAAGGTTTCAGGTGTATGGAGTAACACACTAGCCAGGGGAATCTCCACCACGTATATGTAACATTGCATACATAATCTGGTTATACGTTTGTTTGTTTTTACAAAACGTATGCCTTATATTAACTTGTTTATTTGTATGCATTGAATGTACTTGTGATTTCTTATGAATAACAGATAGATAGTCATGCTCAATGACAAATATTTAATTTGTTTTAAGAGAGGAAACAGTGACAAGGTAAAAAGGTTTTGTTTAGAGGTTTGAAAATAGCCCAGGTCTGCAAGTGAAGGCAATCTCAGCCCTGTAAAACGGCCCTACCGTCATAGGTCATTTAATGTGTCTGGACTCAGACATATTTTTTCCAGCATGCTTAAAGGAAACTTTACTTCAATCGGTAACTGATGGCTATTTTTAAACAGACTTTCCTTTGTAAGTATATTTGATTTGGATATTAAGTTTTCCCTTTTGTGAGAGTAAAGCAAATGCTTTGTCTGCCAAAGAGCCACAGAGCACCCCTTTGTGTCCTCTTTTCCAGCACATATATCTTAGCACAGCTGATGGTGCCCATTTGTTATGAAGCAACAGCTGTGTGGCTGGCCATTCAATGGAACTGCTGTTTCAGGTAGAGACAGCTGGTCTGTCACCAGGTATGGACAGTGCAGGCCAGACACACTCTCAAAGGTCACTGGTTCTGACAATGCCCCTGACCTCTCCCCGTGAAAGTGTTTTGGTATCACTTCTTGGAAAGAAGCGAGCTATAGTCTTATCAAATAGAGAAGAGCCGGTAGGTTACTCAATGAATAATAGCGCTCTGTTACTTATTACTTATTACTCATCATGTCTGTCAGACAAAAGGCATTATTTTAGTATGGTCTTTGAAAGAAAATAGGATGCTGATTTTAACCATTATTTGAACAATAATCACATTTTAGTTACAGCTGTATTGTAACGAGACAGGGATATATAACCCTAAGTTATAACCCTAAGTAGTTTGTAATTGTGAAAGGTGACAATGTGACATACATATATATATATATATATATATATATATATATATATATAATAGTTTCTTCAACACAGACAGAGAAAAAGAGATTCACTTTTTGTAAGAAACAACACATATTTTGTCTGTGTCTATATTTTATGATGCTGTATTAGATTGTGTGTAATCCCACAAATATATGGATTTAAAAACCCCATCGTGTATGAAATCCTTTTAACAACATGTCTGTAACAGTCTTTTGCACTTCAGATTTTTTTGCATTGGCCTCTTGGTGTCGTATTTAGTCCCAAATTATTTATTCCTTTCATCCCCTTGTGCCAGCTGTCACCCTATGTCTGGAGAATGCTCCTGCAAGCCAGGCTGGTCTGGACTCTACTGTAATGAGACATGTTCTCCTGGATTCTATGGTGAATCTTGTCAACAGATCTGCAGCTGCCAAAATGGTGCTGACTGTGATAGCGTGACTGGAAAATGCATCTGTGCCCCTGGATTTAAGGTAAATAATTCTGACTTCCCTAGTTTATTTTTTACTTTGTTTTTCCACATAGAGCTCAATCTTGTGTGATACAAAGTGTCCTCCTATTGAGGCTAATAGGAAATAAGTATGGTCCACACCTTGCAGAGTCAGGTACATTCAAAGTAAATGGGACACAGCTTCAGGTTATCCTCTACGGATGTTGGGGGCATTAATAAATGGACCTGTTAAAAATCATCTGCCTTGTGGGGAGAAAGGGAAAGTGCTAATGAGGTGTAAGTATGACTACAGTGGAAAAGTGGAAGGAACCACCGAAAGAACAGATGTGGCACTAATGTATGGATTTTAGTGATGGTTTTATTGCAGACCCACCCCACCCCCGAAAAAGCACAATTATTTCTGCAAATCCTGGCATCTAATTAAGTGGTTGTCATGGGCATTTGCTCTTTTATGGAAATTTGATGCTAATAATGTCACCTGAAAACTTATAGTGGTTCTTTTTTTCTTAATGACAATATTGTGAATTTGAAGAAGAGCACTTTGACCAAATTATACATTTTGTGACACTTTCCCAATAAATAGCAATATTATGCTCCATTCTACTTCCTTAAATTGCCTGTTTTTTTGTTAGTAGTGAACATTGGTCTAAGTAAGTGATGTACATGACATGATCTCCCTTAGCAACTAATGTTAAGTAGTATTTATTATAGATATAAAGGGCGTTAAGAGCCATGCTTAATTCTTTTCTATGAAACCAGAATGACCTGATAACAGCCCAGAATAAGACAGGGTCTATATATTTTCATTTAAGTGTAACAAGTGAACAGCAGTAATTCATTCTAAAAGGGTTTTTGCAGTCTGTTAAATCAAGAATTAGAGAATGCACTAGTGAAATAATTTTGTATATTTATGGATGCTTTTTATCAATGAACTTTTACTTCTGCTTTGTTCAACAATTTATAAACGATGCTTGTGTATATTTTAGGGTTCCGATTGTTCTACTCCTTGCTCTCCGGGAACTTATGGAGTAAACTGTTCTGCTGTGTGCACCTGCAAAAATCAGGCCATCTGTTCTCCAGTGGATGGTTCTTGTACCTGCAAAGCAGGTAAGACCCCCTTTCTACTTAAACTGTCAAAAAGTGGGCATAAAGGTTGTTAGCACTGCTGCCCCTAGCCCCTTCTATTTTTTGAAAAGATGCCAAACTGAAACTAAGCTGCTTAGAGAAGATTGTGCACGCAGCCAACTTTTTTCTACTTTCATTTTACTTTGGTTTCACTTCCTTTGTATCTCGGAGTAATAAGAACATTAAAACTGTCATTCCGGGTTGGTCCACCTAGTTCAGCATCCTGTCTCTGACAGTGGCAGGGGCATAGGTAGGTTGGAATGGACACCCTACTGGGGTTCTTCACTCCCATACGCACATGCATTTTACATGTGTGTGGGCCCTCAGGCTCATGGGTCCCAGTGCGACTGCACCTGCTAAACCCATTATAGCTACATCCCTGGACAGTGGCTAACATTGGTTACTTTAGATAAGTACACAACAGGTCAGAATGGAGTGAATTTTCCTGCTATTCACTCCTTGCCCCGGCAGTCAGAGGTCTCATCCTCTGACCAGCTGGACTAACAGCCAGGGACCCATGTTCACCACATTTTCCCCATTGCCACCAATGGGGAAAAAGAGGTGAACATGAGTCCCTGCTAATAGCCATTTATGGACCTAAATTCTAAGAATTTATCCAGTCCTTTTGAAAAATAAATTATGCTGTTGGACTTCACAACGTCGTCTGGCAACAAGTCCCATGGATTAATTGTACGCTGAGCGAAAAAATACTTCCTTTTATATGTAAATCTGCTGCTAGTTAATTTCATAGGGCATCCACTAGTTCTAGAATTATCAGTAGAGGTAAATAACAGCCCCTTGTTTACTGGGTCTGGACTACTCATTATTTTGTAAACCTGTGTCCCCCCCACTTAGGGTAAAAACAGACGTGCAGGCAGCATGGTGGCTCTTGGGCCCGGCCCATGGCAGGAAACAACAGCCACCCTTCCCTGGGTCGGGGAGGAGCACTGAACGAATATGCCTGTGGCTGGAGAGCCATACTACCACCTGCATGCCCCAGGTAGGCCAGGGAGCCCAACAAAGATATGGGCAACTGGCCCTGCCTCCATTCTGCTCTCAGCTCCCAGTCCCTACCATGATGGACAGTCATGGCTGCCCACCATGGCAGCCCATGCCCCAAGGTGGGTATGGTAAGACGAAACAAACGTACTAGCCTGTGTTGGTCCATGTGGATGGCCCTTAGCCTGGGCTGCATCCTCAGAGATTTTCTGAGGACTCAGCCCGGACTAGCCACCTACCTGCCCCAGGGCAGTCCCAGGCCAACATCTGGCGGCACATGAATGCACATGCCGGTGGGTCCTGGGGCACAGCAGGGCACCGTCACATCTGTTTTTACCTTTACTCATCTCTAGGAGTAGCGGTAATAAGCTAAAGAGTGTTGACTCCTCTAGTGTTCCACACGAGAAGAGTCAACATAGGGTAAAAACAGATGTGCGGGCAGTGTGGTGGCCTCTCAGCCCAGGGCGGAAAACTGCAGCTAACTTGGCCCAGGTCAGCGGGGGCACCAAACAAATGTGCCCATGGCCAGAGAGCTGTCCTGCTGCCTGTACACTCTGGGTAGGGCGGCCAT
Source organism: Sphenodon punctatus (assembly GCA_003113815.1). NCBI lineage: Eukaryota > Metazoa > Chordata > Lepidosauria > Sphenodontia > Sphenodontidae > Sphenodon > Sphenodon punctatus. The sequence continues at coordinate 1,401,069 of QEPC01008444.1, read as the reverse complement.
CCCCACCACCACCTTGTTCCCAGACCTGCGCCATGATGGGCAGCCATGGCAACCAGCCATGGTACTTGGCCATGACAGCCCCTGTTCCGGGGTGGGTATGACGGGGCCGGACAGATGTGCTAACCTGTGTTGGTCCGCGTGGGTGGCCCTTAACCTGGGCTGTGACCTAGGAGATTTTCTGAGGACACAGCCTGGGCTAGCTGCCTACCCGTGCTGGTGCAGTCCTAGGCTATCATCTGACAGCTCCTAAACCGACATTCTGGTAGATCCCGGGCCAAAGCAGGCCACCGTCATGTCTGTTTTTGCCCATAGAAGTTGATGAACAAGAATGTATAGGTAGGCATTGGGAAAAGAATTTGTATTTGTTACGCAGTATTTCCAATATTGTTGGTTTGTTGTAACAAATAACTTTCTGGAATTAAGCACCTAATTTTGCAATTAGTAACCAAAGCATGAAGTAGACTCATTACAACATGTACGTATTGAATAGCCCATTGATTAGTGCAGGGTTATTTTCCCTTCTCTCACTGTAAACAAAGTATAAAATTAGAAACCAAACTGGTGTCACTGTTGATGATAACATAGCACTATTTGGCTTACCATTTTCTTCTCTTAACTCTAATAGGTTTCAAGTATTGGATTTTTAAAAAAAGCTTGGCAGTATACTTAGAAAAGCTTCCAGTAAAATAGATGACTGAGAGAGATAATTTCCTTATATGTAGCCTAACCTATCACAAGCCATTTTTCTCAAGCTTAATAATTCTCTGATTAACTATGTTTCAGACAGCCTCCTTTTTCATGCTGTTTTTTTAATTAATATATCTTTGTTTCTGTTGTGGCAGGATGGCATGGTGTGGATTGCTCAATCAACTGCCCCAGTGGCACATGGGGCCTTGGCTGTAACTTAACTTGCCAGTGCCTTAATGGAGGCGCATGCAATACTCTGGATGGAACGTGCACCTGTGCTCCAGGATGGAGAGGGGATAAATGTGAACTCTCTTGCCAGGTAAATAAGTAAAAACTGAGTTGTAGCCGTTTGAATGTAAGAGGCTAGGCCACGTAACATGTTGGCTCTTATATGATTCCATAATGGGTGTTTTCATACGGACAGCACCCACACCTTTGCTCCACCTCACCCCCAGGCCGGCCGGCCGGCCGTGCAGGCGGAGCAGAGGCAGGGCAGGCTGTCCCTGCTCTGTGGCAGCCCTGCTGGTGGTGCGCCAGAACATCCAGGAACATTGTCAGCAGAGCAGGCAGCCCTAACCTGGGGCACCGGTTTGAGGAGGGGCTGCTGTCCACCTGCTTGACAGACGGCCGCTGCAACTCCACTCTCGGTCAGGTGTGCCCAGGCAACATCATGGAGATGCAGGCAGCAGCCCAGAGCATCGGGTGATCCCCCCACAACTCTATGGTGTGGGGGAGGGGAGCACTGCGCAGTGGACCATGGGCCATGGCAGCTTCCAGGTTCATTTAAAATGAACCCAGGTGCACCCCCAGACTTGCTCCAGGGGTGAGCACCCCGGCATCCGTGTGAAAACACCCAGTGAGATTGAAATATAATCCCATGACCACTGATAGCAACAAAGACACGCAGGATATATCAAATATCAGTCAGAATCATGGCCATCCTGATGCACGGTTTGGAAACCTCTGATATAACGATTACAACCATAAGCAGTCCTTACTAAGTCCAGGCTGATGTGTCACTCGTTTTACTTAAGTCCTGAAGAAATCTTCACTTAGAGAACATACTTCTCAAGAGTTGAGTGAAGTTTGTTGTGTCTTTATTCCTCTATTTCCAAATTACCCCCTTTCCACAAAAAATAGATTTTTTTTCCTTCAAAAATCTGATTATATGTGAAGGAAACACTTCCCTTAATCTCTTCTTCTCCTTTACGTTAAAATAGATTACTGGGATAAGGAAGAAACTGCTTATTCTTTAGTCATGTGTCATGTTGTTCTGCTTTGTAATTGAAAGACTGGGAACAGAGTAGCTAAACCCTGTATAAAACTATAGATGTGAATGTCAAGAAACAGCAGATACATCTTGATTTAGGCTGCAGTAGGATGCATTTAAAATTTGAACGTGACCATGACCATCTTATAGTCCTGGAATTTAAATTAGGATACTGTACTACATTTATTAAAACTGGGGTGTTCCCCTCTTTATGTTCCCCTCTCCCTTGTCTCTGCTAGATTGTAAGCCCCTTGGGGCAGGGACCGGTTTCTGATTAATTGTTGTTCAGTGCCAGTTACATTGTGGGTTCTATATAAATAATAATCTTAATAATAATCAGCTTTTTTATATATATAGCATCCCCCTGCCATGGCACTTGGAGCACTTTATGTATAACACAACTTTTAATCCTCACAACAACCCTGTGAGGTAGGTTAGGTTGAGAGACTATTGTGACTGGCCCAAGGTCACTCAGTGACTTTCTGGCTAAGGTGAGACTTGAATCGGGGTCCCCTCCTACCTCCCAGTCCACGTACTGCTCACTTAGCCATTATACCACACTGGCTCAACAGTAATAATGAACAGCCCCTTGCACATAAATGCAAACTGGACCTCATATGCTGACATACATTTCATGTTGCCTCCATACAATTTCTTGTGGATGTACATTCTTGCAATATTTTTCTTTCAGCTGGGGGTGGGGTGGGGAATGCTAGCGGTGTCCCTTGGAATTGCTTCATAGACTAGTATTGTGAATAATAGCTCTAAAATCATACTGTCTTCCAGTGACCAAGAGCCAAAGCCAACTACTCAGTTTGAAGCCTATGGAAATCAGACAAGTCATACTGGAGACGTTAACAGGAGATCTTGACCACAAATATCAAGTCTCTTTCCTTCAGTCCACAAAAAAATTGGATGTGAACAAATGGACGGCAGCTCTGGGGGTACTTTAGATGGCAGCTCCGTCTCAAGGCGGCCTGCCAGATGTTGAAGCAGAGCTGGCCATACCTGCTCTGGGGCAGCCCTGCTTGGAGTGCTCCAGAACATCCCAGAGTGCTGCCAGCAGAGCAGGCCAACCAAACCCGGGCACCAGCCCAGAGTGAAGCTGTTGCCCATCTCCCCATCATGCTGCGGCTCCACTCCTGGCCGGCTGTTGCTCCATGTAGACAATTTTAAGTTTGGACAAGATTCTCAGTATAGGTTTGACTCTGGAGGTACTCCACCTCTCTCAGGAATTGACCACTTGGACAAGCTGTTTACAGAAAGTAAAAGCAATTTATTAAAACACAAGATAAAAAGAAAATAGACTATTGGATAAGGAATGCAAATTAGATATGCCTGGAATTGGACAGAAACTCAGACCCAATAATATAGTCAGAAATCACATAGTCTGTAAGTGATCTTAAAAGAGAACAATAAGATATATAAAGTAAATGACATTAGAAAACCTAAGAAGAGTTATATATGAAAAAACACTTTTTCAAGGAGATGGCCGTTCCATTGAATTGGAAAATCTTACCTATTCTATTTTCAATTTATTGTTGAAGCCGCCTGGGTCAGGGACCCGAGTTGACTGCGTTGCTGCAAATTGCAGTGATTTTTGCAGAATCAGCCAATCCTCGCAGTGCCATGCTGAAATTGCAGTGAAACTGCAGTGGGGGTTGTCTGCAGGATCTTTAAATCCTGGCTCAGGCCTAAACTTGTCGCCTGACCCTAAACTAAAACTGCTGCTGCAGCAGCCACCTGTCAGGGAGGTGTGACCATGACCTGAGGGTAAATAGGCCCCTGGGAGATTAATTGTGGGTGGGTGGGATCTGAAAGCCCTAAGTTTGGGTGAGGGAGGTCTGGGGTTTTAATATGAGGTGGGAATTCTGGGATGCTGAAATTCCAGAGGATTTGAGTTGTGTTTGATTAGCAAAGTTGTGATTCTATATCAAACCTGTTGCAAATTTGCTTCCCAGCATGCATAGTTATGAAAATCAAGTTAATTATGCAAATATTAATTCTCGCGGTGAATTTGCAGAATTTGGCTTCACTGGTTGCAGAATTTGATTTTTTGGTGCAGTGAACTCGGGTCCCTGGCCATAATAAATAGCATTATACAATATACAAATATACAAAATACATAAACAAAAATAAATAGAATATGTGAATTATAACAAGTCCAACAACATCACCACATACATTACCGAAATATATGAATCATAATCCAAACTCAGATAATAATAAGGTGATAAACATAAGAATTGTGCCCTGGTCAAGTAAATAAAATCCTAGCACTTATTTAATATATCTTCGTCTCCTTAACAGTTCATCATATGTTTCAGCACAAATTCTTCCCTCAGTTTGGCGGCTTTATCTGCATATACTGCCACCTGTTTAGTAACTCCCATGCTGGAGCCTTCTAAGGCATAGATCAACTTAATCATATAGGTCAATTAACTGTATGAACTTCAACATCTTTTAAATACAACTTTCTCAAATATAAGGGGCAGTTAAACAAATAATGGGGTAGGTTCTCAATAGCCCCAAAGATACAAAGTCTGGCAGCAACAGACACTTTCCTATATCTACCCCTAAGATATTCGGTTGGCATGAGTTGTATTCTCAATCTTGTAAATGCTCCCCTTAGCCGATAATCCTTCAGATTTGTTAGATATCTCTCATATTGAAAATTCCTTTTAAATAATTCCAAGTAAGGTGAAACTTTTGTTTTTCTTACTGTTTCCATATCATTCTATCTTGTGATATCCTGTAATCGCTGCCTACAGATCTGTCTGGCAGCCAGGATATCCATAGACAGTAGAATAGAAAACTCTAGTCCATTCTGAGCCAACAAGGTCCTTCTCTTAGCCAACCATGATCCTCTCTCATGCTCCATCCATTGGGATTGTTCAACTATACAAGATTTAACTATCAGATGTTCAGTATTACTAATTCGTAGCAAAAAATAAATCACACGAAGAGAGATGCTCACTGATATTGAAAAATAGCCTGTCTTCTAAGGAGGGCCGTGGGTGTAACTATCAGCACCATTAATAAAGCTCTTAAAAAGTTGTTTAAAATCTTACCCACTAGAAGAAAAGAAGCAAGTTGTAGTGGAGAAGTGGTGAGGGCTCCCTGATGGAGACTCTGCTAGGGTCCATGTGTCCCACAGACAGAGTCCTAGGGGTGAAGAGTTATGAGCTACACAGCTAACGAGGTGGTAATTGGGGGTCAACTTTTGTAGACCATTCCATTATTGGAATAACAAATATGGCAATTCTTATGAATTCTAGCTAAATATTGGATAGTTATACCATCCAGTCAAAATCCATTATCTTTCTTCCCCTATTCTTCTGTCAATCTTGTCTCCTCCTTCACCTTTCCCCCAATTGGCATGATTCCAAGTGAGGGAGAGTTCCATCCTGGTGACTCTTCCCTATTTCACTCTCTTGCATTAGCATGATTTTACTTATATCAGGCAGGCAAGCACAAAACGAGCAAGAAAACCTAACTTTCTACTCATATCAGGCAAGCAATTAACCTTAGCTGGGGCAAATAACAGACTACCTCCGGCAACACTGAAAGGAATTAAAAAGGGGTTCAGCTGCTTCAGGGTGGAGCCTATCTCTGTCAAGAGAATCCACTGCCCCTGTCTAATAGGGTACAGCTCCTTTCTCACACCCTGCCTTAGGTGAGGCCTATGTCTGTAATTGGAGAGATAATCTACTATCCCTATCCGATGGGGTACAGCTCCTTTTCCGCACCCTTGCCTGGGCGAGGCCTATATCTGTCCAGTAGAGATAATCTACTGTCCCTGTCTGATAGGGTACAGTTCCCTTCCTGCACCTTAGGCAAGCAGCTCCCTTTTAGTTCCCTCGGGATCTAGTGGGAATACTTCAATTTGAGAGGGTAGGGAATTACTCTGCTTCTGCTTCAGTAATGAGTCTTTTATTCAGTCAAATACACATTTATTCAATGATATCAAAGCAATTATCATACCAATTACCAAAGAGACACTTGCATTCATATTTGCACCCATCTACCCTTGTCTACCTAAAAATACATACAAAGCACATATTCTTACGTGATCAGAGGCTGATGGCCTGGTTCCAGAGGAAAGCAGTCAGGGGGCCCAAGAAGCCGTTGTAGAACCCCCTAGATAGAGGGGTCCCAAAAGGGGCAACAATCACCGAGCTCGTCGGCCCCCCTAAGGGGTAGCGATCGAGGACCGTGAAGGCAAGGAACTAATCCAGAGTCAAGCCTTATATGCTGTGGCTGTCTTATGATTATCCAGAGTGCGGGGTTGTCAGTACGAAGCTTGTGGAGCACTCTCATTGGCTGCCCAGTTCTAGGGTACCTTTTTGCTTAGTCATGGTGTGAGGCTTGTTCTGACCTGTAAAGTCATGCCCCTGCCTCCCTCCGGAGGTGCGGGTCATGGCTCCTTGGCCCTGGCTTTAGCCCACACATCCTTAAGAGAGTCATATACTTGCCTGACAAGACCACACTCTTGTTTGTTTAGCTTAACTTCTGTTATCAGTTCCTGTGAATTACCAATGTAATTTGTTTGGGAACAAGAGGCCTGTTGCTCACTTCTTCAGCATCATTTGGTTTATCTCTGACCAATTTCTGATTATCCTTTCCCTAATACTTCTGTTCTTTAAATCAAATACATTTATTACCACATGTGCGTAATAATATCTTGCCTAATTTCTAGCATTCTACATAATTCTAAATAGCAGTCCCAATGGCCCATAAAGTTACATTCCAAGTATTATAGCTCCAGTGTGTGTTCTTGGTTACATTTTAACACAATGATGGGTACAATAACATCCAGTGTATATTGCTGTTACATTTGTGTCAAGGAAGCATCTTTTTGGTTCAATTACACAGAGTTATTTACAACAATCCCCCATGTATACTCTAGCACGTTTGTCAGAGAGGCACGTTTGGTTTGGTTACAATTTAACACCGAGTGGCACATTGGAATCAGAGAAGCATTTTTTTGATTCAGCACATTGGAGCAGGGAAATTAGCATTTTAGGGGTTCAAGCCATATTATAACAACACCATACGAGTTGTGGGCACCAGCCTAGAGCATCAGGTGATTTCCCACAACCCTATGGTGTCTGTGTGCGTGTGCAGAACGTGGCATGGGGAACCTGCTGGGTCCATCTACAGCGCACCCAGGAGCTCCGGGGTGGGCTGTCTCCTTGTCCATCTAAAAACACCCATTGTATTTACTTCAGTACAGAAGAAGAAAATTTACACTGGAAAAAAGAAATCCGGGTTATCTGCTTTTGTTTATACAGTATCTGAAACTGCATTTTTGTCATCAGTGCAATCTAAATATTGTACTCTTTAATATGACTCTAGTTTCCACTGAATTCTTCATAAAACTGGCACAAGGTAGATATCTTTCTTGGCAGTCTCAACAAGAGAGGTTAAAGACTGAATCATCATGTAGATCGAATTACCCTTCCATTCAAGATCCTGCCATTAGAGGGACAACAGATAGAAGCTTACATGGCTGCTGCTCAGGGCTGGCCTTACTGCAGGGTGGCTGCCCCGGGGTCCCCAGCTTTTGGCCTGACAGTGGCTGGGAGCTGGGAACCCCGAGCGCAGGGCCCTCCTGAGTCTCGGCCAGGGGGAATGAGGGAGAGGCAGAGGCCTCGCCTCTCCCTCACTCCGTGCCCTCCCCCATCTGGTGCCTGTCAGTATTGGCCAGGGGGAATGAGGGAGAGGTGGGGCCTCTGCCTCTCTTTCACTCCCCCTGGCGAAGACTGACAGGCAGCAGAGGGGGTCAGTGGGAGTGAGGGAGAGGCAGGGGCCCCACCTCTCCCACACTCCCTAGCAACTTCCGGTGGCAGTGGGTGGCATGGCGCAGCGGCAGATTTAGTGTGCTGCTGCTGCGCCCACCCGAGCCTGACCACAGGGAGCTGGCCTGGCGCGGGGCTCAGGACGGCAGTGGATGGAGTAAATCTTACCCACTAGAAGATAAGAAGCAAGTTGTAGTGGAGAAGTGGTGAGGGCTCCCTGATGGAGACTCTGCTGATGTGACCTTCCGCCCATCCCCGAGCCCAGGCCTGGGTAGCACCCCCAGACTGAGTCGGGTAGCGCCCCTAGGGCTGCCCGCTGCTGGCGGAGCGAGAGAGTAGGGCCCTGCATTTCTCCCCTGCCCTGGGCCCCGCAAATTCTAAGGCCAGCCCTGCTGCTGCTACACCTGCAAGCCATACCTGCTTTGTGAACAGAGAACTGTTAGTCTCCAGTTTTGTCAGTCTGAAACCTTCTGAAACCTACCAACAGCATTTAATTAACTTTTTGTTTTCCTTTAACCTCTAGAATAAGAGTATGAGAACATAGAAATTGTGGTTAATTGAAAGCTACAGCAGGGTTGTATCTTGATCATGGCCAGCGCTACCATAGAGGCAGTGTAGGTGGTCACTTAGGGCAAAAAGTTGAGTGACAAAAACTGCAGCTACCTCTGCTGCCAGTAAGTTTTGCAGCAGGATCAGGGGCGGGACAGACGTGGGGAGCCAGCGGGCCTAGGGTGGCAAATATTCTTGTGCTGATGCTTCTCTTGATTAGGATATTGATTAGAGTATCAAAAAGAAGCTTGTGTTTTTTTGCGAGAAACGTTGCTGAGGCTTGGAACAGGGATGGTTGATTAGTGTTTGGCTGTTTTTACACGGTACTGCCAGGTGGGGGGTGCATGGGTGCGCCAGTTCATGCGCAGTGGGTGGCCTGTCTCTTATACACATCTAGATGTGTATAAGAGACAGGGTGGGAGGTGAGCGGGGATGCATGTGCATGGGCGGGGCATGCACATGGCCGCACACGTATCCCCCCTCATCCCCACGCACGGAGCAACTTCCATTTTCCAGTTCCGTGCGTGGGGTTGAGTGGGAGGTGAGCGGGGATGCATGTTAGGCGGGAAAGCACACGCATCCCCGCGCACGCGCCGCGTCCTTCACACAGATCACACCCACTCATAAACATACACATTTCTGCGTGTATGAGTGGGAGAGGCCCATGTAAAAAGGGCCTTAGTTCTCATCTAGTTCTGGTTCTGCATTGTTCCAGTTCTCTCTTTTTGTGACAGGATGGCACATATGGGATGGACTGTGCTGAACGCTGTGACTGCAGCCATGCAGATGGCTGCCATCCAACTACTGGTCATTGTCGCTGCCTCCCTGGATGGTCAGGTAAGCTAACAGACAGGAGGAAATTTAAAAAATGACATAATCTGATTGAGATATTAATCATCCATTATTAGGGAATTATTGCCCATGGTGAGGGAAGTAATGCCAGCAAACATCATAACATAAATCCGTTACTTGCATGTACAAAAGGCAATCCAGGCACAATACTGGAGGATTTAATTTTGTGACTTCAGCTACAACAAAAGAAAAATAATTATATTCTAACTCTTATATATTAAATGCTGCATCTGGTTGGTAGATAACGTGTTTTCCTGTGAAGAAACTGCACTTCCTTTATTGTCTCTTTGGTGTGAACATAGGCATTTTTAGGTAGAGCCAAGCATATAATTTGCAGCAAATTGTTTTCTTGACCAGTTTAGCGTATTTTTTGCTTACAAAAAGTCTGCAGGCAGGCTACAATTTCCTCAAGCTTCATCACTATTTGAATATAGGGTGAAAACAGACATGCACATAAATCCACTTTAACACCTCTCTAACATTTCTTTAATAATTCTTATGCATGTTACAGAGTTGTATTGGTGCCCTGTGCAGCCCTACAACATGCATAAGAAATGTTAAAGCGGTGTTAAAGCGGAATTAAGGTGCATGTCTGTTTTCACTCAGTCAATTAATTTTTAGGATTATTTTATCTCTAGAATGATCACAAGCTATTTTACTGTGAGAATTTGGTGCTCTATATTTGAAATTTACATTGAGCTGGTTAATTGTTATAACTGATAACTTACATAGCATTGTTTTTTTCTTGACTGGATAAGCATATTTCTTCAAACCATTGCCCAATGCAGCCCTGAAACATGCATGATAGGTGGTTATGGGTGGGGAGGCGCTGGTCTAAAAACACCATAGATTCAGCTGTGGAGAGGCATGTTAATTCAGTGGTTGGGTTGCTAGCTGGAGACTAGGGTTTATTTCCCTGCTCTGACATGCTCTGGGCCAGGAGACATTACTTCTGGGGAGGATGTGTGGCTTCTGGGGTAGGTTTGGGCTGTGGCAATTCTTTTTTTTTTTTTTTATAAATTGAGCACTGTCTATAACTTCCTGCCTCATTTCTATCTTAATTACAACAAATTTTTAACAGGACAAAATTTTTCTTTAATTGTAACTGCATCCCTTTATATGCAAAACCCTTTCTCCCGGGGGATCCTCCTGGACGTCCAGTCAGGACAGTAGGGTAGATCCCTGCCACTACCAGTAGGAGGCAGACAATTAATTTTCTTCGTGGAGCATGCTCAGAGGGATCTATCCTCAGTTCTCCAGTTATTTGTCTGCTTTCAACACAGTAGGTAGCAAGCTAGCTGCCTCCATAGGATCGTCTATAGGCAGCCTTCAAATATTAGAGCCTCCAGGTGCTAGGGGAGGAGGAATTCCTCTCCCTGCTCACCCCCCTCCTGAGGAGGGGTTCGGAGGAGTTGCCGGGCGCCCCCTTCCCCATCTGGTGCGGGGGACCCGAGGAGCGGGTTTTACCAGCCCACCCAAGGGGTGCCAGCTATAGGTCCCCTTGAACCCTAACCCCGCTAGACCTGGGGGCGGTCAGGTCCAGCTGCTCCGGCGGACATTGGACCTGGGCGCCGCTGCGGGTAACCCTGAGGCGGTCTCGATCGTAGCTCTCTGAGCCCCCCCTCTGGCAGCTGTTCAAAAAAGGCGCAGCGACGTCCCAGCAGATCGGATGCCCACCGGCCCCCACCGCGAAGCCCACACCGCTGCTTCAACCTCCAGAGACGGCCCAAGCGCCGTGCTCCAAGACCGCCCCCGCAGCCGCTACAGTTAACGATGCGCAGATTGCTCCCTCCACCTCCTGCGGCGTGCAGCCTGGCACGCGATAGCAGAACAGGTCCCGGGTCGCCGCCCCTCCCCCCACCAGGCCGTGAGGTGGTGGCGGGGGGAAAACACACAACAATGACCACCAGGCGGAGAGTGGCTGTGGCAGAGACAGACGCAGAGGTGACACAGATCCAAGAGGACAGGAAAGGGCAAACACCCCACGCCAAAAAAGCCACACAGGGATCAAAGACCCCTAGACTCCCCAGTTTTGTCAGGGACACCCTCAGAAGAGATATTGTCCGCCCAGTCCTCCAAGGAGGAACAGACCCCGGGACGTAAAAAGAAGGAGAGACAGGTGGACAAGAGGGCCCAGGCGAAGGCCAGTGAGGAAGAAGGGGAGGTGTCAGAGACCCATGACGCTCTCGAGCAACAGGGCTCTGAGATCCAGAGCAGTTGCTCTTCCCCCGAGGAGGGAGAGAGAGAGGATGCGGGGATAGAAGCCTCTTCAGACCCGGATAGGCAGTTCCCCAGCAAATACAGGGACCAAATCTACCCTCTGGTCATAAAAGCCCTCCATTTGTGTCAAAAGAAGGAGAAGAAAGCCTCCTCGGATTCCTTGAAGGAGAAAAGGGAGTATATCCCCTGGTCTAGTGACAGAGACAGAGGGATGGTTTTGGACAAGGCTTATGGGGAAATTATCAAGAGGGAATGGCAGCATCCTAACAAAGCAATCAGAATGAACAAAACATAGCTAGCCCTTTATTCCCTCACGAAGAGCAAGGACTCTCTCTTAGCCATCCCTAAGGTGGATGCTGCAGCAGCATCCCTAGCTAGGAATTCGGTCTTCCCAACTGAAGGAGAGTGTTTTCCTCAGGACCCCACTGACAAGGGGATAGAATGTAATTTAAGAAGGAACTTCGAGGAAGTAACCTCAATTAAAAAGATGACAACTGTCACCTCCCTATTTCTCTAGAGCCCTGATGACATGGGTCAAGAGGGCCAGAGACCCCCGGGTCTCGATGAAGATGACAAGGATCCTGTCCACAAGGATTCAGTTAGCCTATGCCTTCATAGCGGATTCGTCTACAGATATCCTCCGATGGGCTTCTCGAGTGGCTGCGTCTAATGTAGCAGCTCGCCGCTGGCTTTGATCTTGGAAGGGGGATAACACCTCCAAAAACACACTAGTGGGCGGTCCTTTCCAGGGGGCTAAACTGTTCGGCGTCTGCCTGGATAAAGATCTGGCAGATGCCGCAGACAAATCAAAAAAGCAAACCTTACAAAGTGTGGGGCTCTCCAAAAAGACTTTTCATCCCTTTAATGCAGCTTACCCACCAGCAGGGGGTACCAGACAACCATTTTACCCAAATAGGGGGAACCAGCAAAGATACAGACCCAGGTGGCACAAGCAGAAGGGGAACACCACCAAAGCCAAGTACAACCAGGGCCCTGGTCGCCCCAAGTTGGATGCATGACTGGACAGCTTCTCCCCCCTGCGACCAGACGAAATTAGGGGGCAGACTGCAAAGCTTTGCAGTCAAATGGCAAAGCGCCACCTCAGATACATGGGTCCTACGCACCATTCAAAGCGGCTACTCAATCGAATTCTCCCATTCCCCCCAGCACTACTCCTGTGCCTCACCAACATCCAGCAAACAAGAAAAGCAATATGCAATGAAGACAGAAATAGACAAGCTCCAGGCCATCGGAGCCATAGAGCCGGTTCCAGATCACGAAAAGGGACTCGGTTTGTACTCCATTCTATTTCTTGTGCCAAAAAAGTCAGAGGAATGGTGAGTGGTCCTTGACCTCAAGATCTTGAATCAGGCTGTCAAGGTGCGGAAATTCAAGATGGAGACCCTCCAGTCCATCCGCATAGAGATAGCACAGGACGAGTGGCTGACCTCCCTCAACCTCAAGGAGGCCTATCTGCACGTACCCATCCTCCCCTCACACAGACAGTGACTCAGGTTCGCATATGCCTGGCGGCACTGGCAGTACATGGCACTGCCCTTCGGCCTTGCCACATCGCCAAGGACGTTCACGAAGGTACTAGTTGCCCTCATCGCAAATCTATGGATCGAGGGAATCAGGCTCCACCCATACCTCGACGACATCCTTATCCGGTCGCCGTCCTACGATCCGGCACTATTAGATGTCCACAGATCCGTCGCATACCTGCAAGAACATGATTTCCTGGTCAACCTCAAGAAGAGCCACCTCGTTCCCTCACAGAATCTGGAACACCTGGGGGTAGTCTGGACACCACCAGTTACAAGATTTTCTTGACACAACAGAGACAACAGAAACTCCGCCTCTTGATCCACCAGATTGTGAAGGCACACAAGGCCAGACTCAAGACACTCGCAAGTCTGCTAGGTGCCATGACCTCATGTCTGGGAATACTTCACTGGGCCAGACGCCACTCCAGACCCCTTTAGAGGTTCCTCCGCCCATGACAAGACCTCCTGACACAAGGAGAAAACCCATGGATCACGATTCCGGCATCCCTAAAGAAGTCCTATCACTGGTGGACCCATCCAGGTAGATTCGACTCCGGGGTCCCACTCTCCGATCCAGACAGGATGACGGTGATGACTGATGCGAGTCTGATAGGCTGGGGGTGCACTCCCAAGGCCGAACGGCCCAAGGCAAGTGGCTCCCGTGGGAAAGGAAGCACCACATCAACTGGCTGGAGCTTCGAGAGGTTTACCTAGCCCTGCGAGACCTAGCACCAATCATCCATGGAAAACACGTACTGGTGTACACGGACAATACAGTGGCAAAAGCCTACGTAAATCACCAGGGAGGATTGAGGTCCAAATCCCTCCATCTGCAGGCAACGGTCCTCATCAAATGGGGGGAGATCAATCTCCGATCCATCAAGGCAATCCACATCAAGGACCAAAAGAACACGGAAGCCAATTGGCTAAGTAGGGTACAGATTGACCCAGGGGAGTGGTCTCTCCATCCTGCAGTGTTTCAGCTAAGCACTCACTTCGGCCACCCTCAGGTGGACCTGTTTGCTTCCCCAAATATTTGTATCCCGATTCCCGAACGCCAGTGCGGCAGCCTTTGATGCCCTGAACATAACCTGGCCGACAGGCCTTCTATATGCCTTTCCTCCTTTCCCTGCTATGCACGGTCAAGGGATGTAGGGTAGCCAGGCACCCCCACATTGTACATTTTCTTAGAGCAGTAAGAGTTATATCTCCCCCTGTGGTTCACCGTTTTCCTACCTGGAATCTAAACCTCCTCCTAAGTGTCCTTACTAAGGCTCCCTTTGAGCTGCTCAGGGAAATCTCCCTGTACTACCTCTCACTAAACCTGGCTTTTCTTGTGGGCATTACATCAGCTAGGAGAGTCTCTGAACGTAGTGCTCTCTCTGTGGACCCCACCGTTTGTTCCTTTAAGGAATCAGCCGTGGTCCTCAGGCTAGACCCGGCATTTTGCCCCAAAGTGGACACACGTTTTCATAGGGAACAGGAAGTAGTGCTGCCCTCTTTCTGTCCAAACCCGTCTCACCCTCTGGAGAGAGTCTGGCACACCTTAGACGTTAAAAGAGCCCTCAGGATTTACCTTGACAGGACTAAGGCATTTAGAAAGTCATCGGTCCTCTTTGTCTCCTATAGCCCTCACAGAAAGGGCACGAGAGCATCCAAAGCCGTAATCGCGCGCTGGATGACATTCTGCATTACAGAGGCCTACAGGGCAGAGGGTAAATCTCCCCCCAGGGGTATTCGCTCATTCCCTCAGAGGAGCAGTGACCTCACAAACATTTAGGAACGCTGCTTCCTACAGGGAAATCTGTCATGCAGCGGCATGGTCTTCAGTGCACTCCTTTACAAAGCACTACAAGATCCTGCTGCATGAATCAGGCGAAGCGTCCTTTGGGAGACAGGTCCTACAGGCGGTACTATAAGGAGTATCTTCCCCTTCGCCTTACAACCTCACTGTCTCCCCTCCCCCCCCCCTTAGTTTTAGGACTGGGACACTGCTTGGGTACGTCCCTACTGTCCTGACTGGACGTCCAGGAGGATCCCCCGGGAGAAAGGAAAATTGGGCTCTTACCTCTAAATTTTCCTTCTGCGGGGGATCCTCCTGGACGGCAGTCCCACATGGAGTGAGGTCTAACTCTGTGGTGTCCGGCGGGGGACTCTTAGGCCCGTTCACCCCGATGTCCCGCTTTCAGGAGAGGATAACGGGGAGTTAAAATTGGGTTCATGTTGGACCAGGGGAGTTTAGTTTTTTAGATAGAAAGTTTAGTATTTAGGCTTCAGTGTAGTCTAAGTTGTCGGAGTTAGCTGAATACAACTGGAGAACTGAGGATAGATCCCTCTGAGCATGCTCCACAAAGAAAATTGTCTGCCTCCTACTGGTAGTGGCAGGGATCTACCCTACTGTCCTGACTGGACGTCCAGGAGGATCCCCCCGCAGAAGGAAAAATCACAGGTAAGAGCCCAATTTTCCTATCTACACTTATCTGTTCAAAAGAGATCCTTTTGTACAAAAAATTCATACTTTGAGCACACAATTACTGATTTTTGTACACGCGCGCACATCTTTGGTGCATTCAGCTGCAATCCTAAATACACTTGTGCCTTGAAGATTTGTCCAAGCCTGAGCCTGCTCATCTTCCAGAGGTGATACAAAACTCTTTTGTTTGGTCAGGTATTTTGGAGGCAGGGGTAGGGTTGGGGGTGTGTGGATTTGAGAGGGTTTTACTTGTTTTTTCTTGTATTTTAATATACTATTGAGTTATGTGATTTTACCTGGTTTATTTGATTATTTATGAATATATTTTTGTGTCTTGTAACCAGCCCTGAGCCTTAGGGTAAGTGCAGGATAAAAATGTGAAAGAGTAAATAAATAAATACATTCCGCTGAAACCAGCACAGCTCTATTGGTACAAGTGCATTTAGGATAAGAGGCAAAGTCAGCAGGTACAGTTATAGAAGCCCACTGAACACATTTCCCCAAATTACTTTAATATTTAAAAAATAATGGAAACTTTGAAAATAAAACACAGGTGAAAACTGTTACAAACCAATTTGTTTTATCGTGGGTGACGAATGCATAACAGTTACAACACTACAGACCTTTTCACCATGAATGAGATATTTTTAAACTAAGGCTTGGCCAAACGATGCTTAAACATAGTACAAATGTCAGTCCTATTTGAAGCCAACTACTGAAAAGAGGGGAACAACTGTGCATATTTCCTTTTTGTAAAACTTCATTTGTTCTTTATACCCCAAAAAGGGGAGGGTTTGCACTATGAAAAACTTCATGCATGATCATGGATCTTATTGATGATGCCAGCTTCTCACTGTGTATAAAGAGAGACTAGTTTCAACATGTCAGTGATGTCTAGACATAGTGTATGACATAAACAACATAGTTTTCTTGTACTGGATGTCTGAAAAAAATAGCCCCCACCCACACACCACTGGGTGCCAAACAGCTGATTGGGGGGTGGGTAGAGGAGTGTCCTAACCTGGCCTGGTTAGGAGACAGCCACCCTCATTTGTGAAAGGATTTATATTTAAAACTTTTTTTAAAAAAAGGAAAGAGAACATACTTCATGCACAGGTTGTAAAATAGCTGATCTTCCACATTTACTTTTTTGTGATAACGTTTGGACTGTGGACTAAGCAAGTTAATGACACTCAACATGTCTTTTTGTAGCAAACTCAACAGAGCAGCAGGAATATATATGAAAAATGAGCAGATGCATTACATCTCAGCAAATTAGGAAGGTTGTTAATTAGATCTGTTTTTTTATGAAAAGGGGTCCCAAATGTATATTGGACATGCAGGAACGCTTACTGTGTTTTAAGACTTTAAATTCTCTAGTAAGTTTATAGAGATACTGGGCCCCATCTGACTTGGACAGGCATCAGTGAAAACCTTGCTTTTGACTTAAATGTAGCACGGTTGTGCCATTGGAAAACACTGTTTTCTATCTGCTTACCTTTTAAATGTGAAGCAGATGTTTTCAAACACCTTGGGGCATTAGGGAAATACTGTGCAATGCACTGACTTTGAGGCATCAAGTCTGACCCTGAGAGATGTAAAACACCATTTAAATATTCACCGTTGTTACTGCCAACTTGCATTAACATTTTACCTTTAATATTTTCCCTCAGCTTTCATGATGCATCCTAAGGGCGAAGCTGTGTCCCCAGTATCATGAGTAGCAGCCTGAAGGGGAAGCAGATTCCATAGAGAGGAAGGAAGAGATTGGGACAGTGTCTTTTCCTTCCAACATGCAGCTGCATGGAAGAAACTGAGCAGATGCAGAGAGCTCATAGTAGCACATGTAAGGACTGGGAGTCTTGCCAGGGTCAGGACTACAGCTGAGTCAGTCAGGACCAGGACCACAGCAGAAGATGATATATTACAAACCAGAAGGCAGCACATACAGGCTTTAGGGTCAAAGCCAGATGTCTGGCTGAAGCAAGCAAATGAATCAGAAGGGCAAGTTGGAAAGCAGTGCCAGGACATGGGCTGGAAGATCGAAATGGTGAGATCAGTGTGTAGAATAGTCAGGATCTAACAGATACACAGGTGAAGGGAAGGCAGGGGTAGTAGGCATGGGTAACAGATCAGGCATGGCAAGCAGTAGGTAGATTGAAAGTCAGGAGCAAGAGGGGAATGGAACAAAGACCAGGGTGGAATGAGTATCCACAGTCAGGCACAGATAGTGACACCAAGGCCAACATTGGGTGTTTTTAGACACACATTTCTCCTGGATGTTTGCTGTAACATCCAGAACTTTCTGTGTGTCTAAATCACTCACCCAGATCTTAAACATCCGGATCTTTGAACTTCTGTGTGAAACTTCTCCCAGAACTTTTGTGTGTAAAAGGTTTTCCTGGAAAACTGCTTTGCTGCAGATAGCTGTGGTCACTTGGTTTCTATGGCAGCCCCTCACTCCACAGCTGTGGCTACTTTAGCCTGTCTCAGGGCAGTGTTTGTGTGAAGAATGCATCCAGGAACTGCCTCAGGGCAGCGTGTGTGTGAGAGTGAGAAATGAATCCGGAACTTACTTGTGGACTTGTAAACCCAAAAGGTTGAAACATTCGGAACTTTAACGTGTGTCTAAAAATGCCCAATGTAACACGGGATGCAGAAACAGGAGGAGGGCAAGGCATACAGCAAGCACAGCAGAAAGTCCTGGGCAGAAAGCAGCTGCCTAGAAACTGTCATGGAGGAGACTTGGTAATTAGATAGAGTAACCAACAGTACAAGGCACGCCTAGCCAATTATGAACCCAGTGCCTGGGCAGGTAATCATATACAGAGGATTCACCGCTCAAGGCCTATGCCACTGACTGTTCCTGGATGTTTTTCAGGGCAAGGCAACTGCCTCCTATCTGGCATGACAAGTGCAGTAGGATCCCACCAGGTTGTAGAGCTGCTAGTTGCTGATGGACAGTGGCATGGGCTCTTCATTATACTTTTGTAGGGGCAGTGCTTGCAAGGGTTCTAGTCTCCACAAGCTCTTGACTAGGAAAGGGAAAAAGTACCTTATCCAAGCTGAATCAGTGCCTTGGTTCTGGCCTGTAGTGCACAGCAGGGGGTGGGGAGGGGGTGCTATGCTGATGCTAGCTGGACAGTGAAAGGAGGCGAAGGGAACAACAGACAAACAAAGAGGGTTATGTGCGCAGATGCTGATTCTGCATGCGGGGATTTCCTTAGCCTGGGTACTCCCAACTGCAGCATAGAGAGAATAATGATTAACTTTCCATGTCTGGATTTATAGCAAAGTCATCATCAAGCTATAAGTGAACAATAATATGGTACAAGGCTTAATTTTATAATTAATCTTTTCCTGCTAAAGTGAGCCATGCCCCAATGTGATGTTTTATTTCACAAAGATCTTTTTAGCTTAATAACAAAATTATAAACCCACTTAAGCTAAAAGGTTATTAAGCTAAAAAACACTACTTTTTAGCTTAAGAACAAAATTGTAAACCCTGCCAACTTGGCCTCTGTCTTGGAGGAATGTCTAAATGACACAGACGCCTGGATGCATTGGAGCTACCTCATGCTCAATCCAGAGAAGACTCAGGTGATGTTGGTGGGAAGGGGCAGCTGATATGAGGATGCCCTTGCCTCCCTCAGGACCCTGAATATGGCTGGGGTCCAGGTAGAGGTAGTGGTCCAGATAAAGAACTTGGACATCATTTTTGACAATGCTCTGTCCCTGAAAACTCAGGTACTGGCCGTGGTGCGGAAATTCTTTTTTCAACTCTGCAATTTACGTACCAGGAATTCCTCCTCCCCTAGCACCTGGAGGCTCTAATATTTCAACTCTGCAATTTATGTACCTTATTTATCCCAGGCTGACCTTGCCACAATGACCCATGCCCTGGTGACTACGGGGCTTGATTTTTGTAACTCCCTCTCTTCTACAGGCTACCAGCAACAGATGGGTATCTGCACTCAGGAACCACCCACTGTTTGGGGGCTCCGCCATCATGACTTAAGTTGGCAGGTGATCGGCCTTTTGCTGTGGCGGGCCCCTCAGTGTAGAACTCGCTCCCCCTGGATGTTCATCTCAGTTCCTCCCTCCATACCTTTAAAAAGCACCAGAAAATGTATTTGTTTTCTAAGTGCTTTTAGGATCCACTGCTGGTCCCCTTAATATATTTTGTCCTCCCTTTTTCCTTCCCCTATCTTACTATTTTAAATATTTTTTATTACTTGTTTTAAATTGTTGTTTATAATGTGCTTTTATGTGTAATGTAAAGCGCTCCAAGTGCCATATAGGCAGGGGGGCACTATAAAAATCAAATTAAATATTTTTTCCTTACAGCGGTAGCTGTAAGGAAGTTAAACGCACAACCACTCTCCATTATAAACAGGGGACTGCTGAAGCCCTGATTTTGAGGAAACCGCTTAAGCTACATTTCTGAAAATTTATCCATGGCTATAAGGTGCGAGGACCATCATATGCACAAAGTTTGAAGAAGATCCATCAGGAAAATAAAACGTTACGACTGTTAAAAGTTAATTGGTTGTGGTCAAAATGCAGACATTCTCACGATTTTGAATCATCAATATCTCCTCCTCCTGGATGAGTTGAGCCCCCAAACATCACAGGCCTGGAGCATGAGATCAATAACAACTGCTTCTGTAATATAATAGTGATTGGTGCAGACAAAACTGAGTTATTAATGATTAAAGAATTGGTTCTGCTGGCTCGCACATGTGCAGTTCAGCAGCTGCTGACCAGCAAAACACAGCATAATGAAAGTTAAGAATCTACTTTTAAAAATCATGTAACTTTATCAGAAGACAGCTATGTCAAAAAGACTTTAAGCTCTAGTCAGTTTCATGTCAGTTACACAGCACCCCGCTTCCCCAGCTCTGGGCTCCACTCCTCTCCCGGCGCTGTGTAACTGACATGACACTGACTAGCCTAGACAGCGCCCTGTTTCCTGGCTCTTAGTTCTGCTCCTCTCCCTTCTCCGAGAACCGGGGAAGCGCTAGGGAAATGAGAAACAGTTAGCAGGTTGGGGTCTGGATTTTGCTTTGTGCTCTGACTTGTGCCACGTGCCCCATCTTTGAACATTTTCCTCTGTTTTCTTTTGCTTTGGTGTATTTTCCAAAACACACTGTATTGTAACCAAAACTAACCCCCTGTAAAATCACAGCCATGTGCTGAAATCAGTTCCGGGACACAGGGAATGCCATGAAATAAACACCAGACAGCAGGCAAGCCCTAGTAATAAACCTCCAAGAAACCAGAGCAGATTGAGGACTAAGTCCTAAAAAAAGTCATTCCTTTGATAATGCCATCCTGCTCTCAACCTGCCCGTCCAAGGCCTCCTCTGCTCCAGCAATAGAAGAAAAGATTGAATTATTAAATATTATTATTATTGCATATTTATAGAGCACCAGTAATGTGCCAGCGGTAGAAAAAGCAGGATTTTAGGAAAAGAAGCATTTAGGAAAAGCATTTAGGAAAAGCAGCATTTTAAATGTATGTGTAAATGCGCTCTGTACTTTTGACTCCCTATGGAAAGTCTGCAACTTTTAATACCAAGTGAAAAGTTTGCAAGTTTTCAAAAGTTACAGACTTTCCACTTGGTATGAAAACTGGCAGACTTTTGACTCCATACTTTTAAAAGTCTGCAACTTTTGAAAAGTTGCACTTTTGACTCCGTACTTTTAAAAGTCTGCATCTTTTGAAAAGGTGCAGACTTTTCATATGGAGTCAAAAGTAGGGAGTGAAGCCGGGGTGGGGGTGGAGGTTAATTGACATGAAACTGACTAGAGCTTCCTCTTGCTGGGTTCTGAGGCAAGTGTGTAATTGACATAGAACTGACTACAGCATAAAGTCTTGGTGACAGAGCTGGTTCCTGATAAAAGTTATGTGATTTTAAAAAGCAGAGTCACGTAACTTTCCTTATGCTGTTACACACGGGCTCCCCTTTTCCCCGGGCCCCCTGGCAGGCTTGGCAGGTTATGGAGGGGGGCATGGGGGAGAGGAACTACGCCACTCTCCCGGCCCTCTCCCCCCTCACTGGCCTGGTGCTGCAAGTTCTGCTGCCCCAACTAGGGACACTGGGGCTACCAACATGTTTCTTGTCTGGGCATGCTAGGACTACATTTCCCATCATGCCCAGACAGGAACAGCAAGATAGCGGCAGCCCCCCGTTTGTCCTGCAGCGTCACGGTGCCTTTTGAAAAACTCTACAGTCCCTCCTGAACTTCCTGTGAGGCTGCAAGTGGTGGTGGTGGGTTTGTGAGAAGAATGAGTGTGTGTGTGCGCATGTGAGGGACAACAGTGTATGTGTGTTTATGATAGAGTGGGGGGCAGAAGAGTCTCCGTGTGTGTGTTTGTGAGAGAGAGAGAGACTCAGGGTACTTTCAGACATGATGCTAACCACCATTTAACCACCCTTGGTGGTTATTTATGTATGTTGCAGGGCTGCATAGGGCACCAATACAGTCCTGCAACATGCATAAATAACCACCAAGGGTGATTAAAGGGTGGTTAGCGTCATGTCTGAAAGTACCCTCAGCTGGGGGGAGAAGAGTGTGTGTGTGTGTGTGAGAGAGA
>QEPC01008444.1:1343966-1374986 GCA_003113815.1 Sphenodon punctatus | reverse complement strand
GGGTGAAAACAGACATGACGCTAACCACCCTTTAACCACCCTTGGTGGTTATTTATGCATGTTGCAGGGCTGTATTGGTGCCCTATGCAGCCCTGAAACATGCATAAATGACCACCAAGGGTGGCTAAAGGGTGGTTAGCGTCACGTTTGTTTTCACCCAATGAAGTAAAAAGTGCCAAAAACCCCTTTAAAAATAGAACTGGGGTTCCTTAGTCACAGGGGTGATCTTGAAAATGTTATCCAATGTTTAGTCATTTACTTGTGTATATCTTGTTTTAACTTTTAGTTTGAGTTGAACTTCGAACTCCTGTTGATTCAATTCGTTATTGAAAATCCAACACATTTATTGGTCTGTGTGTATAGTGTTCCCCTCAGTAACAACAATCCAGTAGTCACGAGAACACAACAAACCAAATTATATACTTATTCCTTTAACTTGTCTATTCTCAAAACAGCCACAGTAAGAGGTTGGCTTTGGCATGGGCCTGTAAAATTACCAAATCTGGGCTCTGCCTGACTAAGATTTTCCTTTAAACCATTGTAAAATGACAGATTTTCTACTGGATAATTTAAAATATACTTCAAGTGGTAGGACATATTCCATTGCTGTGCTGAACATGGTTTAGTTAAGACTTTTGGGAATCCTGGAGAAATGTCATGGCACACTGATACTATGATACAATTTTAAAAATACATTTGTAGCTTTTGTGAGGCCTGGGATGATGAAATACCACTACTATGATATGTATACCAAAACAACAGCTCTGGCTTAGGCAAAAGACAGGTGCAGCAATATCAGTCTACAGTATACCAGCATGTATAGTATTCATCCATATGCTATGCAAGATAGGGTGTTGATGGCTTTGCTCTGTCCTGGACACCTGCTGATCCTACTCAGATTGTCCATTGCCAGATGTTTCTGCTTCATTGAAGAAGTACTGCATATTATCTTGCAATCCTGACATTATGTGCGGGAGTCACTTGTAAGAGAATAACAGAGTAAACTGTCATATAAATCTGCAACAATGGCATAATTAAACAGACCTCCAGAAGTGGGAACGAGTACATGCTCTCTCATTTGTATATCTCTTGGTCTATATGTCATAAATCTCATATCTTTTTCTCGTAGTGTTGACCCCTCTCCAAAGCTAACAGTGAAATGTAATTAGCCCTCCTTAGCACCCAGTTGGCCAAAATTGTTTTAAAAACAAACAAACAAAAAACAGACACTGAGTGCTGTAAAAGGTTGGACTCCAAAAATCATATCTATATTTATTTAGGATCACAACTTGGTTAGACCTTGTAACCTTGTAATCAAGCTACTAGAACTTTATAAACAGTGCTTATGCAACATGACCCTATAAGCGGAAAGTCGCCTTTTGCAACCATCACCACTTTTGGTATTTCTACTTCTCTTTAAGGTGGTCTGTTACATCCCTTTGGCCCCCTGGGTATTATTGATGAAATATCAAATAAGTCAGTGATTGTTAATGATGTTGTATTAACTAGTTTATTTACTACATATAGTATTTGAATACATAACATTTAAAACAATCATAGACATGTTGTTATGTCTATGATTGTTGGTATGTCTCTACCCCATTCTTGTCCTCCTTGACCTCTCTGCTGCCTTCGATGCTGTTGACCGTTCACTCTTGCTTGACTCACTTCACTCCCTTGGCTTCTGTGGCTCTGTCCTCAACTGGTTCTCCTCCTACCTGTCTGACCGCTCCTTCAATGTGTCTCTTGTCAACTCCTCCTCCTTTCCCCTTTTGGTTGGTGTTTCCCAAGGCTCTGCCCTTGGCCATCTCCTCTTCTCTATCTACACCGTGTCCCTAGGCAAACACATTGCCTCCCATGGCTTCCAGTATCACCTCTACGTTGATGACACTCAACTCTATCTCTCTACTCCCACTCTCTCTCTCCATCTGTTCAAGCTCGCCTCACCAGCTGTCTCTCTGATATCTCTACCTGGATGTCTCAACGTCAACTCAAACTCAACATGGCTAAAACTGAACTCCTTATCTCCCCCTCCCTCCCCCAATCCTTCCTCTCCCTCCTCCCTGTCGATTCTTATCAACGGGATCACCATCCTTCCCATCTCCCAAGTCCGTAGGTTAGGCTTCATCTTTGACTCACCCCTTTCTTTTAAACCCGACATCGACACTGTTGCCAAATCTTGTTGCTTCTCCCTCCATGACATTGCTAAGAGTCACCCTTTTCTCTGTCTCCTCTGCCAAAACCCTTGTTCACACCCTGGTCATCGCTCGCGTCGATTACTGTAACCTCCTTCTCACTGGCCTCCCCCACTCTCCCCTTATCTCTGTCCAAAACTGCTGCCAGGGTCATCCACCACATGCAGCCCCTCCTCTCCTCTCTTCACTGGCTCCCCCTTCCTGAACGAATCCTGCACAAGCTCCTAGTCTTCACCTATAAAGCTCTTCAAAACCTTGCTCCCCTCTACCTCTCTGCGTTATTTCCCCTCCATACTCCAGTCCGTGAACTCTGCTCCTCCTCTGTCCCCTCTTATCCTCCCACGCCTCCGTCCCTTCTCCCTAGCTCCCCCCCACGCCCGGAACTCCCTCCCTGCCCACATCCGCCTCGCCCCCTCCCTTCGTACCTTCAAATCCCTCCTCAAGACCCACCTCTTCCGCTCTGCCCTCCCCGATTCCTCTCTCCTCTCTCCTGCTGATACCTACCATGCAGTACAATATGTTACCTGAGATGTGTACTCATAGCCTCACCACATGGACCAGCCAGCCATCATTCTTGATGTAACCGAGCCAAGCATGTGCCCCTGAGACCTCGCATCTTTGTGAATGTTACACCCCTTGTCTCTCCCTCTGTTCCCCTTCCTTCGTCCCCCACTTCCCCCCCCATCTCTCAGATTTAAGCCCTAGGGCAGGGACTGTGTCTATTCCATTACTTTGTAAAGTGCCAGGTACATTGCTTGCGCTATATAAATGCTTGCTAATAATAATAATAACAATAATAACATCATCATCATCATGGTATGAACATGTTTTGTCACTGCCATCAGTGCTCTCATTTTTTGTTAATTGTCACTATCTGATTCACTGCTGTCAAAGGTTGCAGTGTAAATCACACGGCTACACTTTTATGGCTCCTTGGCAGCGGCAGACAGTGCAACAGACAATGTTCTTGGTGCATGAACAGTTCTTGTTTACAGCCTATGGTACAACCAGAGGATATGGTCTTTGACATCTCCTGTGGTCAGGCTGGTTTTGTGGATGCCACTGGGACCAGCTTGTCATTATCCATAGCCCACCCATAGAGTTCAATAGGTGGGATATTGGGCTTGCTGACATGAGCACTCTTGTCTATTATAGTTGCTAAAGCTGCGCATCTCAAAAGTAGAAGGAATGCATCCTCTGTTGGTGGTACTAGCTTCAGCAGCGTTGATTTATTCAGGAACTTGTATGCCCTGAACTTCCCCATATTTGACCCTTGAAACCCGCTGCCTCTGTTGGTGTACACAACGATCACAACCTCCTTTGCTTGGTCAATGACAGTATCTGTAATGTTGACCTGATTTTGATCTGCAAAATCCTCCAATGCTGATATGTCCATCGTCTTGCTTCACTTTATCCACACTTTCTTACCAGTGAAATATGGATAGCTGGTTGTGTCCCGACCACTATGTCTGTGAATGAAAAAGTGCACAATTTTGTGCAGGTCCTAGTACTACAGCAAACAGATGTATGGGTAGATAGTTCTCTAGTACTATTTGAACCCAGAGTTCCGTCAGATCTTTTAACAGTGTAGTAGCATAGTGCACTCATATGACTATTATGTCTGTGTTATTTGCATGGATTACTACTCGGTCAGTGCCTTCTCTGAGAACACTGTACACAGAGTGAAGTATTACTCTGGTGTCAGCCTCCTGTTGAGTTGATTCCAAATGAACTACATCTGTGACCATACCCTTCGTAAACAACACACTCTTTGTTTCTTCATTGAAACCACCACCCAGGTACAGTGGAGTTGAACCAAGGATTGGTGTTAGCTGCTCCTCCTCACTCCATGTTTCATAGAGAAAGTTCAGAAGTCTGGCTTTGTTGGCTGACACAGAGAAGAATTCCTGGGGGTCAGAAGCTGTATACTGTTTACTGACCACAAACAACCTTGCTG
This sequence comes from Sphenodon punctatus, assembly GCA_003113815.1. NCBI lineage: Eukaryota > Metazoa > Chordata > Lepidosauria > Sphenodontia > Sphenodontidae > Sphenodon > Sphenodon punctatus. The sequence goes on along the minus strand of QEPC01008444.1, from coordinate 1,370,834 downwards.
GTCGTGACCAAGCATACCTGCAGTGCTGCTCTGATGACGAGACTTTGTGAACTGTACCAGTCATAGCAGAAATGTATGATACCTGTACCAGCGGGCACAGATCCTTCAGAAGATTGTGCTTGTAGCGTCCTGCAATGGCACCAAATGTTTCGTATTTGTGGAAGGACCAATGGCGAACAGCATAGATAGCATCCACTACCACTGCCATCTTCCGCTCCTCTTGTGGCAGATGAGGAACACTGTTCACCTTAGTCTCCTCTTTCAGGGTTTTCACAAGACTGGCCTTTGTACCTAAAGACCTCATGATTCCATCCTCATTGAACAGTGACGGTGGTGTCTTGCTGCACTCATGATTGCCAATGAAGTTAACAGTATCGAGTTTGGCACCACTAGCAATGAGGTGAATCATCCGTAGAAGGGCTGCAACTTCATCACTTTTCCCTGGAGCAGCAGGCTGGGTTTTGGACTTCTGGGGCTTCATGTTCTGAGTGTAGAATGTCTTCAGTTTGACAATGGTAGTTTTCTTCTGATCACCTGATAGCAAATCAGACAGTGCCTCGAGACCCAAGTTCCTTCAAATGAGTCAGGTGATCCTCCACTGCTGGTTCTGCACATTGCCTAGTTAATATGTTGATCAGAGTGGGGATTGTTAGTGTGAATAGGTTCATCTCTACAGCTGCCATATGAACCATTTCTGTATCCCTTGCCCCACGTGCTTCACCAGATTCATGGTGTTGATTAGAAGAGTTGAAATGCAGCATCGATTTCAGTTGTGCGGACACAGCTGCAGTGAAAGACTGTGTACACCCATTTGGTCCGAGCAGCAGAATTCCCAGTTATACCATCTAGACCACTCTCTTCCTTAGCATCAACGTTGTACGTTCTGCTCTAGAAGCATGTCAGGAGAGACTCCATTGTGATGGCCATCTGCTCTCTGTCCATCGTGTGCTGTTCTGTGGTGATGAGACATGTTCTTTGGAATGTACTCCATCTTTTTCCACCTGCCGCATGATATTAGCATTTTGTGAAGTCGGCTGACGAGCAGAAGGTCATAGTTGATGCCTATGCCAAACCTATTGTTAAAAGTGATAATCGATTTACTCTGTGTCTGGTTGTACACATGGTAAGCAGTGGCAATTCCCAGTGGGATGGGTAGCCCCGAAACATGTTGCAGTAGCTATTGGGACACTATAAGGGCCTTTTCCTTGGTTAGCTGATCAACCAACACCTGTCCTGAACTCTGCGACTCTCCGTCTTTTGGTGGTACTCTTGCTTTATCGTAGAGCAGCATGGCCGTGAAGTTGAATAGCGAGTCCAGAACCATCTTCTCAGCAGCAGCGAATGAGACTTTGGTTGATTGCTCATATCGTCTTTCTCTCTTGTACAGTTTGATATCTTCTCTCAGGAATTTTGTTGCACAATGTAGAGTAAGCTGTTTCTTGTCCACCTGACAGTTTGCCTCCACATGCCTCAGCTTCTCAAGGGCATCACCAAGGGGTATGGAAGATGCACAAATAAATCTAGATCCACTACTTTGGTCAATAATTGAAATGCAATTGCCGATCTTCTCTTGTCAGTAGAAATTGTTTGGTAGAAATACCAAAAGTGGTGATGATCAGAAAAGGTGCCTTTTCCGCGTATTAGGATCATGTTGCATAACAGCTGTTTATCAAGTTCCAGTAGCTTTGATTACAAGGTTTCCCACCCAGGTTGTGATCCTAAATATATGTAGATTTGATTTTTGGAGACCAACCTTTTACAGCACTCTGTGTCTGTTACACCCCTTTCTCCCCCTGGGTACAGATGTAAAGAGGTCTATTGTCCATAGCGAATGGGCTATTATATGTGTACAAGAGGCCAGTACTGTGCGTCAGAGACCCTCTACTAGGAATAGATATTCTTAGGAATGTTATTTAGTTTAAGGGTTTGCGAACTGTGCTTTTGGGAGCAGAAGGAGTTGAGGCCCTACATTTATATTGGCCTTTAAAGTGGTTGTATTGTGTAGCATGAAATCATATCTGGTCAAAGACTTGTAATAGTATGCTATGATTAAGGTCACATTTATTTTCCAAAATAAGGGGAAAGATAAGCTCTCTGTTGTTAAAATATTATTTCCTTGTTTTGGCTCTTCCTCTTTAATACCCGGTTTTATTTTGCCACCAACCTAGTTGGAGTTGTGAACTTTTGACTCTTTCTGCTTACAGAGAAGATGCTGCTTTCTAGTTAAGCATAAACTTTCATTTTGGGTCAGAAGATTAACATAAGAAAAGGATCAAGTTATTTTCTTCCTCCCCTCCCCAACCCCCTTTTCTTTTTTTGGACTTACCCAGAATGTGACATGTGAAAGGTTAAGTTGCATTAGACAGAGTGGCTGTATGTAGCAAAAAAATGACCTTTGAATAAATTACCCACTAGAAAACAGAAATCTTCCTTTAACAAAACACTGGGCTCTTCCTCTAACAAGCTAAACGAGATATTCCATGTGTGTATATATGCGGAGGGAGAGAGGGCACAGACACTTTGCTGCAGACAAAAATTTAGAGAGGTTAGTTTTAATTTGTGCCTTTTTAAAACTACTGGACAACGCCTACCCCTTTCCTCAAAGAATACCGATGGACCAGGTTTTAACTGGTATGGCAAACATTGTGTACTTGTATTGTTTCACATATGAATGGAAGTTTCCGCCCCTTTCTCTAGCTACCCACAGTTTAAGACCAAGGCGTCTTCCACTTCCTTTCAGACTCTAATGGCATTCCCTGTCCACCCCCTCGCCCTATACTCCCTCCTAAACTCTCATCCCTACCGTATCCAGCTTCTCTACACTCTCCTATTTACCTGCTGGAGAACTATTACTACTACTTACAATTTCTAAAGTGCTACTTGTCAAACTGGGGAACTCTCCTTTGTGTCCTCCCATGTATGGTCTACTTGTTTTCTCTCGGGAGTCTGAGTTTCCTCTGAAGCTGAAATAATATAAGAACAGGGTTTTGAAAGTCTATGGCTAAAACCAGACATGATGGTAGCGAGGTGTCTTCCCCAGTCGCGGGCAGAGTGAGAAACAGTGGCCACCACTCTCCAGGTCAGCGAGCGGCCCTGGGCAGCCAGAGAGCCATACCCCTGCCCTCATCCAGATAGGTCAGGGGAACACAACAGACATACGACTGGCCAGCACCATCCCCTCCCCACTCCTAGCACCCTGCCATCACACGCAGCCATGAAGGCCAATGAGGGACAGTCATCGTACCCCGTGATGGAGATGACTGGGCCAAACAGATGTATTGGCTCTGGGCCACCTGGATGGCCCTTGGCCTGGAATGTGTGCCCAGGATCTTCTGGGGGATGCATTCCAGGCCAGCTGCCTACCTGGCTTGAGGCAGTTATGGGCCAACATCTGACAGCCCAGGAACAAATGTGCAGTTCAGTCTCTGGCTCGGGCAGGCCACAGCAGGTCCGCATCACATCTGTTTTTACCCTATCTTTTCAGTTACACTTTTTAACATCACAATTAGCTCCAAAGTACAGGAGTTAATAGCAGTATAAAGCAGGTCCTGCAACTATACCATGAACATATAATGGAAAGTTCCAGAGACCAATGAGAGCATAAAATATAGTGCAGAAATATTATGACATTTGTGTTTGTTTTCCAATGTTGACTCTTTCTCTTCCCCCTATTCCCCTCCCATAGGTGAAAAATAATAAGGTAGAACAGTGTCATTGTGTATAAGTGCCTGTATTGGGAACATAACAGTAGCTTAACTCTGCTTCTGTCACTACAGACAAGAATGATCATTTGTGACATATTTCTCTAGAAAAATGGCTAAATAAACACATAACTATTGATATGGATTGCTGTGGCAGGATCACTTATTCTTAAAATATTAAAAGTCTTATTTATGAAGTATACAAAAATTATGGCCAGCATGTTTGAAAACACTGATACCCCAAAATGAATTTATTTACTTCATTCATGCAATTACGGATGCTGAGGGAATGCTGATTTAGATGTGATGAGGCCCAGTGCATAGCTCGTTGGACATTAAATGCATGAGCATTTCTTCAGAGCTGCTTAGTTAAAGTTTATCGTGACCATTCAGCTATTGCCTAGCAACTTGCGAAGGCCATCAAAGAGCTCTTTGTCTATGCTCCTGGCAAAAACATTTCTTCACAAATCTCCTTATCAGGATCAAAACCAACATGCAAACTTATAAAAAATACTTTCACTTCATAAGAGAAAAATACATATTTTAAAATCTTGAATTTCACATGCAGGTACATTATTTGAAGTACTGTAGTCAAAACGTGTCAGAACTTCCACAGCAAACCACCAACCTGGAGTGGCTTTTTTACAGGTTTAGATCTTTGATATAAGCCTTATTTCTTTGCTGCAATTTTGTATTTAATATTTTAGCCTGGAGAATTCTCCACCTATAAATATTCTCTTCAATTTTTTGCTTTCCCCTCAAATATATGAGTCTTTTTAGCTATGCAAATGTAAATATTAAAGATGTGAATGAAAAAATTGTAAATAGACATTAGTTTATAGAGAGTAAAAATAGTAAAAGTGGAAATCAGTGCGGAACAGACAAGTATAAATGATTACAAAATATCTGAAACAGTTACTTATAAATAATGAGCAGACTAAGAGTAAAAATAAAAAGAATACATTTAAGTGTCTATATGCAAATTCTAAAAGTCTAAAAAGTAAGATGGGAGAATTAGAATGTATGGCGCTAAATGAAGATCTAGACATAATAGGCATCTCAGAGACCCGGTGGAACAAGGATAACCAATGGGGGCACTGTAATACCAGGGTACAAAATATATCAAAATTTTATTTATTTTTATTTATTTTACAAATTTATATCCCGCCCCCTCCTGCAATGCAGCTCGGGGCGGCTAACAGCACCACAAAATATTAAAAATTTACTTAAAATACAAATATAAAACATCATCTAAATATATCACATAAAACAGGGCTAGAAAATAAATAAATAGATGGGCGGGGGATTAAAATCACCCCTCCCCACCCTCCCTCCCAAAGGCCTGGGCAAACAGCCAGGTCTTACAGTTCCGCCGAAATGTCAAAAGGCTTGGGACCAGGCGAGCTTCCTCCGGAAGGGAGTTCCACAGCCGCGGCCCTACCACCGAGAATGCTCGCTCCATCGTGGCCCCCCGCTTAACACGGGGGACCGCAGGAGCCGTTCCGGGGCGCGAAGGGCGAGGCGGTCCCTAAGATATGAGGGGCCAAGGCCGTATAGGGAACCATAGATTGAACTGGCTCTATATGTTAGAGACAGCATTGAGTCAAGTAGGATTAGAATTTTACAAGTCGGGCACTGTATTCTGGAATCTCTGGAATCTCTATGGATAGAAATTCCATGTGTAATGGGGAAGTGTATAGCAGTGGGACTATTGCCTCCCTTGACCAGAATGGCGAGACTGACTATGAAATGCTAGTGGAGATTAGACAGGCTACTAAAGTCGATAACATAATAATAATAATAATGAGTTATTTCAATTATCCTTATATTGACTTGGTGAATATTTCCTCTGGACATGATATGGAGGTAAATGTTTTAGGTGCCATAAATGACTGCTTCTTGAAGCAACTGGTCCTGGAACCAACAAGAGGAGGAGCTACTTTGGATCTAGTCCTAAGTGGAACACAGGACCTGGTGCAAGGAATATGGGTGGTGGAACCGGTTGGCAATAGTGATCATAATATAATCAGATTTTACATAATTACTGGAGAGAGAATGGTAAATAATTACTGGAGAGAGAATGGTAAATAAACCTATCTCGTTAACATTTAACTTTAAAAAGGGAGTCTATGCTAAAATGAGGAAACTATTTAGAAGGAAGCTAAAAGGAGCAGTGGTGAAGGCTGAATGTCTGCAGAGGCCCTCTTGAAAGCCCAGATCAAATGTATTCCACAAGTTAAAAAAGGTAGCAAGGGGACCAAACACCTGCCAGTGTGGCTAAATGGTGGGGTGAAAGAGGTTATTAGAGCCAAAGAGGTGTCTTTTAACAAATGGAAAGCTTGTTCTAATGAGGAAAATAGGAAAGAACATAAGCACTGGCAAATTAGATGTAAAACGTTAAGACAGGCCAAGAGAGAATTTGAAGAGAGACTTGCTAAGGAGGCAAAAATTAATTAATAAAAAGTTTTTAAAGTACATTAGAAGTAAGAGGCCTCCTAGAGAGTCAGGTGGACCATTACATGACATGGGGATAAAAAGGGCTCTCAGGGAGGATAAGGCTACTGCAGAGAAGCTGAATGAATGCTTTGCTTCAGTCTTCACGGCAGAGGATGTTGGGGAGATACCCAGGCCAGAACTGTTCTTTGTAGGTGATGAATTGGAAGAGCTGTGGCAGAACAGCGGAAAGGGTTCTAGAGCAAATTGACAAGCTAAATAGTAACAAATCACCAGGATCAGATGGTATACCAGATGGGATGGTACAATCACAGAGTTCGGAAAGAAATCAAATATGAAATTGCAGACCTACTAATGGTACCAATCGCTAAAGTTTGCCACTGTACCTGAAGATTGGAGAGTAACGAATGTAAGACCAATATATAAAAAGGGCTCCAGAGGCGACCAGTGAGCCTGATATCCATCCCAGGAAAAATGGTGGAAACTATTATTAAAAACAGAATTACGAGACATATTGATAAGCGTGGTTTAATGGGGAAGAGTCAACATGGATTTAGCAAAGGGAAGTCATGCCTCGCTAATCTATTGGAATTTGAGGATGTGAATAAGTGTGTGCATAAGGGGGAGTTGGTCGATATAGTGTATCTGGATTTTCAGAAAGTATTTGATAAGGTCCCTCATGAGAGACTCTTGAGGAAATTAAAAAATCATGGTATAGGAGGAGGCAGTGTCCTATTGTGGATTGGTAACTGTTTAAAAGAGAGGAAACAAAGAGTAGGACTAAATGGTCAGCTTTCACAGTGGAGAGAAGTAAATAGTGGAGTGCCCCAGGGATCTGTAATGGGACTGGTATTGTCTAATGTATTCATTAATTATCTGGAAGGGTGAGTGAGGTGATCAGATTTGCAGACAACACCAAGTTATTCAAGGTAGTTAAAACACGAACAGACTGTAAAAAACTGCAGGGGGATCTTGCGAGACTGGGTGACTGGGCATCTAAATGGCAGATGAAATTTAATGTGGACAAGTGCAAAGTGATGCACATAGGGAAAAACAACTCAAACTTTATGTACCCAATGCTGGGTTCTAAATTAGGAGTTACCACTCAGGAAAAAGAACTTTGAGTCATTGTGGACAATACATTGAAATCCTCAGCTCAGTGTGCAGCAGCCGTTAAAAAAGCAAACAGAATGCTAGGAATTATTCATAAAGGAATAGAGAATAAAGCTGAAAATATCATAATGCCACTGTATAAATCTATGGTGCAACCGCAACTTAAATACTGTGTGTAGTTCTGGTTGCACCGTCTCAAAAAAGATACAGTAGAAATAAGGTACAGAGAAGGGCAACAAAAAAATATAAGTGGTATGAAACGGATAAAGAGACTGGATAGGTTGGGGCTCTTCAGCTTGGAGAAGAAACAACTCAGAGGGGATAAGATAGAAATTTATAAAATCATGAGTGCAGTGGAACAAGTTAACAGGGAACCGTTATTTACCCTCATAAGTAGCACTAGAACTAGGGGACACTCCATGAGTGAAACTAACAGGTAGCAGATTTAAAATAAACAAAAGTATTTTTTCACTCCACACACAATTAAGTTGTGGAATTTGTTGCCAGACGATGTGGTCAAGGACAGTAGTATAGCTGGGTTTAAGAAAGGATTTGACAAGTTTCTGGAGGACAGGACCATCTTATTAGCATCTATTAGCCAGGTAGGTTTGGGGAATGTGACCTGCTGGGTACTTCTTCCAATTGAACAAGATTGGCCACTGACGGAGACAGGTGTTGGACTTGATGGACCATTTGTCTGACCCAGTATGGTACTACTTACGTTCTTATAGGCCACATTCACACCTGACGGCGGCGTGGCTTGGAAGACACAGCAGGGGGGAGGAAGTGGATGCCAGAAGTATTGCTGGTGTGAACAGGGTTCCGTGATGATATTATTTTCAGATGACAGGATTCAAAATCTAACCCTGTCATCCGCAAGTAAAATCGCAGCAGAACCCCGTTCACACCGGCGGTACTTCCGTCATCTCCCTCCTCTCCCTGCTGTGTCTTTGGCTCACGGCAGCTTCCGAGCCACGCCGCCGTCAGGTGTGAACGTGGCCCTAGCCCTGTCCTTCCATGCCCCACTGCAGGCCCTGCGATTAGTCGGGAGTGCCTCCTTGTGGGTATCGTCGGTTAGTGTTGTTAACTCTCTTCCCCTGGAAGTTTGGTTGAGCTCGAGCCTGAGCATCTTCTGGAGGTGGCGTAAGACCTTTCTTTTTGTTAAGGTGTTTGGCAGGCAGAGATAGGAGATGGGGGGTTTGCTGGGTGGGCTGGGGTAGGGTTGTGAGTGGGGTTGGAGTAGAACATGGAGAGGTGGTATTGAGTAGTTTTGTGGTGGGCTGTGGGATGGTTAGGGGTTTGGGGGGGGGAGGATTTTGTATTCTGTTTTTATGGTTTTTAATGTTTTTTTTATATATGTAGTTAGCCACCCTGAGCCTTAGGGAAGGGCAGGATAAAAATTTAAATAAATAAATAGTTAAAATACTGTGCATCTAAAAAATCGGCCAATGTACCTGTTTGCATACAGCTCACAAGCACATACTCACATATTTTCTGCATGTGTGTGGACATATTAGTGCGCACATACAGAGTGGAAGCCATCTTATCAAAAGTCTAGAACTATTATCAAAGCACAACAATGTGAAAATTGCAATTCCGATCACCAATGACACCATTGCTAAGAAAAAATGTAACTCTGGTTACCAGAAAAGGTTATTTGAGATAACACATTCTCTTCTCTTTCTAAGTACAAGAAAATAACTACATCATGCTTTGTTATGGTCAACAACTGGAATACTCTTTGAGGAGTGAAAGTGGAAAGGGGAGAAGCAAAAGAGAGCAAATATCTGACTGTTTCTGCCTGAGCATTACGTGAGGTCAGAGGGGCTTGTCAGTGCTTTCATTCCTCTCTAGCACACAGTAGAGTGGAGCCTTTTCTCTGTGGAGATCATAGGACAAAACTCAGCTCTGCGTTCTCTCTCTGCGTGCTAATTGTAATCACTATATAGTGAACCAAATAGTTGTACCCATTTTATGGCTGGAACATGGGCTGTAGGAAATAAGTTGTTCCTGAAAGTTGACATTATATTGCTTCATCATCAGGGAGGCCAAAGATTAAGGGTCTCAACATTCATTCACCTTTTCACTAGTCAAAAAGGTAATCTTTCCTAAATACGATTCAGGCAGCTTGGCAGGGCACTTGCTAAGGCTGTGGGGAACACTGTGCCTGTTCTGTGGATACATGAAGAAATTCATTTTTAGAGCTCCTTTCTTAAGCACTCAGTATACACTTTTGGGTGTCTTAAGAATGTTTCCCCCCTCTCTCAAATATCACATTCAAAACAGTCTATTTTGCCCTTTCAGTGAGAGTCCAGCAGAAGATGGATCTGAAGCATATTTTGCTGGAAACACTTACAATGCAAGTCATTCTTATGCTGGATCCAGTTCCGCTTCTTCTTTAGCCAAATGGTTCATTCAGTAGCAGCACTACAATAATAGTCAATTGTTAATGGAAAGTACTGTAGACACAATAAGGTCTGAGTGCCACAGTGAATATGCTTACTGACATTTAACACGCAGGAGACTTTTTAGAAGTGGATAGAAGGAAAAGAATATTCAGAAAGTTAAACTTGGTGTTGCTGCTCTGTCAGGAAAAAACTGTCAATGGTCCTAATTAGCAGTTTGTGCTGTGATTTATGCCAGCTTGTGTATTGGGGTTCAAGTCATGGCTATTTTATATTCACTTTTGTGCCAGAAAGATTTAGACAAAGCACTGAATGGACAGCATCCTTAGTACTGTTTTTCAGCTAAGCATTTTGGAATGCTCACATGGCACATTTTGAAACCTTGGTGTGCTCTACATTTTTTTTCATTTGCTATCAGGCTTAGCAGTAATCTGCTCACCACTAATTAGAAGTCATTCCCTGTTCTGCTCACCATTATTACATGAAGTTATCTCAGGCCTTAAGAATTTGTTTACATTCAGAAGAGAAGTTTCTGCAGTACCTATTGCCTTGCATGTTTGTCTGACAAAAACAACAACAACAACAACATTAAACGTTGCTGTTCTGGAACAATCAGTACTGAGGAACAGAGAGCTATTCTTTATACTCAGTGGATTATTTTCTACTCTTACCATTTAATTTATCTTTACAATAGGCATGCACCAAATGCCTGTGATGGAAATGTAAGGTGGCCAAGGCCTGATTATGTAAAGCTCAGGGAGAATACCCCAAGCCTTTGTAATAGTGGGGGATTGGAGATTTGGGAGTTTCAGCCCTGTGGAAGTCTTATGATTTGAAAGGCTGCTGTTAAGCTCCCAAACAATTGTGATTTAATTTCAGGCCTACTAAGTTTGAAAGCTCAGAAGGAATGAAATCTGCAGATAGGTTCCCCTTGAGTTCAGGTTGCAGATGAGCAGAGCTGCAGAGACATTTTGTTGCTGCAAAAGTTAGGAAGTTACATGCCTGTGCATGTAAATGATTGAAGATAAGGGGACATTCAGTATTAGAAGAAGGTGGGGAGGAGTTCAAGAAGGAGAAAGAATACAGGGCTTCCCCATTCCTTATTTCATTCCTTTTGATGTGGAGGATGGGTGATTTCAGGATATGGTATCTTAATTGGGAAACCCAGTATGCACTTGTTTCAAACGTTTATTACTATTCAGTGTATAATAAATAATAGCCCTAAATAGCCATGTATTAAAATAGTGCCTCCTCCCTGTCGTTTGTTAGTAATAACTGTGCTGCATAGTTTTCCAGGAAAAAAATCTCTTAGGAACATAATAAAAATGTAAAGAACACCATACTGGGTCAGGCCAATTGGCCAGCACCAGCTGCTTCAAAGGGAGAACACAGAGTGATCTGTTCCCTGTCATTCACTCCCAGCTTCTGGCTGTTGACCTCCTTGCCAACTTCAACTACGCTATTAATTAATTAAATAAATAAATAAATAAATTTATTATACAATTTTATATCTCGCCCCTTCTGCAAGGCAGCTTGGGGCGGCTTACAATTTAAAACAAAAATCTAAAACATATAAAATACAGATATAACACCACTTCAGAGGGAAGCCATAAAAATATAAGCATAAAACCACCCACCCTAGCCCTCAACCCTCCCTCCCCCCATCCCATCCATCCCTCCCTCCCTTACCCAAATGCTTGGCGGAACAGCCAGGTTTTACAAGCCCAACGAAAAGTCAGCAGGTCCGGGGCCAGGCGAGCCTCCTTTGGGAGGGAGTTCCACAGCCGAGGTGCAGCCATCAAGAACGCCCTCTCCATAGTGGCCCGCCGATTTACTCTCGGGACCTCCAAGAAGGCGGACCGCAGAGGCTGATCCCAGACCCAAGGAGTGAGGTGGTTCCACAGACAGGTCGAGACGAGGCCGTGTAGGGCTTTAAGGGTGAGAACCAACACCTTGAATTGGGCCCAGAAGAAAATAGGCAGCCGGTACAGTGAACGCACTGGTGTAATGTGCTCCCGACCCCGTAAGGAGCCGGGCTGCCGTATTCTGCACCAGCTGCAGCCTCCAGACCATCACCAGGGGTAGCCCCATGTAGAGCGCATTGCAGTAGTCCAGTCTTGAGGTAACACAAGCATGAATGATGGTGGCCAGGTCAGATTCCGAGACAGGGCCAAAGCCGCCAAACCAGATGTAACTGGCAGAAAGCCCCCTTTGCCACCATCTCCACCTGGATATCCAAGTGGAGCCGGGAATCCAGGAGTACCCCTAGACTCCGCACCTGGGAGACCAGCAGGAGACAAACCCCATCAGTGATAAGGGAAGTCCCACCCGCCGCTCTCCCCACCAACATTACCTCCGTCTTGTCAGGATTCAACTTCAGTCGGCTCTGCCTCATCCAGTCCTCCACAGCCATCAAACATTGGGAAAGCAAAGAGTCTGCCAGGCCTGGGTCCGATGAAAATGAGAGGTACAACTGAGTGTCATCAGCATATTGATGACAACTCACTCCATACCGCCTCATGACCTCGCCTAATGGCTCCATGTACACGTTGAACAAGTGCAGGGACAGAATAGAACCTTGTGGAACACCACATGAGAGGTCATGGAGGGAAGATGACTTATCCCCCAGCACTACCTGTTGGGTCCTACCGTCTAGGTAGGAACTGAACCATTGTACAACCGTCCCACCCAATCCTGCCTGGTCCCGCAAGCAAGTCACCAACAATCCATGATCAACCGTATCAAAAACAGCCGAGAGATCCAATAGGACTAGTAAGGTGAACGTCCTTGGTCCATCTTCTGACACAGATCGTCGATCAAGGCCACAAGCGCAGTCTAAGTGCCATACCCTGGGCGGAAGTCAGACTGGGAGGGATCTGGGAAGCTGAGGCTATCTAGATGCTCCTGGAGCTGCTGAGCCACCACCCATTCAGTAACCTTCCATAAAAAGGGAAGGTTAGAGACTGACCAATAGCTGGTGAGTGAATCAACGTCAAACAATGACTTCTTGAGTAGAGGCTGGACCACCACCTCCTTCAAACATTCCAGCACTCTACCCTCTCGAAGGGAGGCGTTGATCACCCCTGCTAGCAACGGCCCTAACGTCTCCCGACAGGCCTTAACCAGCCAGGACGAGCATGGATCCAGTTCAAAGCAGGTGGCCCTAACCACCCCCAGGACATCCACAGCCCCCTGTTAATCACTGATAGTATAAAAGGATTAGATATATTTGTCTATCGGCTCACAAATTCTCGTGGTAATGAGTTCCACACGTAAAGTGTTAGCACTTTCTCACAATTGTTTTAAACTGCCTGTTAATTTCAACTGGTGCCTCCCCCCCCCCCCCTCGTTTTAGCATTATGAGAGAGGTTAAAGCTCACTGTTCAGTTTCTCCCCATGTCATTGATGATTTTATAAATCTCTATCACATCTCTTCAGTAACCTTCTTAGGGAATGTTATTAAACAGGCAGTGGCTCAGCAGCTTTGGGGGCATTTGGACTGCATCAGTTTTTCTGGATCCTTTGCAGTCCAGCTTTTGCCCAGGTTATGGCACTGAGACTGCGTTGGTGGCCTTGGTTGATGACCTTCGCTGTGAGCTGGATCAGGGTCGGTCGACCCTATTGATTTTGCTAGATCTATCCACTGCCTTTGACACAGTTGATCATGGGATGTTGGTGACTCACTTGTGGGAGTGGGCCGGGGTTGGCAGAATTTTTCTTGAATGGTTTCGTGCCTTCCTGGCCGGGAGGACTCAGCGAGTGGTGCTGAGGGACCATTCTTTGTGTGGAGCTCCACTCTCACGTGTGGAGTTCCGCAAGGGTCTATTCTGTCCCCTCTTCTGTTCAACATATATATGCAGCCTTTGGGTGAGGTTGTTAGACGGTTTGGTGTTCGGGGTCATCAATATGCTAATGACACCCAACTTCTCGTTTTCAGCTGACCCAGGCCTGGCAGTCTCGGTGCCTACTCGGTGTTTGGCAGCTGTGGGGGATTGGATACGGGTGAGCTGTCTGTAGTTGAATCCTGACACGACGGAGGTGATGCTGGTGGGAGGGACCGGGGAAGTGACCCCCATCATTGATGGGGTTCGTCCCTCCTTGGTCCCTCAGGTTCATAGCCTGGGGGTACTCTAAGATTTTCAGCTCTGCCTGGATGTTTAGGTGGCAGCTGTGGTTTGCCAGTTACACCTGGTACGGGGGCTTCAACTATATATCTCGGACTCCGACCTTGCCACCATCATCCCATCACCTCAAGACTGGAATACTGTAACATGCTCTATGTGGGGCTACATTTGGTGATGGTTCAGAGGCTGTAGCTTCTGCAGAAAGCAGTGGCCCGTCTCCTCACAGGGATTCGTCACCGTGAGCATGTAACACCAGTGCTTTGTTCATTGCACTGGCTGCCGATAGTCTTCCAGGCCTGATTCCAGGTGTTGGTTCTTACCTATAAAGCCCTATATGGTCTGGGCCCCACTTACCTGCGGGACTGCCTCATCTCCCTTGTTATGGATCGGTCCCTGCAGTCGGCTGGGAGCACCCTTCTCAAGGTCCCCGAGTGTCTCGGGTGATGACTATGGAGAGGGGACAACTATGGAGGGGGACCTCCTGGTGAGGCTCTATATATCCCCAAATCTTCCCTCCTTTCGACAGTGCATTTTGGTGGGGGAGACCGGGTGGTGGTGGCGTTGTTAGCTTCATCAGATGCTTTGTTGTTTTGTTTTTATATTGTGATTGGTTTTACTGTGTATTTTATGGTTTTAGTAGTTTATTTTGTAAGTTGCCCCGAGCTGCAGAAGGCAGGATTGGGCAGGATATTAAATGCTGGAAATAAATACATAAATTAAATAAATCTCTCCTCCAGATAGCCATCATCTTTTGAACCTCTCCTCAGATGAAAGCCATTTTATGTCCTTGAGCTTCTTTGCAGGTCTTACCTGTACCTTTTCCAGTTATTATTATTATTATTATTAACAAACATTTATATAGCGCCAGCAGTGTACCTGGCACTTTACAAAGTAATAAAATAGACATGGTCCCTGCCCCTAGGGCTTACAATCTGAGAGACAGGAGCTGGGGGAGAGACTTAGGAAGGGGAACAGAGGGAGAGACAAGGGGTCTAACATTCATGAAGATGCGAGGTCTCAAGTGCACGTACTTGGCTTGGTTACGATGAGAATGACAGCAGGCAGGTCCATGTTGCAAGGATAAGGGTAAACCGATCGTAGGTATAGGAATAGTGGCTCAGCAGGATAAAGAGTCAGACAGAGCAGAGCGAAAGAGGTGAGTTTTAAGGAGAGATTTGAAGGTATGAAGGGAGGGGGCAAGGCGGATGTGGACAGGGAGGGAGTTCCAGGCATGGGGGGCAGCAAGTGAGAAGGGACGAAGGCGCTTAGGGGAGCAGGGAAGGCGTGGAAGGGTGAGAGAAGGGACAGAGGAGGAGCGAAGTGCACGGGCTGGAGTATGGAGGGCGATAAGTGCAGAGAGGTAGGGGGGAGCAAGGTTGTGAAGAGCTTTATAGGTGAAGACTAGGAGCTTGTGCAGGATTCGTTCAGGAAGGGGAAGCCAGTGAAGCGAAGAGAGGAGGGGCTGCACATGGTCGAAGCGACTGGCGAGGTAGATGACCCTGGCAGCAGAGTTTTGGACAGAGATGAGGGGAGAAAGGTGAGACCGGGGAAGGCCAGTGAGAAGGAGGTTACAGTAATCGAGGCGAGAGATGACCAGAGCATGAACAAGAGTTTTGGCAGACGAGACAGAGAGAAAAGGGCGAATCTTAGCAATGTTATGGAGGGAGAAGCGACAGGATTTAGCAACAGAGTCAATGTAGGGTTTAAAAGAAAGGGCTGAGTCAAAGATGAAGCCTAGGCTACGGGCTTGGGGGACAGGCAGGATGGTGACTCCATCAATAGTTATTGACAGTGAGGAAGGAGAGGAAGGATGAGGGGGGAAGATAAGGAGTTCAGTTTTAGCCATGTTGAGTTTGAGTTGACGTTGAGACATCCAGGTAGAGATGTCAGAGAGACAGTTGATGAGACGAGCTTGAACAGAGGGAGAGAGAGAGGGAGTAGAGAGATAGAGTTGAGTGTCATCAGCATAGAGGTGGTATTGGAAGCCATGGGAGGCAATGAGTTTGCCTAAGGATGAGGTATAGATCGAGAAGAGGAGAGGGCCAAGAACAGAGCCTTGAGGAACACCAACTGAGAGGGGGAAGGAGGAGGAGGCGGAGTTGGAGAGAGACACATTAAAGGAGCGGTCAGAGAGGTAGGAGGAGAACCAGTTATGGACAGAGCCACAAAAGCCAAGGGAGTGAAGGGGATCCAGCAAGAGTGAGTGGTCAACAGTATCGAAGGCAGCAGAGAGATCAAGGAGGACAAGAGTTCTACTACAGTTCTACTACAGTAAATCATTTTTGAGATGGGGGACTAGAACTGCATACAGTGTACAAATTGTGGGTGCAGCATGGATTTACATAGTAGCATTATGATATTTCCATTTTTTCCCCCTATCCTTCCACATAATTTCTTGCACTCTATTTGCCTTTCTGACCATTGCTGTACATTGAGATGATGGTGCTATCCACAGTGTATCCTCACTGTTCACCCCCTTTTCAGGATCCTTAATGTTGTTCATTGTCTGGGACGTCAGGGATTTGGCTGCTAGTGCTTCTGCTGACGACTGTGTATGCTGTTAATTGTTTTGCAGGTATACATTGTGACAGTGTGTGCACTGAGGGGCAATGGGGTCCAAACTGCTCGTTGTCCTGTTACTGCAAAAATGGAGCATCATGCTCTCCAGATGACGGAATTTGTGAATGTGCACCTGGCTTCAGAGGCACCACTTGTCAAAGAAGTAAGGACCTAAACAAGGCTGCAAAGTCTCTTTCCTCCCCTTGTTGTATGTATGTATGTGGAATACTGTATTGTTTTGTAACAGTGCTATAAAACAGATCCTGATTCTGCTTTTCACTTCTGCTACGATTGTACAAGTGTATGGTTGTACCACAACCGTCGTCTTCTTGCTGCTGTATTTTCTTATTAATAAATTGCTTGCTACGGCTGAGCAATTTATTGGAGGGTGAGGTGGTATCCTTATGGATTTTGACTCTTAGGGGTGGCAACAGCAGATGTGCAGAAGTACCTTTTGGAGAAGCAAGGGGTCTAAGCTTAGCATCATTGGTAGGGCATAGGTGGGGAATGAACTTGCAATAGGAGAAACAGCCGTTTAGGTAAAGTAAAACTAGATTGTGAAGGACTGAAATTAACATACGTATGCTTATTTATTTAATATATTTATATCCCGCCCCTCCTGCAAGCAGCTTGGGGTGGCCATGTTAAGTGTCATGGAAGCAGGAATGACATAGAATGACGAATTGGGGAAATAATTTTAGTTGAATGGATGTCAGTGGGCATGGGGTCTGGGTAAATTATCCCAGTAATGTCTATATTAAGTCTACCAGGAAATGTCATCTGGACAGAGGGTGACTGGTTACTGTATTGGTCCCATCTATAAAAGATGGAGACAAAGTAGTTCAGACAATATCTTTTATTGGACCAGCTTCTGCTGGTGAGAGTATGCAAATTTTCAGGCCCCACTTCCTCAGCCATGTAAAACGTCAGAGCTATAAACTGAGCAAATGCAGGAGAGGTAGTACGGGTAGTGAATGCAGTCTGTAGGTAAAGGCACAAAAAGTGAGATGGGGGAAGCCAAGGGCAGAAGTCTGAAAGACTGCCGAGAGGAGAACCCAGCAAATGGAACACTGAAGCAAACGGAAACAGTGAAAAAATGATCTGCAGGAGGAGAACATGGAGTTATGACAGGATTTTGAGAAGGGATTGTCTGGCCAATTCCTAAAGTTACTGTAGTAACATTCTCTAAGCACCTATCATTAAAATCCAGGGTTAGTCTCACTTTCTCTTGCATTAATACCAAAGTACTTTAAAGTTAATTGGTCAGTTAATACTACTACTGCGACTACTTATCATTTCTATAGCACTACTAGGCATATGCAGCGCTTTACAGTCACAGATTTTGGGGGACAGATCCCTGCCCAAAGAGCTTACAATCTAAGATGGACAAGGATGAGGGGAACACCTAGGGAAAGACAGACACTCATATATTCCCATTTTACAGATGGAGAACTGAGGCTGAGAGGTTGTGACTTGCTCAAGGCCACCTAGTGAGTTAATTGGTTAGGGTAAGATTCAAACTCTGGTCTCCCAGGTCTAAGGGCTCATTCAGATGTGCATTTAAATCGCATAGCCGCAGCGGCGGCATCGGACAATTTAAAGCACTGCGCACTTCCGGGTTGGTGTGAATGCACCAATTCAGCCTAAAACGAACTGTTGGAGTGCGGTTTTAAAAGCTGCTCGGAGCAGCTTTCAAAACCGCACTCCAACAGTTCGCGTTAGGCTGAATTGGTGCATTCACACCAACCCAGAAGCGCGCAGTGCTTTAAATCGTCCGATGCCGCCGCTGCGGCTGTGCGATTTAAATGCACGTCTGAATGAGCCCTAAGTCCAACACCTTATCCTTTACACCAGACTGGCTCTACAAAGAAAAGCTAAACAAATAGAATACATTTAAATCTTCCTACTAACCCCACATCACAAGCGTAAGAGAATAGGATACACAAATTAGGGAACAACCAGGAAGCACCTGAAAGAGAATGTAAACAGGAAGAATTTATGTGAACCCTGTGTTTCTCTTCAAAATAATGAAGATGTCTGGAGGGAGTTGACCAAGCAACTTGTATCAAGTGTGCAGTCAGGAGACTAAATACTGGGCTACTTTAAACATTTTAAGGATAACAAGTTAGTTATAGTAACTGCTAATTGCTGCTTTACCAGAGATTTAACTTGAGGCATTAATTAATATCCTGATTTATCATGAAAGAAATGCCAGAAGGGATTAAAGATACAAAGAAAGAAATTCCATGCAATGGACTTTTTTCTCTTCATCTGTTTATCTGTGCAGAAGGGAGTAGTACCCATGGCATAAAAATGAATGTTTTTTCAAGTTGTATTAAAATGGAAAGCAGTGTGTAGCTGACTGCTCTGTGCTGGTAAAAGTTGGCTTACCAGGATGGCTGGTGGGGAAAGACCTGTGCTTTCTTGTCAGTACAGCAGTGGGCTGAGGTGCTATGGATTTGAGCAGCTAGTAAGGAAGGACATGAAGAAATCAGTATTGACAAAGTTGGTCAAAGATTCTCTTGATGATAAAACTATCATAATTCTACATACTATTTTATTTTTAAGGAAATGTTTTCATATTTGAAATATATCAGCTGTCGCATCCTATTCTCAAGTAGAAAACCTATCTAACTTCATAGTTACGCTGTTTTTATTTATAATTTGCCTGCCTGTGAAATGTGGTCTTAATAGGTTGAGCCAGATTCTTTTTCTGACTTGCAATCCATGCAACCTCAGTGACATCAGTGTAATTGTGCACACTGTGGGTATTTTCAGACAGACAGCAGCCCTGCCGCTGCTCCACCTCGCCCCCAGGCAGTCTATCCATCTAAAGGCAGCCCACCAGATATGCAGGCGGAACAAGCTGTGCCTGCTCTGGGGCAACCCCTCTGGCGGTGCTCTGGAACATCCCGGAACACTGCTGGCGAAGCAGGCCAACCCAGCGCACTCGCCCGTGGTGGAGCACCAGTCCATCTGATGCGTGGACCCGTGCTGCTGCTCTGCCTCCAGCTGGCCATTGCCTTGAGCAACACCATAGCAATGCAGATGCTCTAGTCTAGTAGTCCGCAACTCTGTGGTGGGGGTGGGGGGGGACACCATTGCAGGCAGACTAAAGGCTGGAGAACCTGTTGGGTCTGCTTAAACCTGACCCTAGGCAGGGCTAAACGGGGGGGTGCACCTCTGGAGGTGGCCAGCCCCCACATCCATCTGAAAACACCCTGTGAGTCAGACCAGAATTTGGCTCAATTTCACTTTTTAGATTGAACAGATTCAGTGCTGCTCTTTGTAACAGCTGTTGCACGGCAGCACGTTGTAGCAGCATTCACAGAAGTGCTAGACTATAGCGTGCTCCAGGAACCCCTGCCTCTTTACATGTCTTGAAAGTATTCCACACACATTGAGGATTATACAAATAAAAATAGCTAAACAATGAAATGTAACTGGAGCAGTACAGTACTGGACAGCACAGGAGGACAGAATTCATTTGGCTAACTGTTAACCCTATCAGCTGTGAAGTCTTTTAGCTATGGAAGTGCAAATAATTTTCTCTCTGTGATGTGACAGTATATTCTTTCTGATTTCAGTTTGTTCTCCTGGATTTTATGGACATCGCTGTAGCCAGGCATGCCCCCAATGTGTGCACAGCAGTGGGCCCTGCCATCATGTAACTGGACTTTGTGACTGTTTACCTGGCTTCACAGGAGCTCTCTGTAATGAAGGTACAAGCTGTAATAAAGGCCCCTGCCATGGACACAGTGACTAAGGCCACAATCCACCAACCATTTACTCCAGGTTTCAGTGGGGATACTCCTGTCACCTCACTCTTTAGCCTCTTTTTCAGAAAGTGACTTCAAATTTTTCACGTGTTGATTTCACAAATGTAAAAACTGAAGACAAGTTGAAGTTTACTGAAAGTTTGTTTGATAATGTAAAGAACTTATATTTCTTTAAGCTGTGTAGAAAACTTGTTCTCTCATCCTCTGCAAGAGACCTTCCTTTTAAATTAAACAAAGCCCTGATTTATTAACCTTCAAGGCACTTTGCATAATGTGTCCCTTTCGCCTGCCTTCTTTTTCAGTTTCTATGTTAAGGATGTTAAGGACAGTGTGAGCGGAGGAGAATGTATATATTGTTAGTCCTTTATTTATGTTTTGGTTTTAAATTTATCAATAGGTTCCCTGAGCGCTGGATGGCATAGTTGTATTTTAACATTTTATTTATTACATTTATACCCCGCCCTTCCTGAAACAGCTTGGGGCGGCTGAATAAATAAATAAATAAAATGAATAAAATATAAATAAATATATATTTGAGCAGCATTTATTTTTTGAACTGGTCTTAATAACAGTGTTCTCAGTCTAAGGCCAGGCATTTTATTTATTTATTTTTTATTGAGATAATATATGATGATAATGCCAATTGCTGCTAAATCATGTTGTGCATTTTTTCACAGTGTGTCCTAGTGGTAGGTTTGGGAAGAACTGTGCTGGGATTTGCACATGCACCAACAATGGAACTTGCAATCCCATCGACAGATCTTGTCAGTGTTACCCTGGCTGGATCGGCAGTGATTGTTCTCAGCGTAAGTGCCCGCACTTTCTTTGTAGAGGTGTTTTTTGTTAAAGCAATTAGTCAAGGTTCAGCTTTTTAATTTTCTTCAAGATGGTTTGAAAATATTTTTCTAACTAACTGATAAATGATAAGGAATTCTATAATACACTGCTAATAGAGCTCTACCTATTTTCCATTTCAAATACCAGTATTAAGAAAACATTTGCACTAAGAATTTTGCGGAGCAATTTTCACTATCATAAATTCTCATTTTATTATTTAAACAGTTATGCAGTCCTTCTAGCTATTAATGTGGCCCCAAAAACTATAGAATGGGAATACCTAAAAAAAACCAACATTTGTGTGTTTATCCTAAGAACAGCCCAGTGTTGTTTGGGAGTTGTGATAGGCTTCAGTCTGTAAAGGCATGAGAAGGGTATTTTAAACTTACACCCCGCCACCCCCCTCCGGTCTGGGTGCACAGCTGAGACTTCTAATTGTAAGGTGCCTGGTGGGGCCTCAGTCAGAAACATTTAAAGGGAGCCAGGAAAGTACAAGAACAAAAGGAGGTGAGAGCCGAGATCAAAGAGAACAAGACAGAGACTGTCAGATCCTAGTCTGGTCTGGTTCAGGGTGTGCCAAAGACCAGCACCAGGTTCCCAGGGGCTGACAGGAGAGTCTGAAAACGGGAGGACCCAGGATATTGGGAACACGGGAGAACGAGAGCTCATGTGAGCTGGGACACAGGAACGCTAGGAGGGTCTCTGTCCCCAGGCTGGTATTTGCTTGTGTTGTGGAGACACTTCCTGTTTCCTGTGGGTGCTTCATATAGAGTAGGGCAGCCAATGGGAAGACAGTTAGGGTCCAGACAATCAGCGAGAGAGTGGAGATATAAAAGCATGGGGCAAGAACAGCCAGTAGACCTGGTGATTGAGTGGGCAAAGAGCCTGCCTTGAGCCCTGGAGACCTGGGTTAACGTAAGAACGTAAGTAGTGCCATACTGGGTCAGACCAATGGTCCATCAAGCCCAGCATTCTTCTCTGACAGTGGTCAAGCTCTGTCTCTTGGGAAAAGTACCCAACAAGTCATAATGGACAATCCATTCCCTGTTGTTACGGCCCCCGGCAGTAAGAGGTTACGTCCCCCAAACCTACTTGGCTAATAGCCATTAATGGACCAATCCTCCAAGAACTCATCTAATCCCTTTTTAAAATTAGCTATACTACTGGCCTTGACCACTTCCTCTGGCAGTAAATTCCACATGTTAATTGTGCACTGAGTGTAAAAAATACTTTCTCTACTTGTTTCAAACTTGCTGTCAGTTAATTTCATAGAGTGTCCCCTTCTTCTAGTACTGTGTGTTTTTACATGAGAGTAGTGGGGAGAGGGGAGTCTGTGGATGGTGCATGGGGCAGGTGCGGGGTGTCCACGTACAGGAAGTGTGGGGGGCAGCTCCCTGCATGGCTGCCCTATCCACAAACTGGCTACCCAGTCTCCACACGGGGCACTATGGATTTTTCAGGAGTGCTCCGTGCCAGAACTGGGTGGTCAGAGTTTGGATCACAGGAGCGCGCCTCTCCACGCACTAACTTCAAACGAGCAGTTTTCCACATGGACAGTGGGGGCCATGTGTGAAACCGTCCCGTTTAAAAACACCCGTTGTTAAGGTAATTAACTGCTCCCTATTTATGTGTTCCACACCAGTCATGATTTTATAAACTTCTAACATATTCCCTCTCAGTCGTCTCAAAAGCCCCGACCTATCAAGCCTCTCTTCATATGGGAACTGTTCCATACCACTAATCATTTTTGATGCCCTTCTCTGTTCTTTTCTAATTCTACTATGTCTTTTTTGAGATGGGGCGACCAGAACTGCACACACTGCTTCAGGTGTGGTCATACCACAGATCTATATAGAAGCATTATGATATTTTCAGTTTTATTCTCTATCCCTTTCGAATGATTCCTAACATTCTGTTCGCTTTTTTGACCACTGCCGCACACTCAGCTGAGGACTTCAATGTGTTGTCCACAATGACTCTAAGATCCTTTTCCTGAGTGGTAACTCCTTATTTAGAACCCAGCATTCTATACATAGAATTTTATTTTCCCTATGTGCATCACTGATTCTGCCAGGACTGAGAGGAGTTTTTGTGGGTCATGCATAGGTACTAGAAAGCAGACCTGGTTCAGGGCCTAATGGAGGTGTAATTTGTGCTAATATAATTGTGTAATAAATCACCCAGAAGAGACGTCTGTTGATAGAACTGTGGAGTCTGGTGTTTTTTCTGTGGGATGTTGAGCTACAGACCTGCAGCAGCAGCTGAAGGGGCCAGGTAGCTGCTGTATTGATATTATCTCCATTTTACTGGTG
This sequence comes from Sphenodon punctatus, assembly GCA_003113815.1. Taxonomy (NCBI): domain Eukaryota; kingdom Metazoa; phylum Chordata; class Lepidosauria; order Sphenodontia; family Sphenodontidae; genus Sphenodon; species Sphenodon punctatus. Next base: position 1,347,550 of record QEPC01008444.1, on the reverse strand, counting down.
GGGAGTTAAGGCAGAGAGAGACTGAGTGACTTGCCCAGAGAGTGACTCCCACAGAGAGTCTATGGCCGTTTTCAAACGGACCCCGGAGGCACTGCGGTCCGTGGGGGATGGGTAGAGGCGGCAGTGGGTGGGTGGTGCAAGGGCGGCCTGTCCTACGGACACCCACCCACCTCCACTCTCAGAGCATCTGCCATTGGCACCTGTTGTTCCATGCATGGGCAATGGGTAGAGCGCGGGAGCGCGCACGCACACACACACCGTAGCGATCGCACGGACGCCCCCCCACATTGCCCACCTACCACACACAGGGAGCGGGGGTGTCCGTCCCCACGGATTTTGCCGTTAACTTCAGTGGCAGCATGACTGAGCCCTACATTTCCTTATGAAACATGCAGGAGCCATAAATTCATTATTATTGTAAACATTGACTTCCTATCGACATTTCTGTAAAGTCTTCCTAAATCAATAGTCACTGGAATTATATATTTGACACACATGTTCTGGATCAGCAAAGCCTGCTACAGAATTTTAAGACGCCAGTCCTGTAGCCTTCTACATTAGAGGTTCACTGAAATTCACATGAATTTCGGCAGCTGGATCAGAGAACCGTTATGCCAGGATTCAGTAACTGATGGGCTCTGTGTGTGGAAAAGCTGTTGAGTTTCCCAGGAGTTACAGCTCCTTGAAACATGCCTCATCATTGGTTTACTTCACTCAGTTTGGCTAGCACAGGTTAGCTGGCTGTGGCCCAGTGAAGTGCAGCATCTGGTCCATTTAGAAAATCCATTCGCTAAAATCTCAGTAAAGCTGGGCACCCATATAGCCTCATGATCTCTGTGCTAACAACATAAAACTACAGCCTGCGCCTGGTCCTACTGAAATCAGTGCTAAAATTGTTCACTGGATCTTGTTCCATTCTTTCCAGCCACTTCCCTCCTTTTCAGAATAAGAGCAGTTGGGAGGGGGCCATAAAGAGGCAAAGGAAATTGTGCCACTGGGATCCAAGAAGATCTCTCTGTCTAGACTATGCTCATGACTAGAAGAAAAAAAAGGACGTTTATTTAGTTTGTTAAAAGGCCTTCAATTCTCAAGGAAAATAATGGTTGTATTAATTTCTAAATGGGCTGGTGTTCAGGTCCATTGCCAATATGGAAACATATGCATTCGCTGTTTCTCTAAAATAGGGGTGAGAAACCTTTGCTCTGTCAGGGGCCACTTTGAAAATTACTGCAAGTTCTGAGGACTGCATAGAAGTTTGTGGGGAGGGGTAGCTTAAGGGATGCACTCAGGAAGAGGAGGGTATAGATCATGAATCTGTCCCCTATCCTTGTGTGCATGTCCTCACCTCTGCTCCTTACCCTGAGTTCAGAACTGGAGAGTAGGAGTTGGATCAAGGGACCAAATAAAGATTAGTCGTGGGGCGCATTTGGCTCACAGGCTTGAGATCCCCGTCCCCCCCGGCATGTAAGGATAGACTAGGATTTTTTGGTTATAAATTCAGTCAGCGGGGGGGGGGGAAGAGGGGGCATTCCTGTAATGGACTGCCTGCTCTAAGACTTTATTTTAATTCAACAAAGTAACTTGATCTAAAGATCATGAGAAATGGAAAAAAAAACTTTATTAGCAAAAAAGCAGAAATTTGGAAACATAATTTGTTCAAAATACGTTATTCTTACTGGTCACATTTCTCTCTTTTGATGTATGAATAGCTATATGTTAATTTTCTGTGTCTAGATTACTATGCTTGGTATACAGTACCCCAAGGCTGCACAAATAAAATTTAAGTCCAGTTACACTTGTTTACTTCGTTGTTTTACAAACAAGTTTGCTTATTGAAATATATTACTGATCGCACAACTAATGGGAACATGTGCACAAATAAGAAGCTTCAGGTGAAGAAACTTAACTTAAAGTTGACTCAAGTAATCTCTTATACACAGTGTCTTAGCCATAAAGTTGCACTTTGGATGTGGAATACCTAGACTGGTCCAAGTTGAATTGACCCAAGTTATAAGTATTTTTCCTCTATCCTTATTTGTTTCCTTTATCTTGAGATTCAAATCTCACTTGATCCCCTGTGGTCATCGAGGGGTGCCCTGCTCGAGGTCCCCCGGGTTTTCTGGGAGGCCACGCAGGGGAGGGCATTCTCGGTGGCCATTCCATGGCTGTGGAACTCCCTTCTGGTAGAGGCCCGGGTGGCCCAGAATCTTCCCTCCTTTCGGAGAAATTGTAAGACCTGGCTGTTCCACCAGGTGTTTGGTGGGGGAGATGGGTACGGGTGGGTGCGGTTGGAGATGGTGAGGTGGGAATGGGATTTCCCCCCTCCTTTTATTGTAGTTTTAATTGTTTTTAGTGTTTGTAAGCCGCCCCAAGCTGCCTGTGGCATGAGGGGCGGGGTAGAAAGTGTTTTAAAATAAAAATAAAATAAATGCCCAACATGCTCTGTTACATTAAGATGGTGGCAATTTTCATCCACTGGAAAACGAATGTAGCTTAGCATAAAAACAAAAGACTAGGGCTGATACTCGCTTCTCAGTTTCTCACTTTTCTTGATGAGAATCGGGGTTCTCAGCTTGTTCTTGCAAACAAGAATTTTGACCTCCCCCGGCACTTAATTAAAACAAAAAACCACCAAATACTCATCTGGCTGCCTCTGTCCGAGTCCAGGGCTTCTCCAAGACTCCTCACCACCCTCTCTGCTGGGGAAGGTGAGGAGGCAAGTTCACAGCAAACACCAACAACAAAAACCCACTTTGCCAGCACAAAAGGGCATCCAGGGCTGTTTTGCGCATGCACAAACAACACCCAGGGGCGGATCCAGAAGTGATATGGATGGGAGGGCTGAAGTCCAAAGTTAGCATTGCCCCGCCCAGATGATTAGGCCCCACCTCTAGCTCCGCCCCTTGCCAAGCAAGCACCATGGCAGCTTCACCCTTGGCCAGAAACAGACACACTGCCCCTCCCCCCAAACACACTAGATCTGCCAGCACAGTCCTGGGGCTTCTCTTCAGGACCATGGGCCAAATGCAGATGCACATTTATGTGGTCTTTTACCAGTTTATAGGCCACTTTTAGGGTTTTGGGGGGAAGGCAGGGGCACTAGGTTTGGGGGGGAAGGTAGGGGGCACTGGGTTTGGGGAGGAAGGCAGGGCTGGCTATTGGGGCTGGGTTTGGGTTTAGGGGGAAGGCTGGGAGTACCGGGTTTTGGCCTGGAATGGGGGTAAGGCTGGGGCACCAGGATTTGGAGGGGGAACAGGCTGAGGGCACAGGGTTTTGTGGGGGCACTGGTGGCTACTGGGGCCGGGCACTGGGCAGCCTACCTGCTGGACTGGGCTGCTGCTGATCCTCCTTGGCTCCGTTCCTCCCCCAAGCTGCCTGCTGCTGCTTCAGGGCCAGGGCGGTCCTACTCCAGCTGGCCAGGCCACTTCCATTCTGTGTGAGCGGGGCGATGGACACAGCCGGGCAGCCTGGGGGCTGCAAGTATCGAGCTGGGACCCACTGCACCTCTGAGTCCTCTCTGGCCTGCGTGTGGGCTGCAAGCCCCCCTGCAGCCTCTGTCCATCCCGCCTCCCCCCCCCCCCCCC
>QEPC01008444.1:1321528-1342649 GCA_003113815.1 Sphenodon punctatus | reverse complement strand
CCACATCAATAAGGATGGGCAGGGAAGAGGGAGAGGAAGGGAAGGGAGGAAAGATAAGGAGTTCAGTCTTAGCCATGTTGAGCTTGAGCTGACGTTGGGACATCCAGGCGGAGATATCAGAGACACAGTTGATGAGGCGAGCTTGGACAGGAGGGGAGAGAGAGGGGGTGGAGAGATAGAGTTGAGTGACGTCAGCATAAAGGTGATATTGGAAGCTGTGGGAGGCAATGAGTTTGCCAAGGGACAGGGTGTCCCAGGACAGAGCCTTGGGGAACCCCATCAGAGAGGGGGAGGGAGATCTTGTTGAGACCTTGGTAACATTTCTCGATTCTTGCAAGATTCTCACGAGAACTGGGAAAGGTTCTCGATTCAGTCCCTACAAAAGGCTTGATTTACTTCTTTCATTTGAATTACAAGAAACCTGAGATGTGGTGATACAGGCCACATGAAACAGTATCTGAGATAAAGATATAGCTCATTGAGTTCTCTTTTCTCTTTGTCCTTTTCAGTAATTCGGTTCTAGAATGAAATATACAGGGACAATCCACTTCAAGTTCAGCCAACTGAAGAATGCATTAGTGCTGAAAAAGATAGCAAGTTCTGTAGTTGGGAATATTATTTGCATTTTCAGATACCACTCTGAATATTTGAATTAATAATAATGATAATTTTATTCATATAGTGCCCTGCCACCAAATGGTGCTCAGAACACCTAAAAAAATCAATACAACAAAACATGTAAAATAAATTTAAAGTCCATTTAACAACAATTTAAAGGGGGAAGGTAAAGAAAATATCTGCATATTTGCTAAAACTCTGTTTTTCCAGTTTGGAGGGTCATTATTGTTTGATTTTCCAGTTATTCAATAGGGCATTTGGTCAAATAATTGAATAGCTGAACAAAAATTACTGAAGAAAATGAGGAGGAAAACAACTGAAAAATCTAAAGGAAAAACCCAAATGAAGAGGCATGAATAGTATTCATACCCACTTTGGCAGACCTGAATTGAAGCGGGCAAATTTGAGGAATACGGTATTTGCAGCAAATATTCGCTTCAGCACTAGAATATATCAGCAGTTATGGAACTAGGTGGCCCTCCAGGTCCCTTCCAATCCTAAAATTCCATGATTCTATGATTGCACATTTGTATTTTGTTCTGCCTCATGGTTAGTTTATATTAACTGATTGATTTGGGTTGTTTCAGCTTGTCCTCCTTCCCACTGGGGTCCCAACTGTATTCATACCTGCAATTGTCACAATGGAGCTCACTGCAGTGCCTATGATGGGGAGTGCAAATGTACACCAGGATGGACTGGCCTCTACTGCACCCAGAGTGAGTTGTTCCTCCTCATACCCACTTGTATTGATGCTTAACTACCAGTTAGAAGCATGATGAAAATGATAGCCCCTGCATGCACCAGTGGGAAGTGCTGCCTCTGAGAGGGAGTTGCCTCATGAAGGAAGCTAGGTTTGTTTGCAATGCTGCCCTTCCTTTGGCATTCTCAGCTTTCACTAGCAGGAAGTCCACAGAAGTCTCATCCAGTGGAGGATTCTGCCTCCTAGGGGCCCTGCTAAGTTCAGTGGTGCGCCCACACCCATCAATACCACCAAGGAGAAGGTGGCACTGGCAGGGGTGCCAACCATGACTTATAGTCTGGTCGCAAAATCAGCTAACATAACTTCAGGGGAGCCCACATGTTAGAAGCTGAGAACAAGTATATTTTGGTTCATAAGGATCACAAGAAGTGGTGTCATTCCTGAATCTTATTTATGTGGTCTTGGAACTGAATCGAAGTCACCCTCTCCAGCAAGGGAGGAAGGGTACGAGAAAGTACTGACCCTTCCTCCCTCTCTCCGCTGACCGAGCCTTCCCGCTGCTGGAGTTGCAGAGCTGTGCAGTCTGTTAGTGGTCTCACAGTGGTCATGAGAGGCAAATTGCAGTGAGAACCAGCAAAGCCTTATCCCACAGTTGCTTGCCACAGCAACAGCTCTCAGGGCTCTGGCACAGTACTAATCTCTCAGTACACTAGGTAAAGCAGCATATGATTGCATGGGGCAGCAGGGGTCCCGTGCTCCATCCAGGCCTCATGCATTGGTTGATAGCTGCAAGGCACTCCTAACCTCATTGCAGAGAAGTGTCAGATACGTGGGCTGAATTAGTGCACCCGCCACACCTTGCGGTGCACAAGCATGATTTCTGCTTCAGCCCATTCGTGGCAAGTGCCCTGACAAAATAAAGATTGCAAGTACCTTGTAAATCTCCTCTGAGAGTAATTCTGTCATTGATGATCCTGTATCCTCTAGACTACGTCAGCATAACCCAGGACTGAATCCAGCAATGCAAATTAAATAGCTTCAAACTCTGCCTTAGCAATGATCCCCAGAGGCACATCCCTCCTCTCAGAAGTGTGTGAAATGAAATGATTATGTTCCACATTTCCTATCCCTGTAGTCATTACATAACAAGGAATGTGTCTCAGCAACGGCTCAGGCCTCTTGTACATGTTGTATGTACTAATGTCACCATTACCTTATCTAAAACCAAATGCAAATCATTGGTTCGCTATACATTACTTTTCATTTCTGCAAACAAGTTTTATATAACTCATGCATTTAATACTTGATTTCAAAGAGTTTTATTTTGATGAATTAAATACTGACAGTGCTGTAACTACAAAGAATCATTTGACACCCATTTTGTGCTGAGCAATAGATGTTTCCAAACACAGATATTTAAACATCATGATGAAAAATCATGTTACTGAAAAATCATAAAATTAGCTTAAAAATCAGAAGATTCACAAAAATAATTTTAAAAGTGAGATTCTGGGTCCTTTTCCCCTTTTGTTGTGTACCTTTGAGAGGCACTCTGTAGTGACATATTCATGTTTGCATTTTTTAAAAACCAGAAGGACTGGAAAGCTATTTTAAAAAATAAAAGCTGCGATTCTAATGATTTTAGTAACTGAGGCTTTAGAAAAAATGCTAAAATTGTGAGACTTGTTAAAATTAGGAAAGTTGGCAACCTTGAAGTTTTTGTTGACAGGGGGATACATTGGCTTCATGTTTTCTTTATCACACTTTTTGCATAATTCTGTTTATATTTGCATATTTGGATATTAATTCTTGGTCTTGATACACTTTCCATCTTTGGTCTCAGCATGCTTTACATGAAGTTCTTATAACCATGCTTTCTAAAGTTTTAACTCTCCTTTCTCAATACCCCAATGTCAGAGTGGCAGGAAATGGCACATATATTACAGAGCCATATGGATGCAGCTCTGGAAGGCATTCACTGTACTGGTTCATCTGTCAGCTCTCATGGTTATTCTGCTTCCTGCTGGTGAATAATGATCTCTTTGCAGTGATATGTCTTCTTCATACTGAAATGGCATCTTTGTGTGGAGTGAGAGACAATATGTTATTTTTTACTGTACTGTGCTGCAGCATCCACTGTGCAGAAAATATGTCCAAAGATTCATTCATCATTCAGCGGTCTCCCTGCTCTCTCCTGGAAAGTGCCCTCTCTCCCCTCCTTGAAATGTCTCCTTCAAGCCTACTACCTCCAGAAATCTCCAACCTACTTTCTTCTCATCATCATTATTCCTTACACACAGTATCTCTCGCAAACTGTTGCACAATTTTCCCCCTTGTTTAGGTTGTAAACTCTTCACAGCTGGAAATATTTTAACCTCTGCTTTTATAACCCCCTGTAAATTAATGGCATGAGTATATAGGTGATCGTTAATAATCCAATATAATTTTATATCCCTCACAGAACACTCTCTTCTTTTTATTCCTGCCTACTGCAGGGTGTCCTTTGGGGTTTTATGGGAAAGATTGTGCATTAATATGCCAGTGTCAGAATGGAGCTGACTGTGACCACATCTCAGGGCAGTGTACCTGTCGCACAGGATTCATGGGGAAACACTGTGAACAAAGTAAGTAGGAAACATTTTTATTTCCACTCACAGTAGGAATAAATGCACAAACCCCAAGACCAAATCTTGCTATACTTAATCCTTACTGAGCAGCAATGAACTTCAAGTGGATTGTTTTTCCTAAGGACTCCAAGATTGGGGTTGAACTGGTGTAATGTATATTTGGTGTAATGTTAAGAAAGATCTCTCAAGATGATTAAAGCCAAGGAATTAATAAACTTTTTAATCTTTAAATATATTTTAAACCTTGTTCATCATTTCCTTCACCTTCTCTCCACATCTGAAAAGCACCTGCACCATACTCTAGTGTAGATGCCTTTAACATAATACTAAAATGCGTCTATCCATATAAAAGAAATACATTAATCCAAATACGTATTAGCATCTTAAGTGCTGATGGAAATAAATAGGAAGGAGGCAGAAGAACAACCTCAGTGGGCAAAACTATCCATAGAATAGCTTTATGTGTATGTCAGTGGAGTTGGATTAGGACAGGGACCATGTTTGCAGCATTTTCCACATTGCTGCCAAATGGGAAAAATGCAGTGAACACGGACGGGTCCCTATATCAGAGGGCTCCTCTTCAGTATGCAGTAGGTCCTCAGCAGAAGCCATGGTTTGGTCATAGCATGAAGGCTGTCAGGACTTTTGACATAGTGTTTATCACGCTGAGCTCTCTTTTACCCATGGGTTTTCACATGGAACAGTGAAGAAGGAGAAGACTTGGCCCAGATCAGTAATCCTAGTGGGAGCAAATACGGAAAAAGATTTTAATAATCTTATACACAACATTGGGTAATTTCAGACGTGACGGGCCTTCTGGCCCGCCACACTGAACCCTGGACCGGGATCCATCTCGGATCCTGGTCTGTGATCAGACTGGCCGTCCATCAGACGTGCCAGCCTGACCACTGTGGGGAATCTCGGAGGGGGCGGGGCTGAGCGGCACGACGTGCGGCCACTTGGCCCCACTCCCTCGGCCGCCCACCCACGGTGAGACGGGTGGGCTCATTGGCTAATCAGGCCACTGCGCCCAATCCCATTCTGTGGTTGGGACCTGATTCCGGGACAGGACTGGGTAATAGTCATTACCCACGGCCATTCCCAGCCCCGTCCCGGATTGTGGCCAAACTAACCACAGTTCTGGAGACGGGGCCAGCACCATCCTCAGAACCATGGTTAGCTTTGAACCCCCCGCCAGAGATTCACTGTGGTGAACATCTGGCAGGGCTCAAACAGACGTGCACGGGATCACAGCCATCACCCTGTGATTCAGGGTGATTGACTGTGATCTCGTCACGTCTGAAATTACCCATTGTTCAACCACAAATTCTTTGTGTACCCTGATGAAGGGTTGTATGGGTTTTTAATTATATTTTTGTACTTATTGTCTGGATTAATAGGAATGTTTTCTCATTCCACATTTTGCATGTATGTTTGATGTTTTTAGTAAAAGTCTTTGATAGTCATAGTAGCTTTTTCTTGTGTACGGTTTGCTTTGGGAGCTACTATATTGTTCCCCCTTGTTTTTGTACCCTACATTAGAAGAACAAGACACATTATATTTTCTGTATTCTGTTTTCCTCTTTCACGTATTTACTAATTTTATAACTATGTATTTTCATTGGTTGCAATGAGGCTACTTTTGGTTTAAAGCTGCATGAGTGAGAAAAGAGTCTGACCCAATAGGATATACAGTTGTGCTAATCTAGTTTTAAGACGGGGTAATTTCAGACGTACCGGGCCTGGAGACCCGCCACGCTGAACCACGGACTGGGATCCATTTCGGATCCCGGTCAGGAATCAGGTCGGCCGTCCTTTAGATGTGCCAGCCTGATTCCCATCGGGGAGGGGGTGGGGCGACGCAGCGCAACATGCAGACGTACAGCCCCGCTCCCCCAGCCACCCACCCTCTGGGAGACAGGTGAGCACAGCAGCCAATCCAGCCGCTGTGCCCGATCCCGTCCTGTGGTCGGGACCACAATCTGGCCAGGCTGAAGGTAACAGATGTAACCTTTGGCCCGTCCCGGATCTTGGCCAATGCAACCACGGTTGGGGCCCGATCCCACCACAATTCTGGACCTCCGGGCGGCCAGAGGTCCAGAATCGTAGTCGTTTTGATTCCTGCCAGTGATTCACTGGGGTGAACATCTGGCGGGAATCCTTTAGATGTAACGGTACAAACGGCCACCACAGGGGATTCACTGTGGTTGACCGTGGTATCGTTATGTCTGAAATTACCCATGGTTAAGAAAAGCTGTGCTCCTTTCCCTAATGCTGGTTGAAGTTCACTTCTTTTCAAAGTGCACATATAACCTCTCTGGGCCCGATCTGGCCACTCTCGTCCATGCCTTCATCACCTCGAGGCTAGACTACTGCTACGTGCTTTATGTGGGACTTCCCTTGTTTCTGGTTTGGAGGTTGCAGCTAGTGCAGAATGCGGCAGCCCACCTCCTGACAGGGACGGGGGAGCACATAACACCAGTGCTCCGCACTCTGCACTGGCTGCCTATAGCGTACCGAGCCAGATTCAAGGTGTTCGTATTGATTTACAAAGCCCTACACAGTCTGGGCCCCTCATATCTCAGGGACCGCCTCGTCCTCCGCGCCTCAGAACGATCGCTTCGGTCCACTGGGGGCGCCTTTCTGGAGGTCCCCCGTGTAAGACGGGGGCCACAATGGAGAGGGTGTTCTTGGGGGCCGGGCCGCGGTTGTGGAACTCCCTCCCGGAGGAGGCTCGCCTGGCCTCGGGTCTGTTGGCCTTTCGACGGATCTGTAAGACTTGGCTTTTCTCCCAGGCCTTCGGAGGGGAGGGTGGGGGTGTGTGTTAATTTTTGTGGGGGGTGTTTTAAATTTGTTTTAATTATGATATATATTTTTTTAATGTTTAAAAATTGTTTTATATTATGTTGGAAGCCGCCCCGAGATGCCGTAGGCATGGGGGGGCGGCATATAAATATAATGAAATAAATAAATAAATAAATAAATAAATAAGGCCTATACATCATATGTCTCACCCAGTTCCTATTTGTGAAATTATTTTATTCAAACCAATATTGTTCTTCCTTTCTAAAACACTAGCACTGAAGTGACATTGCCACCTGCTGGTTATTTATAACAATGCACATGCTTTGACAATGGTAAATTATAGGGGGTTTAATACTAAGTAATGCACAGGGCTAAGATACCTCATGCCTGTTGTGCTGAGCTCTTCTGAAAATCAGGTCACAGATAACAACACAAAGGCACCCTGCTCAGTGCCTTTGAAAACCGGAGTCTTATTGTCATGCTGAAATGAGCTCTTGACAACAAATCTGCTTCTGATTTTGGGAGCTGATCACTTGAAAATTTGGTCCTGAGCCCTTTTGAAAACTTAGTCCTTAATCTGTATTATTGGAATACTTCAACAGCATTAATCAGACAGGAGCAGATTCCTAGGTTCAAATCTGATTTCTACATTTGATTTTTATTTTGTACAGAGTGCCCTCCAGGTACCTATGGTTACGGCTGCCGACAATTATGTGACTGTCTGAACAACTCAACTTGTGACCACATAACAGGAACTTGCTACTGTAGCCCTGGCTGGAAAGGGGCAAGGTGTGACCAAGGTAGTAGTGTCCTCAAACGCACAGTAAACATTATCTGTCAAACATTGCTGGATACGATCTTTTTAATTGTCATCAGCTCATAAATTCCAAACTTAATCTACAAATTGGAATGTGTATTATAGTAACTGTTTGTCTATGAATGGTATTTACTAGACATGATGCATTATGGTACCCTATTAAAAATGTGTGGGTGCTGGAGAGGGATATTTGTGTCTGAGAGGATTTATTATATGTTGGTATTTTACATTTGCTTGATGTTACCTTTTACAGTTTAGTACTCCATAATGCTGTATGGAATTGTTGGTGAGTTATACTTTGCACATTGTGTCCTTCCTGCCTAGAAAGCTAAAAAATTTAAATAGAGCATTTCCATAAGGAATAGTATTGTCTGAAGCCGGATATTTATATCTCCTAATGCTTTTGGCATGAGTCTATCTGTAATTAAAACATCTGGAAATTAGCACAGCAGGAGAAATTCAGGGATGGAAGTAACATCTCTTCTCTGTGCACATCACATTTCTTCTATTCATTTCTGTTGTGTATTTCTATTTCTTCTTGTTTTCCAGCTGGTGTAATCATAGTGGGAAACCTTAACAGCTTGAGCCGTACCAGTACGGCTATCCCTGCTGATTCCTACCAGATAGGAGCTATTGCAGGCATCATTATTCTTGTCCTGGTTGTCCTCTTCCTGCTAGCGCTATTCATCATTTATAGACACAAGCAGAAGGGGAAAGAAACAAATATGCCCGCGGTTACCTATACACCTGCTATGAGGGTCATCAATGCAGATTACACCATTTCAGGTAAGAACAGAACTATAGGAGGAATCTGGTTTAGTAAATCCTTAACTCAGACATGGACTTGTCCATATGGAAAGTTTTGTTCCTCTGACTTTCACAACTAATTGTTTTCTCTTATTCAAATTCATGACTAGATTTATACCACTCTTGGTGTCAGATGGTGCAGGCTGCATCCTTCTCTTAGCAAATGGCCACAGTGATGGGGAGATTTTTGCTGTTAGAGAGGATAGATTAACAGGGATGTTCCAGCACCAGTCACCTAGAGGTTCTCCTTGGTAGGGCAGTTTTAATCCCTGGGGAGACTTCACAGTTACTCAGACCCATCATTTCTACTGACTTTTCCTATAGTCTCTAGTTTTCATAGACTTCTACTTTGTCCTGGAGAGACCCACAAAATATACTACATTATATTTCTTTATGCAAATTTCAAATCTATTGGGAATGTTTGCAGGTGCAAGTGTTCCTCTATCAGAGGGAGCAAGACTTTTGAGGATTTTCTCCATCAGTTTATCTCCCGGATGCTAAAGCATCTGGTTTCTCCCCATCCAGCAAGGCCTACATATGGAACCACACATAAGAACAGTTCCCCATCCTCCACCACCTCCAGAGGAGTGGGAGGCTGCACACAACTTCCACCACTATGTCTACTTTTGCTAACACTTTCAGCTGCTGACAGCACCGTAGCACAGCCCTTCATGTATGTGGGTTGATGTCTGTGTGTTCTATGGTATAGCCTCTTGGATCTATACACTTTAATACAGAAAGCCTATTTACACTAATAAAATGTATACTGTGTACTGAAAGTAACAACGCTATCCCTATACCCTATAGCAGAACTTTGATCTGTATGGTATTTTTCATATAAGCTGCATCCCCAAACATTTTTTACAGTTGGATAATCGAATACAGTGTATAATTTCTATGTCTGATTAAGAGTTATAGGAAAGGGAGAAGACTTCCATTTCAGTTGAGATCTGAAATGAACAGTCATTGGATATAGACAGCCTGTTCCAGCTGCAGAAGACAAGACCTTCCCACCTACATTGCTGAAAAGAAAAGCAGAAAGAAACAAGACAGAGGCGATGGGAGAGCAGAGACCAAATCTGTGGGGCTGTATAATTAAAGGGAACTGCAGCTGGGGTTCTAGAGAGGGAGTGGGGAGTAGAAAATGGCAGTTAAAGCAGCTCCTGAGGGGGAGTGAAAGAGACAGGCAACATATACTCTGTTGCTGACTTTAAAGAAGCCATGGGGAAGAGAAGAGACTGGATATGCTGTTGCTGGCTCCGAGAGACTGGTTTGCTTTGGTTTGAAAAGCCTGAGGGAAAAGTACATGGGAGTAACCTCTGAACGAATTAAACCAATTTATATTTAAAAGACCAGGCTTCAGGTGCTGATTGGTTAGCAGGCATACTCCTGCAAAGATTTGGGGTCCCCAAGAAACTCCCTAGTTTACAGGCTGTCTATAGCAAGACAATATAGGGCTTTAAAGCAAGGAAACCTTGAAACTAATGTGGATTTGGCTGAGATGTGGCATCACAGTTTTTGTGTCCATGAAAATGCAGAAAACGACATTCTTCTGTACAAAACAAAATTAGGAAAGGTGGGACTTGGAAGGTCAGGAGACTTGGAGTAAAGACATGTTCAGAAAGAGAAAGGCATTGGATGTTTATATTTTATTTATTAAATGATTTTCAGATCTTCCTTCTTCAGGGAATATATGACCATATTTTGAAGTCATTATGGTATATACTGGAGATGCACCTTCAATTAGATTCTTCAAATAGTTTATTTTCCTGTCCCTCTCTTTTCAGAAACCATTCCTCACAGTAATGGTGGAAATGCTAATAGTCACTACTTCTCCAACCCTAGCTATCACACCTTAACGCAGTGTGCGACTCCACCTCATGTCAACAACATGGACAGGATGACCCTTGCAAAAGTAAGGCAAGAAAAAACATAGACTTCCTACATCCAACAAACAGACATAGCCTCAGCGTTCTCTTTTATGTACATCTTTAAATATGTTATTTTTATAAAGGATTTGATTGCTAAAGGACCTGACGCTCCTAAAGCGCAAGGGTAGATGGTTAGAGCGCAGAAGGCGCTTGACTCGCGCCAAGCGGACCAACTGCAGCATAGACTGTTTGTGAAGGACTATGCTGTGGCGGTGGTGGCAGCAAAGAAAGCTTTCTTCACTGCTACCATAGCGTCTGCAAAGTGCCGTCTGGCGGAGCTCTTCTGGGTAGTGAATAGTTTATTAAAACCTGGCTGTCTCCCCGTGGAGTGGGGGAGTCAGTGGGGCCAATCCCATTACCCGCAGATCCTGTTCGCAATGTGCGCACCCCCATTTTCGGCACATTGTACCACACGGAAACTGCATACATGCGTGTGCACAGAGGATCCATGGAGAATGGGATCGGCAGCAATATCTGGCCACTGTGATGAGTTTGCCACATACTTTACCGATAAAGTTGCTCGTTTTTGGCTCGACATGGGCACTGCTAATTTGAGTGCGGAGTCAGATTCTGGGGTTGTGGAGGCCCTGTCTTTGCGTGGATCAAATTCAGTTGTTTCACCCACCAATGTGGGGGCTGTGCTTGGAGTGGTATGGGCGTTGCTGGCTGGGGTTGTCAGTGTCTTCCTTCAGGAGGGCAGGGTGCCTGATGATCTCAAAACTGTGGTCATCAGTAGGGCTGATGCAGCAGCAGCTGTTACTGCGCCGCGATTCCATTCCGCCATTTCGGAATTTCCCGTGCCACACTGCAGCTTTTCTGCGGACATTCCGCTAATTCCGCCAGCATTCTGCAAATTGCGAAATTGCGGAAAATATCGGAAAACCGCTGTTATGCTATTTTGTGGCGATGGCTGAAGTAGCAAAAAGGTTATGTTTCCACTATTTTGCAAAGCCTGTGGAAGTAGTGGAATGAAATTAGCGGAACTGCAGAAGTAGCGGAATGAAACTAGCAGAATGAAAGCCTCTGCCACGTCGTACCACTAACTGAGGAAACACTGTTTCCGGCGAAAATAGCTACCGCTGTGACATTCCACTACAGCCCTAGTCATCAGACCCCTGCTCAAGGAACCATCTCTTGACCAGCTACTGTCCTGCCTCTAATCTTCCCTTTTTAGGGAAGATTACTGAATGGGTGGTGGTTGCCTGTTAGTTCCAGGCGCATCTCAATGCTATTGGATTCCTGGGCCCATATCAGCTGGGTTTTTGTCCTGGACACGGCCCTGAGACTGCGCTTGTGGCTTTGGTTGACGATCTCTGCTTGGCAATTGACGGGAAATTGTACCTTTGACAGAGGGAAACTAGATCTTTTGGTGGCCTTTGATATAGTTGATAACGGGGTGGTGTTGACACAGCTGCGGAACCTGGCAGGAGTACACAGGACCGCTTTTAGGTGGTTCTGTTTATGCCTGAATGGGAGAACCCAGAGAGTAGTGATGGGTGATAGCTCATTGTCCCCCCGGGAACTCTATTGTGGGGTCCCGCAGGGTTCCATCTTGTCCCCACTCCTGTTCTACATGTATCTGAGGCCCCTGGGTGAGATCATTAGGAGATTTGGAGTGAAGTGCCATCAATGTGGTGATGACACCCAACTCTGTCTCTCTTTTTCATCTGACCCAGGCCCTGCAGTCTCGGAGCTTACCAGGTGCTTGGTTGCCATTGGGATCTGGAGGTGAGTGAGCCAATTGACAATTAATCCAGAATTGAAGATTAATCAAAACAAGACCAAGGTGATGATGGTTGGCCGGCTGAGTGACCTGGAGGATGTAGGGACCCCTGTTATTGATGGGATCCAGTCTCCTTTGGTCACTCAGGTTCATAGCCATGGGGTGCTCTTGGATCCACTGCTGCACCTGATTGGTCAGGCTGTAACGGTGGCCAGGAGTGCTTTTCACCAACTTTATCTGGTGAGAAGGCTGCAACCTTTTTCGCCAGATTCGGATTTGGCCACTGTCATCCTTATCCATGCCTTTGTAACCTCGAGACTAGATTACTGCAATTCACTCTACGCGGGATTGTCCTTGATTACTTATTAATTCTTTGCTTCGGTCTTCACCACTCAGGATGTTGGGGAGCTACCCATGCCATGCTGAGTCTTTGTAGGTGAAGAATTGGAAGAATTGTCACAAATAAACGTGACTCGAGGAGGTTCTAGAGCAAATTGACAAAGTAAATAGTAACAAATCACCAGGACTAGATGGTATTCATCTGAGAGTTCTGAAGGAACTCAGATATGAAGTTGCAGACCTATTATTGGTAATTTGTAACCTTTCTCTAAAATCTGCCACTGTACCTGAGGAATGGAGGGTAGTAAGTGTAGCGCCAATATTTTAAAAAGAGCTCCAGAGGTGATCCCGGAAACTATAGACTGGTGAGCCTGATGTCGGTGCCAGGCAAACTAGTGGAACAATTGTTAAGAACAGAATTACTGAGCATATTGATAAACATGGCACAATGGGGAAGAGTCAACATGGATTTAGGAAAGGGACGTCATGCCTCACTAATCTATTGGAATTTCTTGAGAGTGTAAATAAGCATGTTGATAAGCGTGAGCCAGTCGATATAGTATAGCTGGAGTTTCAGAAGGCGTTTGATGAGGTCCCTCGTGAGAGAGACTTGAGTAAATTAAGAGTAATTGAAGAAGAGGCAGTGTCCTATCGTGGATCAGCAACTGGTTAAAAGATATGAAACAAAGAGTAGAACTAAATGGTCAGTTTTCACTGTGGAGAGAACTAGTGGAGTGCCCCACGGATCTGTACTGGGACCAGTGTTGTTTAATAGATTTATTAATCATCTGGAGAAGAGAGTAAGAATGAGGTTATCAAATTTGCAGATGACAAAAACTTATTCAAGATAACCCGAGCGGACTGTGAAGAACTGCAGGAGGATCTTGAGAGACTGGGTGACTGGGCATCTGAATGGCAGATGATATTTAATGTGGATAAATGCAAAGTGATGCAAATAGGGAAAAATAACCCAATTATATGTATACAAAGTTGGGTTCAAAATTAAGAGTTGCCAATTAGGAAAAGGACCATATATTGAAATCCTCAGCTCAGTGTGCAGCGGCTGTCAAAAAGCAAACAGAATGTTAGGAATCATTCAGAAAGGGATAGAGAATAAATTTGAAAATATCGTAATGCCTCTATATAAATCTGTTATGACCACACCTGGAATAGTATGTGTGGGTCTGGTCACCCCATCTCAAAAAAGACATAGTAGAACTAGAAAAGGAACAGAGAAGGACAACAAAAATGATCAAGGGTATAGAATGGCTCCTGTATGTAGAGAGGCTTGATAGGTTAGGGCTCTTCAGCTTGGAGTAGAGACGACTGAGAAGGAATATGATAGAAGTTTATAAAATCATGACTGGTGTGGTACAAATAAATAATGAGCGGTTATTTGCCCACTCTAACAGTACTAAAACGAAGGGACACTCCATGAAATTAACTGGCAGCAGATTTTAAACAAGTATTTTTTCACTCAGCGCACAATCAACTTGGGGAATTTATTGCCAGTGGAAGTGGTCAATACCAGTAGTGTAGCTAGTTTTAAAAAGGGATTGGATAAGTTCTTGGAGGATAGGTCCATTAATGGCTATTAGCCAAGTAGGTTTTGGGGACGTAACCTCTTACTGTTGGGGGTTTCCAACAGAAAATGGATTGCCTATTGCAACCTGTTGGGTATCTCTCCCAAGAGACAGAGATTGGCCACTGTCAGAGACAGGATGACGGGCTTGATGGACCGTTAGTCCCACCCAGTACGGCAATACTTATGTTTTTATGTTTGGAAGCTGTAGTTGGTGCAGAACGTAGCAGCCTGCTTTCTATTGAGGGTGAGTCACCAAGAGCACATTACACCAGTGCTTCGAAGTCTGCACTGGCTGCCTGGAGCTTTCCTGGCACAACTCAAGGTGCTGGTTTTGACCTATAAAACCCTTACCTGGAGCCCATGCCGTTATCAGAAAGATAACCTCTTCCCTCATGTTCTGTTGTGGCCTCTGAGTTCAGCCAAGGGCACCCTTCTGCAAGTACCAACTGCCCACGAGGTCTGTACAACAAGGGCACACAGGGAAGTTTTTCTCAGTTGCTGCACAATTATGGAACTCCCTTCCCTTGGAGACCTGCTTATGTCCAAGTCTGCTCATCTTTTGAAAGAGATGCAAGACCTTCCTGTTTGGCCAGGCATTTGGTGGGCTGGGATAGGGTGGGGGGGATTAGGGAGAGAATTGGAGTGCAAAGGGATTTAGGGGTTTTTAACTGTCATTTATGTTTATATATATTCTATGTTTTATATATTTTTGTAAGCTGCCATGTGGGAAGGGTGGGGTAATTAATAAATAAATAAATAAATACTCTTATTGGATTTGAGTTTGTTTTCTATCATTTCCATCCTGTGTATAATATTAGTGAGCTATTATCACCTGAAACATGTGCAGTCTTTCTTTGCTAAACAGTCAAAGAACAACCAGCTTTTTGTGAATCTTAAAAATGTGGACCCTGGAAAGCGAGGGGCCGTCATGTACTATACGGGAACACTGCCTGCTGACTGGAAACATGGAGGCTACCTCAACGAGCTTGGTGAGTAAAGAGAGATAAAAGGTGCTGTCAATAGCTGTGCAGATGGGAGGGAAGACAAAGCAAATATTACCCCTATGCAGGGAGGGAGCCCAATCAGATTCTTACGTCCTCCTGAGGACAAGGACTCTGAGGATAGGAAGCCCCTCACCAAACCACCAGAACAGGGCGAAAGCAGTCCGGGTCAGAGTCCTTCTCCTAACTCTAGACTGGCAGAGGGTCAGGCCTCCCTGATGCATGGCACAGAGTGCTAGAGTAGCTGCTACACTTCCCAGAATTCCAGGAGTTCGTGTCCCAACCAAGCTTTCTCTGTGCGGGCTTGTGCTTTAGTGGCACACTGTAACCCAAGTTAATTTGATAAGACTTTTTTGTTCTAATAAAAACTCAGTGAATTTGGGAAACTAAATGGATCTGGGAATTTTTTTTTTTCTTCCTAAGATTGGAACTTGCACTGTTTAAACAAAGGAGAAAGGAAAATATATTTTTTTTCTTCCCAATTTTAAAAGGAAGATGTTTATAAGATGGATTTGGCACTCTGGGCCTAATCTAAAACTCACACATGCAGCATGTGCATGGGTGTGTGTGTATATGCCCGTAATATGTGTGTAACGTGTGTACCTGTGTTCTACACAGATTGCACATAGTGTATGCTTGAATTATGGCTCAAGCCCACTGTGTTTACTTTCTCCCTGATGTTACCATGTAAAAATAACCCCAAAGAACCATAGTCAGAATCAACCATATCTATTCTGAGGACTAACAGCAATTTCATTTTTAACTCCAAAAATGCCATTGTGACAAAGTCACTCTCAAGTCCTTGCAGGACCAGGCCCGTAGGGCAAGGGTAACTTGCTGCAGGGTAACTTGCAGCCCTCGGGGCAGTGGAATTCTAGGAAACCTCTGTAAGAGAGCCAAGTGTGGAGGTTCAGTTAAGGTCAGCTGAGTGACTCCAGCTGGGAGTGGCTGTGGAATCCGGTGGCACCTCGGCCATAACAGGGTGAGTTGAGCTCAAGAAGGGGAGCACCAGGGAGAGGCAGCAAGCCTAAGGGCTCTGCCTCAGTGAGGGGGCTCAGAGGGAAGGAGCCAGCCCTGTGGCCCATGGGTCCTAATCCCGGAAGCCAGCTGGGAAGGTGCCAGGTTGGGCGAGTATCCATAAGTGTTGTATGTATGTGGCTTTGGAAAAGCCGTGAACGCTGTAAATAAAGTGCACAGTATAAAAGACAAGTTCGGTGTGGACTGGTTCAGGGATGACAATCCTGCAAGGACTTACCCTAACAGGGCACTGTCCTGCTACAGCCATTAAAGAACAAATTTCATAAACTCTGTTAGTGCATAACAAAGGCAGTCGGCGTTACTTATCATAAAAGAACTGTGATAAGGATAAATGGAATCTTCTCAATAATGAGATTGCATATTCTCCAGATTTTATCTCTATCATACTTTATCTATCATGTAGAATATATGCTGAGAAATAAAAGGTGTTTTCAAACATTACATTACAGACCAGTGAGCCTGACGTCAGTGCCGGGCAAACTGGTGGAAATGGTTAAGAACAGAATTACTGAGCATATTGATAAACACGACTTAATGGGGAAGAGTCAACATTTATCTAATAAAGGGAAATCATGCCTCACTAATCTATTGGAATTTTTTGAGGATGTCAATAAGCATGTGGATAAGGGTTAGCTGGTCGATATTGTGTATCTGATTCTGGACTTTCAGAAGGCATTTGATAAAGCTGTCAAAAAGCAAACGGAACGTTAGGAATCATTTGTAAAGGGATAGAGAAAAAAGCTGAAAAATATCATAATACCGCTAT
Organism: Sphenodon punctatus; assembly: GCA_003113815.1. Lineage (NCBI taxonomy): Eukaryota > Metazoa > Chordata > Lepidosauria > Sphenodontia > Sphenodontidae > Sphenodon > Sphenodon punctatus. The sequence continues at coordinate 1,325,892 of QEPC01008444.1, read as the reverse complement.
ATAGCTCTATGGTACGAACATATCTGGAATACTGTGTGCAGTTCTGGTCACTCCATCTCAAAAAAAGACATAGCTGAACTAGAAAAGGTACAGAGATGGGCAACAAAAATGATGAAGGGTATGAAAGGGCTCCCGTATGACGAGAGGCTTGGTAGGTTGGGGCTCTTCAGCTTGGAGAAGAGACGACTGAGAGGGAATATGCTAGAAGTTTATAAAACCATGAGTGAGGTGGAACATGTAAATAGGGAGCGGTTATTTACACCCTCTAACAGTACTAGAATAATGGGACTAACTGGCAACAGATTTAAAACAAATAAGAAAGAATTTTTTCACTCAGCACACAAGTAGCTTGTGGAATTTACTGCCAGAAGTGGAAGAGGCCGATAGTGTAGCTAGTTTTTAAAAGGGATTGAATAAGTTCTTGGAGGATTGGTCCATTAATGGCTATTAGCCAAGTAGGTTTACAGAACGTAACCTCTTACTGTTGGGGTCTCTGGGGCTGGAACAACAGGGAATGGATTTCCCATTGTGACCTGTTGGTTACTTCTTCAAAGGGACAGAGATTGGCCACTCTCAGAGACAGGATGCTGGGCTTGATGGACCGTTGGTCTGACCAAGTACGGCACTACTTATGTTCTTAACTAGAGCTGGAGTGGGTATTAAAATTAGTACCCGTGGGTAACACCTGCATTTTGGGCACCTGACAGGCTACCCGAGGACCAATCGGGTGCCTGATGCCCCCAAATGAAAGCATTACCCTTTGAAACTGACAAGCCTCATCTGGGAGCACTGCAGAGCCCAGTTCTGCAGCTTTCCAGCCAGGGTGTGTCAGTTTCAGAGTCTGGCCAGTGCTCCCACCCCCTACCCCACCTCTCAGCTGTGAGGTGCTGGAAGAGGGTGGGGAAGCAACCTTTCAAACTGGCAGGAGCCAGCCCGGCGACTCCTGTCACTTTGAAAGGCCAGCGGGCACAATTGAGCAGCCTGTCGGGTCTCATTCAGGCATCGATGGTGCTCACACGGGGCCAGGTCAATTCAGGCACCCCTGATTCATTGGGGGTGGCTGAATCTTCAAGTGCCTGGTTGCAGGTTGTCTAATCACAACCTCTCCATCTCAGGAAGAGAAGCAACAGCCTTTGAAATCGAATCACCAGGTAGTCATGCAAACCAACAGATAAAGGGGACTCCACTGTAATCTCAAAACGGAGGTGACTATATTGCTGAACCCAATAGACAACTTCCAATTGCAATTATGGCAAGGAACTCAAAGGAGATCTCGCATCACAATTTCACACTGAAATTAAAAGACATCTTTAGAGCTCTCCCCAGAAAGCTCAGGACAGAAACTCTAACCTGACTGCCCTCTTCCACCTGAGATGCAATTCCCAAGATACACAAACTGAGGAATTTAGGCAGACTTATCTTAGTCATATGTTTTGTTACTGTTCTTTTTCCACAGGTGCTTTTGGCCTTGATAGAGGTTACCTGGGAAAATCCCTAAAAGGTGAGATTTTATTTTCTGACATTTTAAAATGATAATACAAAATTATTTTCATGTCCTCTAGTGAGATATATTTGGGGTCAGATTGTATCTAATCGTTGAAGTGGTGAGCAAGGGAAGCAAAAGTAAAAGAAGCCTCTCTCTGGCTCTTTCCCATCCTATGCCTTGGTGACGCATAGTGGCCCTTCATGGGTTTGCCCACGCTCAGAAATGATTATTTATTACTGGTTATCATTTCTGTAGTGCCCTCAGTGTCCAAAGTACTTTGCAACCCTGTCAAGTAGGGCATGATTATTCCCATTTTACAGATGGGGAGCTGAGGCTGAGAGACAGTGACTTGTCCAAAGTCACCCAATGAGTTCAAGGCTGAAGCAGGAAATGTCTTGGAGATTCCTGTGTTCTAGAACCCCCGAAGATGGTAGCTGTCTCAAAGGGAGAGGCACTGTGGCTCCACTTCCACCAGCTAGGTCTAACATGAAGGGTGTTAACAAACAAGACGATAGCCCACACCAGCTGGGTGTCCACCTGCCCATTTATTAGGTGTTCACCCCAACTGGCCACATAATCACCACCCACTGGACCCATAGCCCCCACTCACGGCAGGGTCTCAGAGAATGTCGATCCTCCGTGCAGGCAGATGTGGGCTAATGTCCACCCACGTCCCATCAATTAGGTTGCTGGCAGCACCTCCACACGTACAGGTCCGCCAGCACCATAGGGTCGCAGGCAAAAATCACAAAGCCCCTGAGGAACGACTGCTACCTGCCCCTCTCTCTGCTCTCTCTCTGACTGACACTGGCAGTGGAGTCTGCCCATTTTTTAGGCTAGGCATGCTAGGTGGGGGCTGCACGGACTGACCATGGATGCCAGGAGGCTGTTGTCTCATTTGTTAGCACCCTAAAAAAGGGGACGATAAGCTGTCCGTGTTAGCTTCATGGTAAGAGTCGTACTTCCATGACATAAAGTGCCTGCTTCTGCTCCTGCGGTGACAATGTGGCTTTGCACTGCCGCCAGCATGTATGTATTGGGCACAACTGTCATGATTATTTTATCAGCAGTTTAAAATTTTGAAACGCTACAAAATTTAACAAGAAATCAGCTTTGAAAGAAATGATATTTTTCCACATAATTTTATTTCAAATTTCTTCCCAAACAAGCTTTCACCAAAAACTCAAAATGTTGGAAATGTCAAAATTTCACCACTTAATTTTGTTACTTGCACAAAATGTCAACAATGTCAAAATTGATGTGTTTTCCCCCCCCCTTAAAAACAGTTTGTTTTCAACCAGATGTAATACCTTCAAAAGAAGGAAAAAAGGCTATAAATCTGCCAGTTAAGATCTGGTTCATTTAGTGCCTAAACCAAATTCAGTAGGATTTAGAAATGCTCTGAACTTGGCCTTAGTAGGCCCCAACCATTTTCAGACAATTATAACTACCATATATTTATACATATTGATTGTAACAGCCAAACAACCCAAAACTCTAAGAAAAGGGAGCTTTATTTGGTGGCAAAGAGTTTCTGGAAGGGACAACCATTGGCATGATTTCACATAATTTAGTCATATTATTTATGCTTATTCATTGGATAGTCCATGTAAAAGTGTTCATGCTATTTTTACTGTCTTCAGATCTAGTGAAGAACTCAGAATACAATTTAAGTAACTGTTCATTAAGTAGCTCTGAAAATCCTTATGCCACTATTAAAGATCCACCAGCACTTGCACCAAAAAACTCAGAATGTGGATATGTTGAAATGAAGTCACCGGCACGCAGGGACTCTCCATATGCGGAGATCAGTAACTCTGCTTCAACCAACAAGAACGTCTATGAAGTTGGTAAGTATTAGCTGGACATTTTTACGTTCTGTATAATAAAGACAAAGCATACAAGATTCTTCCTTTCATTTGGGCTTAATCAAAACAAGCTAGGGCTGAAACCAGATTTCACCAAAACGGGAAATCTCATTGAAATCCTAGTTCCCGATACCATCTTGGTCGAATTGAGAATATCTTGGTACTCAACAAATGTCTCAACCAACATTTTGTTTCTTGATTTACTGACTCCACGCTTACAAAGATCCCGTTTTCCACTTTGCCGTCCATTTCAAATTCCGAGAGGTAATACACAAAACCACATTTCTTGCATTCCATTTTCTCCTGTACTTCCTTGTCATTCATGGCTGGTACATAGATTCCTCTACTAATCTGCAATCCGGTTTCAGATTAGTCAAACCAAAGGGAACAACACAGAAGAACAATTCTGATTGGAGGCACTGGGGGAGAGGTTAAGGGGTGAGCTATTCAAACAGAAATGCAGACTCAACGAATTTGGAAGTAAAACAGTGCTCTCAGCAATACAGTAAATGAACGGTATGTGGTAAATGGTAAGCAGGAAGTCAATAAATCGGGATGGTATCTCGCAGTATCGTAAGAATCGAGAAATCGCATCAGTGTCGGGGAATTGATGTCAGTTCCTGATACAGTGAAATTTCTTGCGAACAGCAATTTAGCTGCTCACTTCACCTCAAACAAACAAACAAACCAATCACTGACATAAATCTTGGTAATCTGTATTATTCAATTGCTGTAAGAACAATCACATTCATTATTTTAAGGTATGTTATACAATTTACAAACAGATTTAAATACCTTAATTGCTGTTGTGTATTCAAAAGGGCCCTATTTAATTTACACCCCCTCACCAAAGAGCTAAATCTTAGCTATAGTTTAAGCTGCCATGGGAGACATGCTGTACCCCTATGTATCACAAAAGCCAGATCTGATATGGGTTGACCAGCCCTAAGCCTGTTTGGCAGGGACGGCTGGTGGCTTTTTAGTTTGGAGGGGCAGTAAGGCCGGCGAGC
>QEPC01008444.1:1291762-1319966 GCA_003113815.1 Sphenodon punctatus | reverse complement strand
GCATTTTCCATAGGAAAACGCTTTGGGCGACTGATTTTTGAGCCTTCTGGGACCCACTCCTCTGGAGTGGGTCCCAGAAGAGAAATAAAGCTGCTGCAGCCTCTGCCTTGCCTTTGCAATCAGAGCGGCGCTGTGGTCAGTTTCAGTGTGAAACTGACATGAAATTGACCACAGCGCTGCAGCAGCTTCCGCTCTAAGCAAAGGCAAGGCAGAGGCTGCTGCGGGCGGCGAGGAGGGTTGTTTTTTTGTTTTTTTACTTTGAGCGGGGGCGCCTGTCGGAGCGCTTGGGGGGGGTCAACGCCCCAACGTCCCTGAAGGGGAGCCGCGCCTGCTGGTTGGTGTACCAGGCAGTAGAGCTCTATGTGGTTTTGAGCTCTCCGTGTGGGCATACAGTGGGCTTCCTGTTCCTTCAAGTAAATTTCTGTGGATTCTGGTCCATCATCCCCATATTAGGCTCTCAGGACTTAGAGAAGCCTTGAGTTAGGCCGTATCTGTAAAAAATTTAAATGACTAGCTGAGGCCACAGACACCAGATCTCCCAATGACCATTCTGAGGCCACAAGACAATCCCTACTCCCAGAGGCACCTGGTAACTGTTGATGTGCACAGGAGTGGGGGCTGGGCAGGGATTCTATAGGACATCCAAAAATCTGGAGGGGCACATGCCTTCCCTCCTCCCCGCCCCCCTTCCTCTCCAGGAGTTGCCTATACCTAATCCAATGAGAACAGAAAAATAATTAATCTTCCAATAGCCAAACTGAAATATTGGGCATAATGACAATCTAATATTGTCTTTAAGATTTTGAAGATTCAATTTCATTCTTAATATAGGTCATGAGTCTTTATAATGCCACAAATAACAGCAGCAAAAGCAGAAAATCTTCACATTGTGGTGTATTTAGTTGTACATTATTTAATTTATTCTGAACTGCATTCACAGATAGGTTAAAAAGTAGTCCCTTCCCTAGTAGAAGATGTGTATTGTATGTTTTGTGATTCTGTAAGCTATCAACAATAAGAGTTACCATGACTTCTATAGGAAAAGCCCATTTAAGTAGACTCAGAAGAAATGCACAGCTGCTATTTCCAATGAAGGGGAACTTCTCTCAATTTCAATTCCTACTTAGAGGTTTCCGTTGTCTTGCTAAGGACACTGCATAGTCTATGGTAACTCTGTGCATGGCTCAGCATGTGGAATGGAAAGAAGATAGATACAACCAGTGGGTGAGAGAGAAAATGCCCAGTGGCAGAGCAGCTACACTGTTACTCCACACCTCTCACAAGTATGCTAACTCCCATGGAGATGCCTTACATAGGTCTCCTTCACAAGAAGCTCCACATTTTTCCAATGGATTCCGGCAACCAGCCAAGAAGAGGAGGCTCTGCAGCTGATTGCGTTGCTATCCTGAAGCCTCACGAAGGTGTACAAAACTACATTCATTGTATATCAGCCTTAACATCAGCACATTTTGTGACTAATTATTCTTGTATTCAGAATTCATATCCAGGTGGAAAAATATTTATTTTTAAGTAGAGGATGGCATTGAAAGATCAGTGTTTTCTTACTACTGGCAACTGTCAGTGCACTAATATGCATCTTCTGTTGTCTTTTATCACAGAACCTACAGTCAGTGTTGTCCAGGGAGCGTTCAGTAACAGTGGACCTTTCAGCCAAGATCCGTATGATCTACCAAAAAACAGCCACATTCCATGCCACTACGACTTGCTACCTGTTCGAGAGAGTCCATCACCCTCCAAGAAAGAGGACAGCACTGAATGACCCCTAATGCTCACTGTGAAGCACAGTGGAACTCCTAAGGAGAATTGTGGCAGCATTGTTATCCTCCTTCCTCTAGTTGGCCATTGTATTTGGCTGCTAATCCATTTAGTAAACAATTGCTGTATATTAACCAGGAATCTCAAACTGACGTTTGTATACACACATGGCAGATTTGGAGAGATGCTGAACTGAGGAGACCCGTATCAGATTTTCCATTGCAATTAATTTTATAGAGAAACCAATGCAGAATATTTACATAGTTAATCTACCATTCAGAGACATTAGCTTGCAAAACAGTCCTGATAACACCTCCACTTCTGCCACTTAGAAATGGGAACGGAGGTTATTTTTTACTAGCTCATGTTTCACAGTAAAGAGGCACCCAGGACTGTGCAGCCTACCAAATACCTGCTTCTTTGAGGCAATCTGACTCACTGGTTGCCTAGAAAAAAATCATCAAATGTGCTGCCAGATTTTTCTCACATGATGTATTAGTGTCTGTGACCAAGACACGTAAAGAGAAGATCTGACGGGGTATGCAGAGACTGGAAAATCCAAGACAAGATTATCATGCCTGCTACTGGCTATGGAAATACATTGCCTGAATGGTTTCGAATTTGAATGCGATGAAAGCATTGCATCCATCACCCATTACTGAGATATCTGAAGATCAGTAGCCATTTGCACCAGTCCCTACCAAATCACTTGGTTATATTGCAGTTCCATAGTTTTCCATTTTGGCCACTATTCCTGTCAGACACAAGTAATAATCCATAACATATCAGTAATTATTTCATAAATATGTAAATGAAATCAGTTTATTTTTGTCAAGATGGACTGAATGAGTGTGCAAGAAATGGACAAAAAAGTAATGAATGCTGTAAATGTGAAGTGCAAAAGGTTTAAGTTTTATAAACAAGTAGTAATATTGCTGTAACATAGAATAAGAACAGTAAAAGGTTTTGATTAATTTTTCCCTAGAAAGGATTGAGCAATCCCTGTGCATACTTTCTAAAAAGGCACCTTTTCTTGTTTTTTTTAATAGATGATGTAGGAAAAATATGCTTAAGCTGGTCTTTTGCATCGCTAATAACTTGGCACATACCCCACTTTTCATTAACTTGTATCTCCATTTTTAAATTGTTTAGCTATGTTTTCTGGTGCTCTAGCTTATTATAAAAATATTCTATTGTATGTCCATTGCTTCTTGCATTTTTGCCAACTGCCCTTTATTTTGTCTAGTTAAGATGCACTATCTTTTTATAAAGAAATAAGCATAAAAGTGAGGATTAGGGAGTATTAATCTGCCAGAGATAGGCTAAAATTAGATTATAGAGTAAACCAGTGGAATGAATCAACAAAAAGAAAACACAATTACAAGGCTTTTTCTTTGAGAGAGAGAGAGAGAGAGAGAGGTTTGTAACACGAAAGAAAAAGAAAAGTTAGCACAAGCAGAAAAGGAGCTAAAAGGTGTCCTAGCCTGAGGTTCAGCCTAGTCCTTTGGCCCAGGGTGTGAGTGCAACCCCAACTCTCCAAAAGCGTTCTATTTTCCAGATTTTGTGACAGTATTTTCCAAGGAATGCATGCCTTGAAGCAGAATTGTTCTCCAGAATTCAAGCTCTCACTGAAAGGTTGTTTCTAACTTTTAAAGTTGCAAAGAACATATTAAAAACATGAAGTGTGTGTAAATTGGTATAATAATGTCATGTTGAGTCTGCAGATGGTTTGAAACTTCCATTTCGCTTCCATCAATGTTAAGACTAAAACGTAAAACTGACATTTTAAATGTCAAAGCTGTTAAAGATATCTCTGTTGAACATGGTAGTGAAGCATTCTGCTAATGTGCTTATCCTGTATTCCCAAACAACCTCCTGCACCCTGCCACAAGTAGGTTACCTCTCAGAACATCAGAACCGTAATATGAAAACCAACTAGTGGACTTTCTGAAAGTATGAAGTTCTTAAAGACACAGAGTTGTTGTCATGGTGGAGGCAGACTTGAATGTCCAGCACATTACTGGTACTGTATAAGGAGTTAATAATAATTGGCAGCTTCCTAAGAGAATTCATCCAGTTACCTTTGTCTGGAAGAAAAATGGCTATGGTACAGAGCAGATGTGGGCAAATGGCAGCTCGGGAGCCACATGCAGTTTTTGGGCACCTGTACTGCAGCTGTCACCAGAAGTGGCTCCTGGGGAAATACCCATATGGTTTCTTCAGAAGCAAGAGAATCTGAGCCACCATTTTGGCCTCCGGAACATCATGGGAGCAGCAGGAGGAGCGTGCCCAACTAAACCACCTGGGAGGCAGAGCTTGAGATGAGGGGGGAGTTGGGAGAAGCAACACAACTGATATCAAGTGTGTTGTGGCTCTCAGCAACATGAACATTTTGGTATATGGCTCTTGGGCTCGGGAACTTTGCCCACCCCTGGTACAGAGCTTCAATAATAACAAGGGTGAAAGTCGTGGAAAACACTTTTTTTTATGCAAAAGACACCCTAAGGCTGAAGTAGAACTATTATATATTATGTGTTTATTTTATTGTCATTAAAGTAGTGACAAATTAGAACTCTCCATTTGAAATCGTTGCTGGTCTTAGTTCTTGGCAACATGTGTGTTTACTAGGGCTAAAATGAGATTTTGCCAAAACAGGAACTCATCGAAATCCCAGTTTCCGATACGTTCTCAGTCGAATCAAGGACCTCTTGGTACTTGGTAATGTCTCAACTGACATTTTGTTTCTCAATTTACCGACTTTCCGTTTACTGGAAACCGGTTTACCGCTTTGCCATCCATTTCAAATCCCGAGAGGTAAGACCAACGCAATATCATATTTCTTGCACTCCATCTTCCCTTGTACTTCCTTGTCACTCATTGGCTGGTATGCAAATTCTTTTACTAATCTGCAATCCAGTTGCAGATTTGTCAAAGCAAAGGGAATAACACAGAACAAGAAGTCTGACTGGAAGTACTCGGGTTAGAGTTAAGGGGTAGGCTTATTCACACAGTGATTGGCTCAAAAATGCAGAAAACAAAACCCAGAAGTAAAACAGTACCATTAGTAATGCAGCAAGTGGTAAATGAACGGTACACAGTAAATCGTTAACAGAAAGTCTTGTGAGCAGCAATTTCTTGTGAGCAGCAATTTAACTGCTCATTTCAGCCCTATTTTTTTACATCCTGCTTGAAAACTGTATGTTTAGTTTGGGACATCAAACATGAGAGCAAACTGTGTTGTTCTGCTGTTTCAAAAATCAAGCAGTACAGAACACCATACTGAAAAAATAATAGTTTGGGTTTGTACTTAGTTATTCATGTGTTTGTACTGTGTTATCCAAACTTACAAATAAAGCCTATGTTTTTTTGGACTCCGTGTATACAAGGATGTAATCCTCAACAATTGGGAGGTCACCGAAATTGTCTTCTCTTACCTAATGTAATGTTTCATTTTTGACACCCAACGAAACACCTTTTTTACCCCATTTAACAAATAATTTACCAAAACAAAAAACTTTACAGTTTAAAAAAGCGTTAAATGCACAACAGTTTTTAAAACGAAAAACTTTCATCTTCAAAAACATCACAAAATCTTTTTGACTCTTATCTTAAACTCCCCAAAACATACAAATTCATTACAATTACAATAAAAAAACAATTCAACTCCATACATTGCAACAAGACAAACGCCAAAACATGGAAATTATTTCAGAATTTGAGAAATATTTAATATTTTATCCTCATTAACATAAATGTAATATATGTACTTAATTCCTTACCATACATAATTTTATTCATTTTTATCAATAACTAAAGTTTAATAATAAAAAAATGTGAAAGTTCATGCTGTAGTCCGTTTCATGCCAATTAACCCCCTCTCCGGCCTCACTCCCTACTTTTGACTCCATATGAAAAGTGTGCTCCTTTTCAAAAGTTGCAGACTTTTAAAAGTACAGAGTCAAAAGTTTGAAAGTTTTCATACCAAGTAAAAAGCCTGTAACTTTTGTAAAGGTGCAGACATGTCAGTTGGTTTGAAAAATTGCAGACTTTTGACTGTAATTTTGACTCTGAAAAGTCTGCAACTTTTCATAGGAGTGAAAAGTCTGCAACTTTTGAAAAGTTGCAGACTTTTAAAAGTACGGAGTCAAAAGTGACTTTAAAAGTACGGAGTCAAAAGTTTGCAACTTTTCATAGGAGTGAAAAGTCTGCAACTTTTGAAAAGTTGCAGACTTTTAAAAGTACGGAGTCAAAAGTGACTTTAAAAGTAGAGTCAAAAGTTTGCAAGTTTTCATAACAAGTGAAATAACTTTTGAGAACTTGCAGACTTTTCACTCAGTATGAAAAGTTGCAGACTTTTGACTACTTTTGATTCTGAAAAGTCTGCAACTTTCATGTCAATTAACCCTCACCCCGGCCTCACTCCCTACTTTTGACTCCATATGAAAAGTCTGCACCTTTTCAAAAGTTGCAGACTTTTAAAAGAATGGAGTCAAAAGTCTGCACGTTTTCATTCCAAGTGAAAGGTCTGTAACTTTTGAGAATTTGCAGACTTTTCACTTAGTATGAAAAGTTGCAGACTTTTGACTGTACTTGACTCTATGAAAAGTCTGCAACTTTTGAGAAGTTGCAGACTTTTAAAACTACGGAGTCAAAAGTGACTTTAAAAATATGGAGTCAAAAGTTTGTAAGTTTTCATACCAAGTGAAAAGTCTGTAACTTTTGAGAACTTGCAGACTTTTCACTTGGTTTGAAAAGTTGCAGACTTTTGAGACTGTACTTTTGAATCTGAAAAGTCTGAAACTTTTCAAAGAAGTGAAAGGTGTGCAACTTTTCAAAAGTTGCAGACTTTTAAAAGTATGGAATCAAAAGTCAGCAACTTTTCAAGTCACATAACTTTTCAAAAGTCACGTAACTTTACTTATGCTGTGTTTTGCTGGTCAGCAGCTGCTCAACTGCACATGTGCAAGCCAGCAGAACCTATTTTTAAATCATTAATAACTCGGTTTTGGGTGCACCAATCACTATCATATTACAGAAGCAGTTGTTATTGATCTCATGCTCCAGGCCTGTGATGTTTGGGGGCTCAGCTCATCCAGGGGGAGGAGATATTGATGATTCAAAATCGTGAGGACGTGTGCATTTTGACCACAACCAATTCACTTTTAAGCAGTCATAACATTTTATTTTCGTGATGGATCTTCTTCAAACTTTGCGCATATGATGGTCCTCACAACTTATAGCCATGGATATATTTTCAGAAATGTAGTTCAAGCGGTTTCCTCAAAATCGGGGCTTCAGCAGTCCCCTGTTTATAATGGAGAGTGGTTGTGTATTTAACTTCCTTACAGCTACTGCTGTAAGGAAATATATAACAATGGCCCTTTTCACACAAGCCTCCCCCGCCCCCCAAATGCCTACACAGATCCAATGCGTGGGCATGGGGGGGCACCTGTGTGACCACCATTACCGGGGGGGGGTGCATGCTCCTGCGCTCCACTCATCTCCACCTATCGCACATGCATGAAGCAATTGGCAGCATATCTGGCTGCTCTAAAGAGAGAAAGAGATTCTTTCCAGTGAACGTGCTTGAGCAGTTTCTCCAAGAGCAAGATCAAGCGTGGGGGTCAGGGAAGCAAGCTTTGGAGTAACAGTCCAGAGGTTACCAAACTCTGGCTGCCCATGCCTTTAAGTGGGATCGTGGCATCGCAGATGGGATCAGTCTCACTGATACTACTTTGCATGTCTTCGTTGCTTTCTGGGGTCATGGGACTAGGTGCAAGTCTCCACATGAAATCATGTAGGTGCAAGTCTCCACATGAAATCATCTAGCACAGTTCAGCATTCTGGAGCAATCTATCTTGCTCCTTGCACATATATAGAGATTAGGTCTTTATGCATTCAGGTTACCCTGGTGATGAGCACAGTGTCAAAGCCTATGATAGATGTTCTAGCCACTTATGCAACAGGGAGCAGTATTTAGCCCATTGTTTATAGGTTTTTAAATACAGTATTGAGTATTATTCCCAGAATGACAAATTATTTTTAGGCAAATAACTTTTGGTCATCTAAAGAATATCGAGCCAGCCTGCAGAAATTTGTTGGCACTGCAGATCTTTAATTTCAGTATACTGCTATATACGAGTGGTTCTCAAACTATCTGACTTCCCTTTGTAACCCCACTTTCCCCACTGTGTGAACCTCCTTGTTAGGAGGAGGAAGTTATGAGGCCTGGGTTCTCTCAAAGATGGTTCTTGTAAGTGGTGACTAGTTGATGAAAATCCAGAGTGTAACAGGGGAAAAAGTTTTCATCAAATTCTCCTCACAGCTTCCACCATTTTTTCTGCTCTTCCCTCCTGTTTCTTCCTCCTCCATTCTATCCCTCCCTCCTCTCCTGAAAAATCTCTCCCTTGTGTTGAAGCAATTATTGGTTCAATCTCCCCTTTCCTATTGGTTCTTCTCAGCTTCTTCCCCAGGCTTCTCCCTCGTGTTCTCGCCCCTCTCTTCCCTTAAGGGAATCTTAGGCTGTATTCACATCTGAGGCGGCGGCGGCGGCGAGACCCGCGAGGGAAGACGTGGCAGTGGGGAGGAGCCCGATAACAGGAGGAGAGCGCATGTCAGGGTGCAAAACCCTGCCCTGACATGCGCGAGGGAAGCCACGGCATCTCCCCATTCACACAGGTTCTTCTTCTGCCATCCGGTTCCTCCCCACTGCCATGTCTTTCCTCTGCTGCCACCGCAGGTGTGAATGTGGCCTCAGAGGGCCGGGCTACATCCTTCCTCTTGTTTGTGGTACTTGCCACCCCTCCCACGTGTGTACATATTTTTCCTGTTCTCCTTGCCCTCTCTTTTTTACTTTTCTCCTGTACTTCTGCTACTACCATAAGCCCCACTCGGCTCAGAGCAACTGAACGAGGCAGAGTTCAAAATGGCACCAAGTTGGCCACTTCCAGATAAATAATTTTGTTTTGGGGCTGCTTCCCCAATCAGAATTCTTGTTATTGAAGTAGGCAACACTTCTTCCATTTTGGAAATTCTTCCTAGCCCAGCTGCACCCCATCTGCATTTTCCCTCAACACTTTTAGTACCCTCCAGTCTGTTGTATATAAAATGTTGCCTTCATTATTATCTACATTTGTGCAAACGGAGTTGGGCATCCTGACCAAAGGGTGGGCAGACTTCATAATGACACACATTTTGCTGAGGCACTTAAGAGTTGCAATCAAATCACAAGTAAATATAATTTAAAGCCAAAGATAACTAAAATTTGGTGAGCATGTTATTAAAAATACATTGGATTCTCAAAATACTGTGACTACAAGTGGATTCTTGTGAACCATTCGCTGAACGTTATGAGTAGATAATGCTTGTTTAATATCCTGACTGAAGAGTACAGCTAATTTTGATTTTAAATGCTTTGTATTAAAGACTGTGTATATATAGTAGTTGAAATCACGTTAAACTGATGGGTGCTTGTATAATTACTGTTCAGCAAAGCTTGCCCCATTTAGCACTATTGACACTAGTGCCATAGTACTGGACCTAGCTGTTATATATTTTATATATTTACCCTCAGCCAATCTTCGCTTTGATGTGACTGAGTTGTAATATATTTGAAAGGAAAACCTTCACTCTGTCTAGTTTCCTCAGTTGTAACAAAACATTCATTAAATTTTGCCTTTTTTACTTTATTCAGCAACCTTGACTCAACTGCTTGGACAAACTGCTGGTTTGGGGACACATTATTGACTGTGCTGTCATCTGCTAGGCAGATGTGATAAGGCGAATGCCTTCAGACAATTGGTAAGGGTTTCCTAGTTCTGTCAGGCAATCTGCAGTAGCCCCCTTACGAATTAGAGCATCTCTAAAGCTGTTCTGCCTTGTGCTTAGCTGACTGTGGTTCCTAGGCAAGCTGAGAACTGACAGAGCAGAATTGAATTTGAAACAGAAGGTGCCAGGGGTCAAGTCTGCCCCCCACAGTTCTGCCCTGTCCCCACCATCGCTATGCCAGAAATCCTGTCCCTTGACTTCTGGAGTCATGGAGATGGGGTATTTAGAAGGGTCAGTGGAGCAGCGCTGCTGAACCCCACCACCGCTGGCATCCTGTGCTCCTGCCCTTTCTTTGCTGGCCTCCAAGGTTGCATTTGGCCAGGGCTGGGGCTGGTGTTGCTGCATGTCAGCTGGCCCTGGCACAAATTAAGCCCTAACCACAGGTGATTCCATCCATGGCATGCCTCTTCACTTCCCCACCTAGGGTGGACTTTTATTTAGCAAACGAGCAGCAAAAACTGTTTAAAGAATTTGTCTCTGGGTGTTTTTATTTATTATTTATTTATTTATTTATTTATTGACATTTCTATGCCACTCCCTCATGCCCACGGCATCTCGGGGCGGCTAACAATACAGTAAAACAATAAAATACATTAAAACCGACATCAGCTTAAAAATAATTTAAAACCTCCAACCCTAACCCTACCCTCCAATTCCCCCAAATTCCCCACCCTACCAATCTCCCCCATTTACCACCCCCCTCCAAAGGCCTGGGCGAACAGCCAAGTCTTGCATGTCCGCCGAAAGGCGAGCAGACTCGGGGCCAGGCGGGCTTCCTTCGGAAGGGAGTTCCACAACCGTGGCCCGACCACCAAGAACGCCCTCTGCATGGTGGCACCCCGCCTTACATGGGGGACCCCCAGATAGGCACCCCCGGTGGATTGGAGGGTTCGTCCTGAGTCACGGAAGGCGAGACAGTCCCTGAGATAATAGGGGCCGAGACCATATAGGGCTTTGTATACCAATACTAACACCTTGAACTTGGCTCGGTATGCTATAGGTAGCCAGTGCAGAGAATAGAGCACTGGTGTAATGTGCTCACAGTGACCTGTCCCCGTAAGGAGATGGGCCGCCGCATTCTGCACCAGCTGCAGCCAAACTAATATCCAGGGAAGCCCCATGTAGAGCGCGTTGCAGTAGTCAAGCCTTGAGGTAATGAAGGCATGGATAAGAGTGGCCAGCTCGGGTCTGGAGATGTGTGGGCGCAACCTCCGCACCAGATACAGCTGGCGGAGGTGACTTTAGCCACCGCCTCCACCTGCCGATCCAGGTGGAGGTCCGCATCCAAAATCACCCCAGACTCCGAACCTACTGGGCAACTGGAGAGACCCCGCCCCCCAACAGGAGGAGCGGACACCTCCTTCGCCCTCCCCACTACCATCACCTCCGTCTCGTCAGGGTTCAGCTTCAGTCTGCTCTGCCTCATCCAATCCGCCACGGCTTCCAGACACTGGGAAAGTATCGAGACGGGAGGACCTGAGTGGCACAGCTGTGGAGCAGCCACTCAGGTGCAGTGAGTGGGGAGGAATTCTAACGAGTGGCTCCCAGTGTGGCTATCGCAGCAGCTGCCCTGCCACAGACAGTGGAAGGGTTGGAGGAGGAGAGCAGAGAGGAGATTTCCTCAAGGGAGGCAGGGGAGAAGGAGGACAGGAGAGAAGGAGGGGGAGGAGGGAGAGGAGAGGAGTGGGAAGCGATGTCGAGGCGGATCTTGTCTATCTTGGAGGTGAAGAAGGAGGGGAGGGGGAAGCGCTCCAGGCTGGCCTTTGAAACTGACATGTCCCGGGTGTGAACGCTGTGGAACCGGGCTCCCCATTGCTCACATCCAGTTCCTGTGACTTGCAAAGGCTGTGGCCTGCACCCACAATGTCTCTGATGGGGGACCAGTCTGCTGGTGTGGGTGGCCACCCCAATTCATAAGGGAAAGGACGCGTAAGTGCCCGTTACCACACATGTTTTTGGCTTGCCCCACACGGCATGCTCCAGATTTCTTGACAGTGCACCATGAGCGGGTGCTGAATGGCTCACCTCTGCACACATCCCCCCATCCCACCTTCAGACAGGCTGTCGGATTTAGTGGCTCCTGAGTGGTCATGCGTGGTAGCATCTCATTTACCCGGGGGCCGGGACAGTGGTGTGGCTATTATTTTTAGAGAGGAATGGCTGGCTAGGAGATATCCGCTGTCTCTGCTCTCAATGTGTCTCTCTCCTCCACACCTGACTCCCATGCCCCTCTCTCTTCCCGCCCTGCCTTCTCCCACAACCCCCGTCCTTGGCTCACCCCTAGTATCCGCCACCTCCGTTCTTGCACTCGTGCTGCTGAACGACTCTGGTGCAAATCCCATTCTCACGCTGACTTCCTTCACTTCAAATTCTGTCTCTCCACCCTTACTTCTGCTATCTCCCTTGCTAGACAACACTACTATGCCTCCCGCATTGAGTCCTGTTCTCGGGACCCTCGCCGCCTGTTCTCTACCTTTGACTCCCTCCTCAAGCCTCACTGTCCTCCTGCTCCTTCCCTTTCTGCTCAGGATCTTGCCTCCTTCTTCACCTCCAAGATAGCCAAGATCCGCCTCAACATCGCGTCCCTCTCCTCTCCCCACTCCTCCCCCTCCTTCTCTCCTGTCCTCCTTCTCCCTTGAGGAAATCTCCTCTCTGCTCTCCTCCTCCAACCCTTCCACTGTCTGTGGCAGGGCAGCTGCTGCGATAGCCACACTGGGAGCCACTCATTAGAATTCCTCCCCACTCACTGCAACTGAGTGGCTGCTCCACAGCTGTGCCACTCAGTGCTATGCCCCCTTCATCTTCCTTGTTTAAAAACCCTCTAAAGGTGTATTCACACATTGTCTCCCGAGCAGGGGAATTCTGGCACCATTAGACAAGCACATTACCCACCCAGTATTCACTGGTTAAACATTGGTTACCAGTGGGGTTTTCACACAAGCAGCAGGTACTGGGTGGGGAGGGATTGTCTGAAAATACCCATAGTGTTGTTTTCCTGGGTCTGCCTGCATGTTTCATACAGCACCCACCCGTTCAAGGGAACTGTCACAGGCTCCACTCCACATGGATTCTGGTTTCCCCTGTCTGAGGGATGATTTGTGAATGCACCCTTCCTAAATCCTCTCCCCACTCCAGTCAAGTAATCACTGATAAGGACACTGGGTGATAACAAACGAGAAACAAGTAGTGGGGGAAAATATTGGAGTGCAGCATAGTACCTGCTGAGATTGCCTGGAACATTCTCTCCCTTCCCCACCCCCCTTTTCTTCAAAGCCGCTTTTACACAGGCTAAAGCTTTATATTTCACTTTGCAGAAGCCCTCTCTGATTTTTGTTTTATTTTAGTACTCATCGCTGATGCTGATCGCTTTTGACTGTGATGTCTAAGGTGGGTGTTGAGAGCTACGGCCCCTCAGGTGATGAGAGTTAGAGACATCCCACCTACTGTGCTTAGGGGAAAGAGTTTAGATTGCAAACCTTTGTACTTTTACTTTGCAAGGGGACATTTTACACTTTTGTTTCCCCCAAGTGATCATCACATAAAACTTTTATAGAAAAGGAATGAGTATGTGCAACTGTACAAGAGCTCCCTTTTAAAACAAAATCTACCTCTGCCTACAGCAATGTGCAAATGTCTCCTCACAGGCACATCCATAATTTAGAGACACCCTTTTTATGTAGTAAAAGTGAAAGAAATGACGATATCTATTTGCCTATCCACACAACATGAGAAAAACAAATTGCTCTAGCAAGAAAAGTAGTGTGGTACACAAAAACATCCATCATTCCTAGTCTTACTGAATCATACACTGCCAATTTCCTTTCATTTGGAGTGACATATTACTTAAAATATGCAGAATCTAACATGCAACTAATTCCAGAATAACTCCACTGATTTTAATGGTGTTATTTTGGGATTTATACCAGAGCAGAATTTTACTGGAGGTCATAAGTGAATTAATTTACCCAAGTTTCACCCCATGAAGCAGTTCATTGCAGAAATTCTCCACAATAAACATGCCATTTCACTAATAAGCAGATTGGCAAGACTATAGGATTGTCCTGGGTTTAGAGACCACCTGATAAATTCTGGATCCAGAAGCAAAACTTTTATGTCCAGGCTAGGCTATCAGCTCCTGACAGTAAATGAAGTTACTCTGGAAGTGCACTGTTGTATCTTAAATCCCAATCCTGTTGCTGATGCAAGGCTCTAGCACTGTTAAAGGGAAGAGCTATGCAGTAGTGCTGCTGAGTACAGCACTGGGATCAGCCATGCATGCATAGCCCTAGCAATGTCTAGTATGGAGGGTTTCCGCACCCACTAAGGAAAGAGTAGAGTTGGTAGGTGCAGCCGTGCCCTTCAATCCGTGAGCCTGCTGCATCAATGTATAGTTTATTCCTCCTTTGTGCAATATCTTAGTGCCAGAGTGACGGGCCAGCAGAGCTGTCGGTAGGCTATGGATCATCTCCCTCTTTTCTTCCACGTGAGAAGATCTATGGATCCTCTCTGTAATAGCACAACAGAGTAAAGCAATTTGAATCTATTTTTCCCAGCCTCTCTGCTGAGATCTCATTAATCACCTCACTGTACTTTTTGACATGTTCTTCTGTACTTGTAAGCTGAGAGATCAATATTTTTTTCTTAGTCTCCCTTTGACAGTGACTCTCATGACCTGTTTAAAAGCCACTGTCACATGACTATCTTTCAAAAAAACAGGTCTCTACGTTCAAAAGATTTCCTTTTCCCCTTTATCCTTGACTGATCTACTTCCAAAGATAACTTTTGCTTTTAGCATGTCAGCTACTTTTGTTTAATCTCAGTATCATCTAACTGGCCAGTTTTGATTTCTTTTTTTGGCAGTCCTAAACCAAGGTTGCTCCTCTTCTGTGGCTGCTCTTAACCCCAAGGCTCTCATTTCAGACATCTCCAAGTTGGATTTTTGCGTGGAAATTTTGTGCATGGAAATGTCTCTTTATTTCCCACCTTGTGTCCTTCTACATGTGTCTGTAATCCTTTAGCAATAAACTGATAGCAATTTACATTTGGCAAGATTTGGAAAGATTCTCTTTGTATATGTGTGTGCCCAGATTATAGCAGTCATGACATTTTTAATCAGATCAAACTATTCAATCTTTCACACGTAAATGCCCGAGTGCCCCTCAGCTCAGAGCTTAAATACGTGTGTATCCATAAATACAGAACATGTAGGATGAATTATGTAGTCTTTTAGTAACATAATGGCAAACACTATGTACAAACCATGGGGACAGCTATGGGTTTCCTAACAGTCTGCAGTTACATCTTCATAGAAGGCAGCTATACATTATCTAAGCTGTGAGCTGTAGCTTTCTTTCCAGTAATGACTGAATTCTCAGTAATACAGTACAATACAGTAATGACTGCATTCTCCTGAAATGGAGGTGGTGGGTGGAGGAAGAGCTTAGTTCAAAATTTTCAGGCTACAAAAATTTGCTTAATTTTAATTAGCTATAAATAACATTCCTAGAATAACCTTTGCAAAAATGCAAATTCAATTTGGTCCTCAAATTAAAGGCAAGAGTATGGTTGGCCCTGCATGGGTGGCCAAGAGTAAGACAAGAGGATCCTTCTTTACAAGTGACAGAGTGGTGTCTCTGGGCCCAAAGGGAGCCAGAAATAGTAAGGCTATAGTAGGTATTTTAGCCAACCACAAAGCTGGCTGAATACTGAAGACATTTACTCTTGCATAAATTTGATGACTGCTCGTTAAACGTAAATGAACAAACTGCAAATTTTATACAGACCTGAGTTATTGGTATTCATCCAATCCATGAGTCAGAACATGAGTAAGTCACATTAAAGTTAGGTCATAAAAGCTTCCCAAGGCTACACTATGTTTTCATATTTTCTTTTTATCTTATCAAAGCACTTTTGGCAGAAGGGATGCATCGTTTCATGTAAAAACCCTGGGGAACAATAAACTGTTTTCTATACCAAGTTACCAGTGGTCCAGTAAAGATTGGATCAAAACCACTAAATATTTATTTATATGCGGCCCTTCCCTGAGGCTCAGGGCAGCTTACAATCCAATAAAACATTTAAAATACAAAACTCTAAAACTTCAAAAAAAACCCACCCAAACCCCAACACCTCTGCCCCCAAACTACCCAGCAAATCCCACCCCAATTCCCTATCCCTGACTGCCAAATGCCTTTTCAAATAAAAAGTCTTACACTGCCTCCAGAAGATGCTCAGACGCAGATGAACCTGCAGGGGAAGGGAGTTCTAAAGCACTGGAGCAGCAACCAGGAACGCCCCCTGCGAGCCCTTGCCGTATGAACACGGCTAACAGAGGGTACTCATAGGGAGGCACTCCTGGCCGATTGAAGGGGCTGCAAAGGGACATAGAAGGGCAGGTGGTCTTTCAGATAAGTGGGGCGCAGACCGTTTATGGCTTTAAAGGTCAAAACCAGCACCTTGAATTGTGCCTGGAACGCTATAGGGAGCCAGTAAAGACTTCGGAGCACCAGTGTACTATGTTCCCAGCGACTCGTCCCCAAAAGAAGGCGAGCTGCCGCATTCTACACCAGCTGCAGCTTTCGAGCAGTGATCAAGGGCAGCCCCACATGGATTGGATTGCATTGCATTGCCTTGAGGTGATGAAAGTATGGATGATAGTGGCCAGATCCAAATCAGAAGGAAAAGGTTGCATCCTCTTCACCATATGGAGCTCGTGTAAAGCGCTCCTGGACACCGCCACAACCTGATAATCCAGGCACAGCAAGGAGTCCAAAGAACTCCAAGGCTGCAAACATGATCGATCAGAGGGGGCTGGACTCCATCACCAACAGGAGTCCCAATCCCCTCCAGGTCACAAGGCCGGCCAGCCATAATCACCTCAGTCTTGTCTGGATTCAGCTTCATTTGGCTCATCCTCATCCAGTCCCTGATGGCAGCCACACATTGGGTAAGCACCAAAACTGCAGGGCCTGGGTCAGATGAAAAGGAGAGGTACAGCTGAGTGTCATCAGCATTTTGATGACACTTCACCCCAAACCTCCGAGTGACCTTGTCCAGAGGTCCAACCATGACAAGGGTATAGACCTAACCTCCCCCACTACCGGATTATGTCTCCCCTCTTGTTCAACGTGTATATGAATACACGTTGAACAAGAGGGGAGACATAATCCGGTAGTGGGGGAGGTTAGGTCTATACCCTTGTCATGGTTGGATCATTACCTCCTACAGGCCAGACTCCTAGTGCACAATAGCCCCCGGAAAGGAGTGGGACCTATTAGAATGGTCCGCCCCTGGAGGCTGATGGAACCACAATGGTTCCAACACACGCTGGGGGAGGTGTCCTTGGACCTTGATGGCCTCTTGGCTAATGATCTCGTCCAGGCATGGAACATCTTTCTGGAGGGGGCCATTGACCAGATGATTCCGAGGCGTCTGCTGCCACGGCTTCATCATCGTAGGGCTCCTTGGTTTACTGAGGAGCTGCGGTATATGAAGCGGGAGGGATGGCGGTTAGAGTGATGCTGGCATCATTCTCGCGCTCAATCCAATCAGCTACGACACTGGGCCCATTTGCGGTCCTATGCTGTGGCCGTTCTTTGCCACCCTCATAGCTGCTGCAAAGTTGTGCCCGGCGGAGCTCTTCTGGATGGTGAGGGGGGCTGGTCAGTCCAGCCTCCCTCCGCCTGGAGGAGGAGATATCCCAGGCCCGCTGTGAGGAGTTTGTCACCTACTTTGCAGAGAAGATTGCTTGGCTTCAGCGTGATTTCGGAGCCGGGATTTTATTTTAATTTTTTTATTTTATAAAAGATTTCTATTCCACCCCTCCAGCCCACAGGGCAGTCCAGGGCGGCGAACAACAATTCAAACAATAAAATAATTAAAGTTAAAAAAATCCCATATACATAAAAAAAGCACAACAACCCCCCCGACCCACCCACCCCCCTCGCCAAAAGCCTGGTGGAACAGCCAGGTCTTACACAAACATTGAAATGACAGGAGGGTGGGGGCCAACCAAGCCTCCTCCAGGAGTGAATTCCACAGCAATGGGGCAGTCATTGAAAAGGATCTAACATCAGTGGCCACCCATCTTGCCCGGGGAACCTCCAAAAAGGTTCCCATGGACGATCTCAGGGGTCACACGGGCACATGGGGAGTGAGGCGGTCCCGCAGATAAGCAGGGCCGGGGCCGTGAAGGGCTTTGAAGGTCAAAACCAGCACCAAGAACCTAGCCCGGTGCTTTATAGGCAGCCAGTGCAGAGCCCAGAGCACAGGTGTCATGTGCTCCCTGCGGCCCGCCCTAGTAAGGAGATGGACCGCGGCACTCTGCACCAGCTGCAGCCTCTGGACCAGCTTCTCGGGCAGCCCCACGTAGAGCGCGTTGCAGTAAAGGTGATGAAGGCATGGATGACGGTGGCGAGGTCAAAGTCTGAGAGATACGACTGAAGCTGCCGGACAAGATGTAACTGTCGAAACACACTCCCTGCCACGGCCACAACCTGAGATTCCAGGCTGAGCCATGAATTGAGGAGCACACCCAGACTCCGTACCTGAGAGACCATGGGAGGGCGAACCTCCGCCCCCCCCCCACAAGAGGAGATTCAACCACTCCCAGACCCTCACCCACCAACATCACCTCCATCTTGTCAAGATTCAGCTGCAGATGGCTCAACATCATCCAAGCCCCCACAGCCGACAGGCACTGGGAAAATAAAGAGCCTGCATGGCCTGGGTGATGGAAAAAGAGAGGTAGAGCTGAGTGTCATCCGCATACGGATGACACTGCATGCCCTGAAACCCTCTCATGATCTCCCCTAATGGCTGCATATAGATGTTAAACAAGAAGGGAGACAGAATGGCACCCTGCAGGACTCCACACGTGAGGTCCCAGGAGGAAGACGTACACTCCCCCAAGACCACCTGGTGAGTTCTCCTAGCCAGGAATGAACTAAACCAGTCCAAGACCATCCCACCAATCCTGGCACGATCCCGCAGGCGAGTCACCAACACCTCGTGATCGACTGTGTCGAATGCAGCCAAAATGTCTAGCAGGACCAGTAAGGTCTGATGACCCTGGTCCAACACCAGATGGAGATCATCAACCAAGGCCACCAATGTAGTCTCCATACCATAGCCAGGCTGAAACCCAGACTGAGAGGAATCAAGGAAGCCAGTGTCGTCCAGATGTTCCGGGAGCTGCTGTACCACAGCCCGTTCAATAACTTGATGCAGAGGAAGGAGAGCTTGGGGTTATGGATGCCCCATCTGGTCCATCTTTGTGGGATCAGTTTCAGGAAGTGACGCCGGCTGATGCCCTGGGTGTCCTGGGGTCTGTTAGGGCCACCTTTTGCGAATTAGATCCATGCCCGTCCTGGTTGGTGAAAGCCTCCAGGGAGACCTTGGGGCCGGTGCTGGCAGGGGTGATCAATGCCTCCCTTTGAGAGGACAGGGTGCCAGACTGCCTCAAGGAGGTGGTGGTGCGGCCCCTGTTAAAGAAACCATCTTTGGACGTTGACGCACCGGGCCAGTTACCAGCCTGTCTCTAACCTTCCCTTTTTAGGGAAGGTTATTGAACGGGTTGTGGCCCAGCAGCTCTGGGGTCACCTGGATGGCATCAGTTTTCTAGACCCTTTTTAATCGGGGTTTCGCCCAGGGTATGGCACCGAGACTGCGTTGGTGGCCTTGGTGGATGAACTCCACCGAGAGATGGATTCAGAGCGTTCAATGCTACTCATTCTGTTAGATCTCTCAGCTGCTTTTGATACAGTGGACCATGGGTTATTGCTGAGACGATTGTGGTCCCTGGGGTGTGTGGTTGGGACGGTCCTTGGATGGTTCCACTCATTCTTCTCAGGAAGGAGCCAGCGGGTGGTGTTGAGGGCTGAAACATCTAGCCCCCGGGACCTCTCTTGTAGCATACCACAAGGTTCTAATTTTTCTCCATTATTGTTTAACATCTATATGCAACCCCTGGGGGAGGCTGTGAGACAGTTTGGTGTGCATTGCCACCAATATGCTGATGACACCCAGCTATACCTCTCTTTTTCAACTGTCCCAGGCCCTGCAGTCTCAGTGCTTTCCTGGTGCCTGGAGGCAGTGGCTGACTGAATGCGCCAGAGCAGACTGCAGCTGAATCCTGGAGCAGACTGCAGCTGAATAAGACGGAGGTGATGTTGGTGAGTCGGGCGGCAGGGGTGATGGCTCCCCTCGTTGAGGGGGTTTGCCCCCCGCTGGCTCCCTGGGTCTGGAGCTTGGGAGTCCTGTTGGACCCCAGGCTTTGGCTGGATTGCCAGGTAGAGGCGGTGGTGAAGGGAGCCTTTCACCAGCAACATCTTGCGCGGAGGCTCCGGCCATACGTTTCAGACTCCGACCAAGTCACCCTCATCCATGCATTTATCACCTCAAAGCTGGATTACTGCAATGCGCTCTATGTGGGGCTGCCCCTGGTTCAGAAGCTACAACTGGGGCCGGTCTTCTGACAGGGCCAGGCCAGAGGGAGCACATAATACCAGTGCTCCGAGCTCTGCACTGGTTGCCTATAGCATTCCAAGCCCGATTCAAGGTGCTGGTTTTAACCTTTAAAGCTCTACACGGCTTGGGCCCCTCCTATCTGAGAGACTGCCTCACTCCTCAGGTCCTGGGGCGATCTTTGCGGTCCCCCGGGCTAGCCAAGGGGCCACAATGGAGAGGGCGTTCTCGGTGGTTGCACCGCAGCTGTGGTACTTCCTCCCGGAGGAAGCTCAACTAGTCCTGAGTCTGCTGGCCTTCTGCCAGCGTCCAGGTCTTCGGGGAAGGGAGTGGGTAGGGAAGACAGGTAGTGGGCGGGGGACTGGGTTGGGTTAGGGAGGGTTTGGGTTTTAGGTTGTTTTAATTGTACTTTAGCTATGTGTTTTTAAAATGTTGTTAGCCACCCCAAGATGCTTGTAGCAGGAGGGGGCGGCATATAAATTTTAATAATAAATAAATAATAGAACCCTGTGGGACCTCCTGAGAGGACGAGCAGTCACCCATTACCAGTCTCTGGGATCTCCCTGACAGGAAGGAGTGAAACCACTCGAGTGGTTCTGTGCATCCCCACCAGGTCCTGCAGTCATGTCAACAACTGTTTGTGGTCAGGTCAACTGTGTCAAAGGCTGCTGAAAGATCTAACAGGATCAACAGGGTAGAATTCCTTGTCAATCTCCGCACACAGATAATCAACCAAGGCCACAAGCTCAGTCTCCACACCATACCCAGGACGGAAGTTCAACTGAATCCGACGGCATTGAGATGAGCATGGAGCTGTCGGTCAACCACCCGTTCAATAACTTTCCCTAAAAAGGGAAGGTTAGAGACAGACCAATAGCTAGCCGGGGAGTCAGCATCCAAAGATGGCTTATTAAGCAGGAGTCAGACAACTGCAGCTAAGGACTTCCAACATCTTACCCTCCCAAAGGGAGGCACTGACAACCCCAGCCAGAGTGATCTTGTGGTATCCATAAACACTAGTTGAAGGACCTGGGTAAAATTGCCACTTTTCTCTCTTGTGTTTTCAAACAAGCAAGGTGATGGTGGATGGGGGTCCATGGCTACTGAGTGGCTACAGGCAGCTGTTCCCCCTCCCCCATGACTCTACCCTACTCCCGACCCCAAGCCTCACCCAGTAGCTTTCCCCTTGCCATGACACACAGCTGCAGAAACCATGGAAACATAAAGCCACAGCAGCATTGACCCTGTCCTGCCCAGGAGCTGGTGCAGCCCCTACCAGTCCCAGCCAACCACAGAGGTGCATAATGGGCAGGAAATACAGGAATCCTAACACACAACTCACAGAGTGCGGAAAACAGGACACAAAGTGCACAATAAGCCAAGCCCTGATAATGAGCAATGAAAGGGAATGGGGGAAGGAAATTGCAGCAAAGTCCAAGCAGGCAACACGTCTGGACCTTGGACCATTCTAGTCTTTGGGTCTGCAAGCCTCCATGGTACTGGCGGACCTCTCTGCTAGCATGGCTGGCTGTTGTTGTTCATATGGGCAGGGGCAATGTGGTTTCCCGTTGCCACGCATCCATTTGGCTTGCCCTGCACAAAACACTCCAGATTTCCAGGAGTACTCAGAGTGGCTGAGAGTTGGTGCTCCGTTGCTCACAAGAGTGGTCATCTGTCCGCTCCACATTCAGATGGGCAGTCAGATCCATGGCTCCTGGGTGGCCATGCAGGGTAGCAGGGTAGTTCTCGTCTGAAAACACCCTTACCACCTGCGTTGCTCCTGTGTACAAAAGCTCCACCTATTTCTTAGCCTACATACCTATTACCAGGTCAATGTCTATATGCAGGTAAACTGTTCACAAAACTGCAAATAAATGTACCATGGAATTATGTGCGAGATTTTGTTTCTAAATTTCCAAATAAGAGTTAAAAATAGCATTGCTATTTATGACAGGTTAAAATGCTTCTCCTAATTATTTCAGCACATACAGATGCTCCGTGGTAAAGTGCTCCCAATGTAGCAGTTCCTCATTGTCAAATTCAGAATGCTGTTGTTTATTTCAGAGATATTATATCACACAGATTTACTGTCTTGCTTTTTAGATATATTTGTCCTACTCTTAGAAATATAGCTAATTTTGAAGTAACTGGAAGAAATCACAACCAGAGACACTATTCTCACCAAACTTGCAACAATACAAGCACTGTGATTTTTTCAAGATGAAAGCTTCATTCAGAAATAGTGGAATCCTACCATGAATGACCTGTCAATGGAAAGCCTTTATTATGTACAGATGTGACATCACACACACAAATCACAAATATTCTTGGCGAAAAAGAATGTTGCTATACATGAATTGAGGCCACATTCATGCAGAGCACTCTTTTTAATAGACACATGGCAAGCAGTATAATAGTTAAATGAAGATATGCACATGCCTTTCCCAAGTCATGTAATGTCCTCACCAGACATTAGAGATATTGGGTGAAAACAGACATGACACTAACCACCCTTTAACCACCCTTGGTGGTTATTTATGCATGTTGCAAGGCTGCATAGGGCACCAATACAGCCCTGCAACATGCATAAATAACCATCAAGGGTGGTTGAAGGGTGGTTAGCGTCATGTCTGTTTTCACCCACTATAAATAAAACTAATTTGGAGGAGATCCTGGTCCTTCTGAGTGAGGGAACCAGGCATAGGAGATGACAAGGAAGGGTACAAAGAATCCAGGTACTGTAGCTAGATGCATTGCAGCAATAGAAACAATGTAGGATGTTTTATTCAGTTTTTTGGTGATATGTAAAGTTCATGGTGGATTCAACCCTTGACATTTGTTATTTGGGATCAGGCACACAGTCTAAGTAATGGAAAGTTTCTATTACTTTTCAGAGGTTTTTTATTAATTATTATTATTATTATTATTATTATTTTGACTTTTTGTGGTTTCAGATCTAATTCTTTCTTTTTAAATAGATCCATAGACTCCACGGGAACTGCAAAAATTACATTGTCTCCCTGTATTCTGTCAAGGTACCTCTGAAACCTCTTTTCATTACATTTGTAAGTTTAGGACATTTTCACACAGACAGTTAATCCGGACTAGGTTGTCCGTCTGAACGCTGTCAATGGTGCTTACTAGTCCCTGTCTGAACGCTGTCAATGGTGCTTTCTAGACTAAGAAATAAGCACGGTTGTTATAAAACCCTAGTCGCTGGAGTTTATAACAACCATTCTTAAACTAGTCCAGACTAATGTCCATCTGAATTACTAGTGCTTATTAGTCTGGACTAGTTGACCGGTAGTTATTGCCAGAGTCCAACAGCAAGACCAGACAGATGCTCTAAGCATTTTATGCCTCTGTGGTTTGTAGGTTCACATGAAGTGATATTTCAGTCACAGAAAACATGTATTTTTCATAAGTGTTCCTTAAAAAAATTGCAGAGGTAGTAACATTAGCCAGGGCATGATGGTTTGCATTGTAGAAGGATTGTGATTATAACAAGGGGTGGGGAGCAGAAATGCTACGTCAGGTCGAGGCTTGGGCTGGGGTTGTCTGGGTACCTTGAATTAAGTGGACCAGGGGAAAGACTCTGGGCAGAGTCTTTCCCCTAGGAAAACTCTAGGCATTTGATGTGTCTATGGTTTGTAGGATCATATAAAGTGAGGTTTCAGTCACAGAAAACATCGCAATGGGATGGTCGAAAGGCAGTGCGAGATTGAAATACAGCCACAGAGACTCTAAGCACCATGCTAACTGCAATGTTGTGTTCACACGGCTAGTCCGAACTAGATTGTCCATCTAAAAGGTACCACTCTGTTAGCAAAGACTAATAAACACTAGAGTTTATACAAACTAGTCCAGACTAGTTTCTTCATGTGAAAATGCCGTTCGTGTCTCTCCCTTATGTAAAATGCTATGCTCTGATCACAGTCCTTCTCATGATAAGTGTGAATTGCAATGTACTTGTGGTAGCTAAATGGAAATGCAGACGGGCAGACTGAGGGGTTTTGCAGAAGCAGAGTATTTTGAAGCTCATGCTGACAATCTTCCTGGGGACCTCTACTGTCATAGGATTCTGGGGAATTGTTCCTTTTCAGTCGGACCACCAAGGTGCCTGTAGAAGAATGTATCCAGTTCCATTTTCCTCGTGTCCTATTTCAGAAAACGTATAAGTATGCAGGTACCGAAACTGTTAAGCACTCAATTAAGGCAAAGCATGTATGCGCTACTACCAATAATTTCTAAAGTGTTACTAGTTGTTCGCAGTGCTGAAACCCTACCATCAGAAGTTTAGAATATTAGCTTCTTAGTTCTTGCCTCCTGCTTTCCTTTTTTGAGTGTTCAAGCAAACAGCAGAGCCTTGTTTCATGGATTCCCAGTTTTCTGTCCCCAGACCTCAGCATTCTGGCACTAGACGAGAGCTTCAGCCAAACCCTACAGCCTGCAAGGATCCAGGGGACTCGGTTTGCCCAGGGCCTCCCATAAGATGACTACGGTATGCACAGCTCCCGCGGTAAAGCAAGTAATAGACTACGGGCAGGGTCTCCAGTGCAATGTCTCACACAAACAAGACACCCTGCTCTCTTAGTCTGGGGCAGTGTCAGACCCTTTGCTCACTTCCTTGCCTTATAGCCCCCTTCATTCCCTTCCCAAACGCAGTGCGATCCTTCCTGGAGAGACCTCTGGTTTGGCTGAAGAACCTTCCCTACAGGAGCAGCAAATACAGCATGAGAGAACGCCTGTCCCTCCTCCTGAAGATAGCCAGCTGGAGCAACAGATCAACAAACATAATAGCATGAGAAGGCAGGTAAAAGTACAGGAGAACACCAAGTCACTTTGAAATAGTGTCTCAATTCAGTCTCTGGTCAGGATGAATTGTTCTCCACAGTGCTCCCCATATGACTGGGGAGAAGGGACTAGTCTAAGGTTGAGTCAGCTCCACAGCTCAAGTCCACTGGCAGTTTCTGTTAGCTGCTTTGGCTTGAGATGGTAAAAAGACTGGCATCTAGCAAGGCTGGATCCAGGGTATTTGTGTAGCCATAACTCCTCCCCTACGGCACACCAGGTCAAAGTTCTGCTCCCTGAACATGCCCAGTCTTTAGCAGTGGCTTCCAAAGGCCGTTCTAACTAGTCCCTAGTGGCTGTGTGGCTTTGTTTACTGAAAATCATCTTTGTTGTCTCCCGATGAGCTGTATGTGACTAGTAAGAACTGGCTTGAAGTGGCAAAACAGACAGGGCGAAGAACTGACCCTCATACTGAACAAAAGGTGCCATGAGCCAGACAGGGTACCTGGAACCTGTGAGCCTATCAATATATAATTTATTTATTTACCCTGCCTTTCTCTGAAGACTCACGGCAGATGCAACGGGATAGGAATAAGATGTTATACCATCCCAGCCGGTAATGCATTCTGCATTTTGGATGGCATCTTCTGCAAATTGGACACAATATTTTGTAGTTTTCTTTCTAGATGTAAAATCAATGGCATTAAGAAGGAATATGTTTTCCCCTTGATCAACACTGGTAATCATTATTGGGTTATTTTTCATCTTTCATCAACTGCCTTGTTTTAATTTCACTTTTGCTTGTTTGTAGTCGTCCCCCACCCCGAACCTTCAGGAGCAGCATCCAGAAATAGACCAGCTGATTTAAATCTTTGTGGAGGAGTACATCGGTAGTTTCTTTGATCTGTTCATTCTGTGTTATGTTAAAGGCATCAACATCAATATATTCAACAGACAAAATTTCATTCAAAGATACATTTAATTTCGAAAAATCAGAAGAAACCTATTTTCAGTACCTTCTGAGATGACTGTCTTTTTATCTTGTTACTTAATGGTTCTTGATTGTGGTTACATTTAACTTTATAAGAATTATGTGTGGTCATTGCTCAGCAAACTTCAAAATAAAAGCTGATATCTGTGCATACTACTTACTTATCACTCTTTCCTACAGTCTCAGTGGATTGCGTTGCGTTCTCTGGGACACGTTGCATAAAATTTAGTGAGATATTTTTCAATGTCTCTTTTATGGGTATAAAAATTTAGGGACATTTCTAGAGAAGAGGAAAAACCACAGCCTGTTACTGACTCATACTTATGAGATGCTGAAAGAGAATACACTGGTTCAAAAGCCAAAGAAAGGAAGGGCTATGAGCTCCCCCTACGGAGCATAAGGGTAAATGGCCATGGAAATCTTGACCAAACAGTATATTTAAATGTATTTCAACATACTTAAAGTGTGCCAAAGTAGGGAGTTTAAAATATTCTCCCAAATATTTCTTTGACTACAAAGAGGTCATGTTTTCCACAGTCAGAGAAGGGAGGAGTGCCAATGACTTCATGAAGTTCAGTAGGACTATTCACTATGCCAGTCCAATTAACCTGGGAGGTATTAAAATAAAAGTGATAGAATCAAGTATAAAGAGTTAAGTGCTTGACTATGAAATTACAATTTGCCTTGTATAAAGGGCAGAGAAGGGGTAGTCATAGATAGAATATTGTCACAGACAGAAACTATTCCTTCCCTGCTCCTTTCTTGTGTCAAGGGTAGCACGTATGCTGCTAAACTTCCTAACCCTTGGGATAGGGTGGGATAAAAATTCAAATAAATAAATACAAATGACTGCCTTACCCCAAACCAGCTGCACAGATTTCTGCCTACCTAACTGTCTAAGACCTATTATACCACACTCACAAGTCAAGCACCCCTATGAAAGTTCTCAAGGTAGTTAAAGCCCAAGTAGACTGAGGAATTGCAGGAGGATCTTGTGTGGCTAGGTGACTGGGCAACTAAATGGCAGATGAAATTTAGGGTGAAGCAACACAAGACAATAAGGAGGCTACCATGCCTTAGGTAGCCTTACACCTTTCGGGCCACCAGCCCACATGATGCACTGCATCATATGGTTAGTGCCCACCAGATGAGCAGCTGGCTGCTACGTAATGCGTCCTTGAAAAAGTTCCAAGGATGCATCATTGACCAGCCTTACCAAACATGGGGTATGGCTGCCCAAGGCGGGACAACTTGTGTGCCCAGGCCACACTTGCCCCACGACGTGGGGAGCACTGCTGTGGGACCTTGAGCGGCAGGTGCTGTTGCCCGCCATGCACAACTATTGCACGGTTGGGGGTGGAATCTCGGACAGGCCAGTGGAGGGTGCCTACTCATGCGGCTGGTGCTGCAGTCCGCCGCAGCCAATCTGCTCAGCTTCCCTACAACCTTCTGCCCGGCTCCCCAAGCTGACCCCGCAGTGTGGCGGCAGCAACAATTGCCCGCCATGTGGTTGTGCAGGCATCAGGCCGCAGCAGCTCATCTGGCTGCACCCTTAATGTTGAAAAGCACAAAGTGATGCAAATAGGGAAAATTAATCCAAGCTATATGTACACTATGCTGGGTTCTAAATTAGGGGTTATCACTCAGGAAAAGGATGTTGGGAGTCATTGTGGACAATACACTGAAATCCTCAGCTCAATGTGTGGCAGCAGTCAAAAAAGCTAACAATGTTAGGAATTATTCAGAAAGAGAGAGAATAAAACTGAAAATATCATGCCTCTATATAAATCTATGGTGTGACTGCACCTTGAATATCGTGTGCAGTTCTGGTCGCTCCACCTCAAAAAAGGTATAGTAGAACTAGAAAAGGCACAGAGAAGGGCAACAAAAATGATAAAGGGTATGGAACAACTTCTGTATGGGTAGAGGCTTGATAGATTAGGGCTCTTCATCTTGGAAAAGACCAGCACTATAACTGGGTTTAAAAAAGGATTGGATAAGTTCTTGGAGAGTAGGTCCATTAGCAGCTATTAACCAAATAGGTTGGGGGGACATAACTGTCTGGAACTGGGAGAGAACAACAGGGTATGGATCACCTCATAATAACTTGTTGGGTTCTTCTCCCAAGCAACCACGATTGACCAATGTCAGAGACAGCATGCTGGGCTCAATATGTCACGTTTTGTGTGATCCCATTTATTACAAATGGAAAGTGAGCTTTATGGCCTAGCTGAACTAATCATACTAGATTGGGCTTCACTTTTTCCAAGTTGTATAAAATGAGTTTACACTTCACTTTGATACCAGACTAGCAAAGCAAGTATTGTAAAATGACAATATATTTATAAATAAAGG
>QEPC01008444.1:1252565-1290744 GCA_003113815.1 Sphenodon punctatus | reverse complement strand
GGGGGGGGGGGGGGGTTGAAGCACCCTAAACCATGTGACTGCTGCAGGGCTTCTGTTGCTTTAGTCCAGGGGTGGGGAATATCAGACCTGGGAGACAAATCTGGCCTGCAGCTAGTTTTTATATGTGGCTCCTTTTCAGTTCCTGGATCTGGACCCTGAATCCAGTTTCTACCCCCAAGCACTGAAGACTAAATTCAGGAAAAGGGAGATGAGGACATGCACACAAGGATAGGGGATGAATCCATGATCTGGACCCTCCTATTCCTTCCCCCACTCTGGGTACAGCCCTTAAACACCTCTCCCCACCATTTCTATATGGGCCCTCAAAGCCTGTACCAATTTTTAAAGTGGCCCCTCTGAGGAAAAAGGTTCCGCACTACTTATTTAGTCACATAAGCACCTCTGGTCCCTACTTTAGTGCCTACAAAGGCAGCTCAGGCTACAGTTCCTCTTTCCCACCTCAGACATAGGATAAAGACAAACAAGACGATAGCCCACTGCACTCAGAGTTCAGTCTGTACAGCCCACGTTCATGTTTTACGTGTCTATTCTAATAAATGGGCAGCCCCTGGCGTGTCTTTCATGCGCTTTTAGACAGCCCCCACTGGCAGCACTAATGAGAGTGAGAACTGAGAGAGGGGTAGGAAGCGTTTTGTTTTATTTATTGGCAGCAAGCTTTCGCTATTGCCCCTTTTTTATACACAAAAATACAACAACAATAAAATAGAATAAAAATGAATAAAATACATAAACTAAGGTATGGTAATGAGTAGGTCACCCAACCCCATCGCGTTTTTTAGGCAAATCTACTATATATATTCAAACAATTTAGCACCGACCTCGTACAGAATTTCTCTATAAGGGCCTACAGTTCACGTTGAGCAAGAAACATCAGATAACCTCCACTTCAGTATTGCTGATTTGTCGTATAGCCAAATAGGCTTACTGATACACCTATTATGTATACATAACAATATTCTAGGACCATACCTCCAAGATAACCTATTACTTGCTCCCCAAGCTGTTTCTTCCCTTGACCTACTTATCATCCAAATTGCCTATCAATCTCGTAATGAATTTCTTTCCTTGGTAGCAAGCCAGACAAATGTTGCAATGGCCACCATCTGTTTTACCTCTACTAGGCTCATCAAATGTCTATAGTTTCGCTCAGCTATATTATTTGTACCTTCTTTTAACAAGGGTGTCAGCCAAACTGCACGGAGACCATCAAAATGGGAACAGTGGAACAAGAAATGATATATTGTCTCTATCCCTCCCCATCTACAGGTACAATGTCGCTGATTTAAGGAACATGCAACTGGGGTAGGAAGCAGTCGCTCCTCCAATGCTCTAAGATTTTTGCCTGGGACTGAACGAGGGCAAACCGACTGAGTCTGAATCCTGACAAGACGGAGGTGATGTTGGTGGGTAAGCCGATGGAGATGGCGGCCCCTGTCATTGACGGGGTTTGTCCACCGTTGGTTTCCCAGGTTCAAAGTCTGGGGGTGCTCCTCGATGTGCAGGATATCCAGGTGAAGGCTGTGGCGAGGAGTGTTTTTTGCCAATTACACCTGATGCGACTGCTTCGGCTGTACGTCTCAGACTCTGACCTGGCCACCGTCATCCATGCTTTCATCACCTCCAGGTTGGAATATTGTAATGCGCTCTACGTAGGGCTACCCATGGTGACAGCTCAGAAGTTGCAGTTGGTGCAGAATGTGGTGGCCCAGCTTTTGGTAGGGCTGGGCTGCCGGATCACATTACACCGGTGCTCTGTTCTCTGCACTGGCTGTCAGTGGTTTTCCGGGCCCAATTCAAGGTGTTGGTATTGGCCTATAAAGCCCTAAATGGCCTAGGCCCTGCATATCTGCGGGACCGCCTCACCCCCCGGGCTTTGGATCGGCCCCTGCGGTCATCCGGGGGTGCCTTGCTCAAGGTCCCCCAAGTCTTCCGGGGGGGCACACAGGAGAGGGCGTTCTCAGTGGCCACACCGCGGATGTGGAACTCCCTGCCCGTGGGGGCCCAGCTGGCCCCTGACCTCCCCTCATTTCGACGAAGTTGTAAGACCTGGCTGTTCCGCCAGGCGTTTGGCGAGGGAGATGGGTGATGAGTGGGGGCTTTAGTGGGGTGAGCAGGTATTTGGTACTTCCTTTCAAAGATTGTTTTAAATTTTTAAAAGTGTTTTTATATGATGTGAGCCACCCCGAGCTGCCTGAGGCAAGAGGGGCGGGATAATAAAATTTAAAATTAATAAATAAACTCTATGATGCTTGCGGGCCCGTATGTATGGAGGTGCTACCTGCTGCCTAATGGGCGCAGACATGCGGGCGCACATTAGCCTGCATTTACATTTTTCGAGACCCCGTCGTGAGCAGAGGCTGCAGGTCCAGTGGATGGTGGCCCCATGTCTGATGGGGCTGAACACCTAATAAATGGGCAGGTGGACATCCACCTGGTGGGTGTTATACAGCACTAACATCTTGTTTGTTAACACCCATACTGTATATTCACTAACTGATTTTGGAGGGGGGGGAGAGATACATGATGACCCGTAGTGGATTGGATGAGAACCTCCAAGCCATGGGTTGCCCATCAATTGGCTGGGAAAGCTCTTGCATCCCTGCAGATCCTTTTATATTCACATAGGCCAAGCCTCAATCTACCCCTAATGAGACACTTTAGATAATGCTGCAGCCTGCAGTTGTACTTCTTTACTTATATTGCAACATATCTTGGCAAATATTACAGAAATTAAAACAACAATTGATATCAAGAATTGACATAAATCAAATAGAATTGCTGAAACCAAAGATTCACCGCCAACACCATCCCTAGATTTTTCCAAGAGCCGTTCTAGCTAGGTCAGCATCACATTTGGCATCATAGTATTAAATTAAAGAATTTGTTTGCACTGAAGTGAATCAAAGAAAACTGTGCTACTGAAAAAGAAAACTGAAGTGCTTCCTAAATTACTTAGTTGATAGTAGCTCTGGGGCAGGCTTTCTTTATGCTATTCACATAAATAATCCTAACCATTTTGTAAACGTGCACTCCCTTCTCTGGTAACTGGAATGACAAGGGAATGGGATATGAAGAGAGATTTAAAAGCACGGAAGCTGTTTTTGAAAGGATGCAATTTAAAGCACTCAAATTAAGAGAGATATTTGTGTGTGATCAGAGATTTATTTATTTATTATACAATTTTTATACCCCACCCCTCCTTCCGAAGGCAGCTTGAAGCAACTAACAATTTTTAAAATAAGATTATAAATACATAAAAACAATACATTATAAAAGGAGAAATTGAAGAAAATATAAACAGGAACAAGTCCCCCCTCCCCGACCCTAATCCTCTCCTCCCTCCCATCACACATCTCCCTCGCCAAAGGCCTGGCAGAACAGTCAGGTCTTGCAGTCAGGTCAAAAGAAAGGGATGTCCAGGGCCAATCGGGTCTCTGCCGGGAGTTCCACAGCCTAGGTGCGGCCACTGAGAACACTCTCTCCATAGTCGTCCCAGGGAAAGTTCAAGAAAGGAGCCCCCAGTTGGCTGCAGGGGTTGATCCAGGGCCTGGGGAGTGAGGCGGTCCCGCAGGAATGTAGGGCCCAGGCCGTTTAGGGCTTTATAAGTAAGCACAGCACAGGTGTAATGTGCTCATGGCGGCCCGTCCCCATCCAGAAACCAGGCCACTGCATTCTGCACCAGCTGCAGCTTCTGGACCGTCACCATGAGTAGCCCCACATAGAATGCATTACAACAGTCTAGTCTGGAGGTAATGAAAGCATAGATGATGGAGGCCAGGTCAGAGTCTGAGATATATGGCCAAAGCCACCACACCAGATGTAATTGGTGAAATGTGCTCCTTGCCATCGCCTCCACCTGGACGTACAGGCAGAGTTGGGAGTCAAGGAGCACTTCCAGACTCCAAACTTGAGAAGCCAGTGGGGAGCAAACCCCATCAATGACGGGGGATGCCACTCCCACTGCCTTCCCCCAACATCACCTCCATCTTGTCAGGATTCAGTCTCAGTTGGCTCGCCCTCATCCACCACAGCCACCAAACACTGATTAAGCACCAAGACTGCTGGGTCTGGGTCGGTTGAAAAAGAGAGGTAGAGTTGGGTGTCATCATCAGCATATTGATGACACTGGATGTCAAATCCTCTCACGACCTAACCCAACGGCTACATATACATGTTAAACCAGGAGAGGGGACAGAATGCAACCCTGCGGGACTCCAACTAGAGGTCCGTGGGAGATGACATACAATCCACAAGCACTACCCACTGAGTTTTTCTAGTCAGGAATGAGCGGAACCATTCAAGAATGATCCCGCCCACCCTGGCCTGATCCCACAGGCGAGCCACCTACATCTCATGGTCAACAGTATCAAATGCAGCTGACAGCTCCAAAAAAATCAATAGGGTCAAGTGACCCTGGTCCAATTCACGGCGGAGGTCATTGACCAAAACCATAACCTAGGCAAAAGCCAGACTGTGAGGAATCTAGGAAACTGATGCAGTCCAGATGCCCCTGCAGCTGTCGAGCCACTACCTGTTCAATAACCTTCCCTAAAAGGGGAAGATTAGAGACTGGCTGATAATTGGCTATGGAAT
Source organism: Sphenodon punctatus (assembly GCA_003113815.1). Taxonomy (NCBI): domain Eukaryota; kingdom Metazoa; phylum Chordata; class Lepidosauria; order Sphenodontia; family Sphenodontidae; genus Sphenodon; species Sphenodon punctatus. The sequence continues at coordinate 1,286,130 of QEPC01008444.1, read as the reverse complement.
CAACATCCAATGATGTTTTTTTTAGCAGAGGCTGCACCACCACCTCCTTGATGCAGCTTGGAACTCTGCCCTCCCTAAGGGAGATGTTATCCACTCTGGAAAGTAATGGCCCCAACTTCCCCCAACTGGCCTTAACTAGCCAGGACAGGCACGGATCCAGTTCACAAGAGGTGGCTATGACTATCCCAAGGACATCCTCTGCATCAGCAGGCGACACCCACTGAAACTGATCCCATGAAACTGGAAAAGACGGGGCGCTTCCACAGCCTCTGGCTCTCCTATCGTAATAAGTGCAGTGTCGATGTCATGGTGAATACAAGCTATTTTATCCACCAAGTAATCAACAAACAGGCCACAGCTAGCATTGGAAAATTCCAGTTCCAGGCGGAGGGAGGCCAGACTGACCAGCCACCTCATCACCTGGAAAAGCTCCACTGGACGAGACTTCATGGATGCTATGGGGGTATTAAAGAATTCCTTCTTTACTATCCACATAGCCACGGCATAGGCCTTTAAACTGGCTCTATGCCACAATCTGTCAGTTTCAACATGAGAGTGGTGCCACCATTGCTCTAACTGCTGTCCTTCCTGCTTCAGTTGCCATAAGCCCTCCATGAACCACAGCAGCCTGCGTTGCTGATGCACAGGGAGCGAACGCCTAGGAGCTATCCTCTCGATGGCCTCAGCTAACAAGGTGTTCCAGAAAGCAACAAGGTCATCAAGCAAACGGCTGTCAAGATCAGAGGGTAACTCCCCTAGAGCATTTTGGAACCTTTCCGGTTCTATTAGTCTCCAGAGGTGGACCAGCCGAACTGGGTTTGGAGTTTGCATTTAAGGACAATCTAGAAATGTGGTTATTACAATAGTGGCTGCAGGACTGAATTTGCAAAGATATATTAGAATGTCTAATAGGAGTTAAAGCTGCTTTCAAGTGTCAAGAAACAGTGCAATAAGAAACTATGTGAACACAGAGCAGTTTCTGGCAGAGTAAAGAAAGATTCAGATGTAGACAACTCGTTTTAGACTGTCTCAGTGGGACTACTTATGGGGGGGCCAGCTGGGACCCAAGTGTACTAACACAATTACCAGTTAGCTCCTGTGGGTTTTGGAACAGTGCTGAAACGAGAACACACTGCATTCTTGCAAGAATCCACAAGATTCTTGCACACCTGGCGAGATCTCACATTCTTGCCGAGGTATGTGAGAATCTCACGAGATTCTCATCTAATGCTCTGCGCATGTGCAGTGCTGGTTTTGAGGGTTCTTCAGAAACCCTAAAACCGGCACTACGCATGCACAAAATGGCCACTGGGACCCGCACATGTACAGAATGGGAGTATTTTGCGCATGCACAGTGCTGGTTTTCGGCCGTGCAAATATCATGCGAGAAGGGGTATACAAGAACAAGTCAAGAATCAGCATTCTCAACTCGTTCTCGTATAATCCCTGCGAAAAGCGGTTTCTTGCCAAAATTATGCGAGAACGCAAAGGCGAGTTTTAGCCCTATTTTGGACTTTATGAACTGGAAGGCAGGTATTGAGGATTTATGGCGCAGCAGCAACAAGGTCATATTGCACCAAATACAACGTTTATGAACTGGTAACACTGACTAGTGACTTTAGGGCAAAACTTTCAATATTACCAATTGTTTTAGATCAGCAGAGAAACAACTGTATGTGGAAACTATTTATTTAATTAATTAATTAATTTTATTTTATACATTTATTAGTCGCCCCCCCTCCCCATGCCAATGGCATCCCGGGCAACGTACAATTCAATAAAAAACATTAAACAAATAAAAAACATTTTTTAAAAATCCAGCAATTTAAAACCAAAACAGGGTCAGGAAAAGTAAATCAAAATAAAAAGGTACAAGAAGAGCTAAAACCCTAACCCCCCCTCCCCTCCCTCCTCTCCAAAGGCCTAGGCGAACAACCAGGTTTTACAAGCCCGCCGGAATGTCAAAAGCCACATACACAAGAAAGATGCCATTCTTGCAGTTAGAGAATTTAGTGACATTCAAATCAGCTTACAAAATGATCTGAAATTATTGAGAAAGCAGTTTATGTCAAGGTATGATTCATTAGTTGTTCCAGGCCTTTCACGTATGTTTTGGTGCCATTACTGTCTCTAGAGGCCACAATTAGGTCACCATCCCTATTCTGGTTACCCGATCCTTTTCCATGGCAAAGAAAATGTTAAGTCTTATCAGTTTCTCTGCTCTCACAAAACCAAACTTTAGGTCTGGTTCACAGTCACTCTAGGGTAAGTGCCCTACTTTGCTTTAACATTATCGACACTTGTACAAACACAGTATTTAAAGCAAAACAAGAGGACTGGAGGAATGTACTCCTGATTAAAGAGTGCACCACATTTTGTAGCCTAACCTCACTGGGTAAGGGATCATATCAATAGAAAAGGATGTTTGTTTATTAATTAATTACATTTATTACATGTTAACTATACTAACATCCAACTGTTCAAGCTATCTTTTACCCGTAGGATAGCTTCCCCTGGGTAATTTCTTCACCTTCATGTGAATGCTTGCAACACGGATTGTCACTGCCAGACACTGGGTCACTGCCAGACACAAACATGACGGTGGCCTGTGAGCCATCAACACATTTGTTAGTACCCACCAGATGTTGACCCAGGATTGCTCCCAGGCATGTTAGCGGTGAGCCTAGGCTCTGATTCCAGAGACCTTGGGGATTACAGTCCAGGCTGCCATCCACCCTATGCCATCCATCCTTTCCCCCTCACTCCGAACCGAATTCCCTATAACTAAGAGAAGCACAGGAGCCTGCAACTTCTCATCCTCATTCCTGATGTTTACCTCTCCCTTGTATCCCCCTCATCTCAGATTGTGAGCCCCTTAGGGGTAGAGGCCTGTCTCTGACTGTGGATTGTATAGTGCCAGGTACGTTGCTTGCGCTATATAAATAAATAATAATAACAACAGTGGGCCAAAGCAGACTATAACGTTTGTTAGGGCTTTCTGTGACCTGGCCTAGGTCTGCCATGGCCAGCCATCATTGCAGGCGTCACTGACAACCTGTCGTAGCAGTGCGTGGAGCCCCGGGCACAGCATAGGGGCCAGCATGTTTTGTTGACGACAGGTTCCTGACCCAGGTTGGCTTGTGACAGCGGTGCTTCAACATCACTTCTGTTAACACCCAGTGGTAGATTGGGGGGGAGGGGCTACAGCACCCCAAAATTTGAGTATAACAGTGTATGCATGACACCTTGCTACTGCAAAGTTCCTGTTCTCTAACCCCCTCAAATTTTAGTATTTTTTTGTGTAAACAATATATCGTAGTTTAGTTTATTGCGGCCGTAGCAAAAAAAACATACAAAAGACAAACAGAACATAACAAATCGAACAACACAACACCACTCTAATCCTGCATTAGAGGGAACACATCCAAAAACAATTAGCTTAACACCCCTAAACAAAATCTAAAATCCATAAAAGATGTAATAGGTACATCAACCGCCGTAAGAAACAGTTCTCAGGCCGTGTCACTTGTCAAAGGCTTCTTGAACTGAAGAAACAGAGTACGTTTATTAATAGCTGCTACCAAAAAGTGGGCTACCACCAGAGTGATAGAGGGCTCAACATCTGCGAGCACCAAAATAGAAAGATTGTGATCAGTACGATCGGGAAATCTGTGGAAAACATCTGTCAAGAACTTACAACACATGTCATCATAAAGATGACAAATTTTTAAGATATGGGAAACAGTCTCTACATGGAGGTAGTCAAACGGACAAAGCCTATCAGAAAAATTGACCCCCTGGTAACGGCCTTCCAGGATCATTGTCGGCAGGGCATTGAAGTGGGCACACGATTAGGTACTTGCCCCTAGGCGAGATAGATGATAATAAATAGGAAGACAAGCAGGGGCGAGGCTTTATATAAAATAGATACTCAGTCAGGTGGCGAGAAGATCTAATTGCGGTCATCTCTTCCTGAACGTCTCTATCTTCCAGTCTACATCTAAGTTCTTTCAGGACCCACCGCCAACTCCTTCCCCACCCAATAGTCGGGATGAAAACCCAACTGGGATATAAAGCGCTCAATGGCCAGGCACCAAGTACTCTTAAAGGGGTCATTCTTCCAATAAGACACCAGGCCCTTAGTTTGCAAAAACTTTGACTTAGCCCAAAATCGTAGGGCAGACAGCCAAGTCATGGTCGACCATCTGCCCTGCCCCGCCTCCAGCCTGATCGCCGCGAATGGCGTGGCACAGGGGATCCTCAAAAGCCTTTGGATAAAATGGGCCTGTATACTACTTAGTTTCCCAAACTCGGACTGAAGATAGGGGGTCCATAGCTCTGCCCCATATAACAGCTGGGCATGGACTTTGGCATTTAGAACCTTAATTGCGGGAAGAACCGCCCTTACCTACTAAAGAGTCTGGACACGGAGAGGGTTGTCCCCCTCGCAACAGACAAGGCCCTTTCCAAATGCCCCCTCCAGGCCTCAACTGCTTGAAAAAGTAAGCCCAGGTAAGCAATTGCATGGCCTCCAATAACCCACTGATGAATTTTGCGGGGTTTGGAGAAGACCACGATTTTGGACTTATCGTGGTTTATCGCCAACTTACTTTGGCGACAAAAATCTGAAAAGGCAGTTAACTGCCTATTTAGGCCCACCCTGGTCTGGGACATAATTGCAATGTCGTCTGTATATAGCGGGCACTCGACTGCACAATCATGCAATTGGGGGGGGGGGGGGGGGGGGGGGGGNAAGGAGAGGCAGCTAACGGGTGCAACCCCATTTATGAATAAATTGAAAAGAATGGGAGCCTGGTGCACTCCGGCATAGGTTGGAATTTCCTCAGTCAATCTCCCCAAAGGCCCAGTTTTCACGGCAAGTGAGGTGTTTGCATGTAGTTGCCTTATAAGGAAGAGCAACCGCTTTTCCATACACATAAGAGCCAATCTTTCCCACAGGATGGCCCTATTCACCAAATCAAAGGCAGCACGAAGGTCTAAAAATGCCACGTACAATTTCCCGTTCGTAGCCATGTACTTCTCTACCAAATGTTGTAGAATCAAGCCGTGCACGATCGTAGAGCACCCTCTTTGGAATCCGGCCTGCTCTAAGCAAAAAACCTGTTCATGGGCTATCCAGGCATTAAGCTTAATTAAAGCCATTTGCCATGAATTTTCCCTGTGGTAGAAAGGAGACTGATGGGCCTATAATTGGTCGGCACTGTACGGTCCCCCTTTTTAAAGATGGGGACCACTACCGCCTTCACCCACTGCGGGGGGATTTTGCCTGTCCTGTTAATCACAGTAAATAGGGAGGTCAACAACGGGGCCCACCAAGCTAGCGAATGCTTTATCAGATCCATTGAAATTAAATCGGGGCCCGGGGCTTTCCCATTTTTAAAGGAAATAATAACCTCAGCAACTTCAGTGGCTGATACAGGTGCCCAAGGCAGTAAGTGGACCTCGTCCTCCGAGCAGAACTGAAAGTCAGCTGTTGCCTAGGCTTCGGCATACAAAGACTGGAAATGTAAAATCCACAGATGATCCGGGACCATAATTTGCGAATAACCCAGATATGGCTTACTAACTCAGTTGATAAGTTGCCAAAAAAAATTCCCATCACCCCATCTACAGCTTCAACCAGTGAGTCCCAGTAATCTTCCCAGTACTGGGCTTTCTTAGTCTTGAGTACTGACTTATACAATTTCCTAACTGCATAATATTGGTGGGGGGAAGAGACACCGATCTTCCCCTTCTATAGTCCCTATACAGGGAAACCAGCTGCTTCGTAAGAGCCCTACACTGGTGATCAAACCAGATCTGCGAGTGGTGTTCAGGCGGGCTCGGGCCCCGCCTGGAGGGCAGTAGAAGCTTGGTCAAGCTCTCAAATAATTGAGCGCACTGGTCTATGAGTAACAAGGGATCATCCCCCAACGGGGAGAAAACATCGCTACTGGCCTCCTGGGTGGCTATGATAAAAGACTCCACCAATTGCTCAGAATCCTGAGATTTCACAAAGAAATGACAGAGACCGAAAGTGGGGGCAGGGTTCTTGTTGGAAAAGCTGGCGGAAGGCAGCCCAAAAACGCTTAGAGTCAGGGTCAAAGGGAGATGGTCACTGCCCTGGCACATACCCACCACAAAGTTTTGGATAAGGCTAATAGTATCGAAGGAAACAGCCATATAATCTCACACACTAGCCCCAACTGGGCCCAAAAACGTATATTCACCCTCCTGGTCCCCAAAGCCCAGACCATTTAGGATGCAAAGGGACAGTTCCGCTATCAATTTGGCAAAAGGGGTGCTGGAGCTATTAACAATCTGGTCCTTGGACCTTCTACGGCCCAAATGGCTGTATGCTTTTGAGGTTCCACAAGCTACCAAGCCACACTCTTCACCCTGACCCAAATGGGTATTAAAGTCTCCTGCTAGAATAATCTTAGCACTGGGATAATGGTGCAATGTTTCCACTAGCACTTCCTTAGTCAAAGACCAAAAAATAGAATTATAGGACTTGGCATTAGTTAGAGGAATGTAAGCAGTGGCCAAAAGCATGCGGGAGCCGTTGATATTGAGGACCATTACCAAACAGCATGGCGGTTTAGAAAAAACTGCAACAACTGAAAGCTTTGAGTACATCAGAGACAAAACAAACCAGGCCCCCACTTGAACGCCCCCTAGCTGAAGTTGACAAAGCTGGCACATCATAGGTGGTATAATTTTCAAAACAAGGCTGGGACAACGCCCAGGTCTCCTGTAAGACTATAATTTCAAACTTCTTCAAAAACTCTTTAACATCGGGATAACATGAAAGCCTTGACCATCCGGCACAGTTCCATGAACAGATATTTAGGACAGGTGAGTGACAGCACTGCCTGTATCAAGCAGTGGGCTGATCTAACACACCCAGAGCTACCTCTAGTGCCCGGGTGGAATTATTCTAAGGGACAGAACAAACCCCTTTATCCACTTCTAGGTCAACAATAGAAGCTTCGTTGCCAGGGACCCCTCCTGGGGAAACTGCCAGTCGTATTCCCCCCAGATTGACTAAATCGGAGAAAACAGAAGTAGCAAAGTCCATAGAATCTATGGGCGGTGGAGTGGACAAAGAGATGGCCTGCTGACTCTCCTGCGAGACTGAATGAGATAATGGGGGCACATTTTCTGACTGAGGTGTCGGCATAGCCAGATGAATAAGTCCAATGTTAATTGGAGCTTTGGGAGTTTGCCGGCCTCACCCCCTAATAAAAGAACGTCTCTCCAAAGGAACACTTGCTATGCCAGAAGAAGCTGAATCTGGGGGAAAACTGGAAGCGGCTGCGGAATCTGAATTTAATAACAGGGGGCGCAACACCTTATCGATGAGTACTTCCCCCAACAACCCCACCCCCCAAGAGGCAAACAAATCAGCCTTAGACAGTAAATAGGTAACCATCTGTGGGGAACGAAGATTAATAAACAGTCGCTGGATATTACCGGCAGCTGGCAAGATCTGGAAAGACTGGAGTTGCCTAGAGAAGTTGTGTGCTAAAATAGCGGAGAGGTGCTGCAAAATATTAAACTTAATACACCACCAGGGAAAGACTCCATTCGGAAGAGGAAACATCCTCAATGAAACAGCGGTATCATTAACTGGATAAAGTGATGGGTGCTGAGGGCCTCTTGGCTTAGGGGGATCCACTACTCCAACCCCACCTCCCTTCGCAGACTTGGTTTGAGAGAGACCAAGCCCTCTGAAGCCCTTTATAGGGGAGCTCTCCCTCCAGGCCTCCCGACTCTCAGACAACCCACACTTAGTGGTAACACCCAAACATTTCCATCCTCCCTCACGGGCGTGGTCTACCAGTACTTACAAATGCTCGCCCTGGGCTGTCCAAAGAGTAGTAATGCTCTCAAGCTGAGAAAGTAGTTTCTTAACAAGACTGGCGATAAGCAAACATTGGTCACCTAACAATTTATAAAGAAGAGTGTTGGTATTGAAAACAGTATCTTGCCCAGCCACCGGAGGGGCCAGCTTTGGCTGCGAGTCACTGAAAACCGATACAGGGGACTCCTCGGAGCTAATCCGTCCCCTAGAGGATTGAGGGCACCCCTGCCGAAACTGGGGCGAAACTATGGAGGTGTCCTTCCCCTTTGAGGCTGGGTCAATACCTGGAGATGCTGCGAAAAAGAGGTCCAGCTTTTGTTGCTTCAAGGTAGGTTGGTCGCATGGCTGGGCAAAGTCTTGGTGATCTCTTTTCCTCACCATACTTTTTTCATGGTAACAACCAAACAAGTTGGGGGCCCCACGCCCTAGCCGACCCCAAAGGCCACACACACAAGGGCACGCCCTTGCACACGCAGCCCTTAGGCGCGCACGTCCATGGCGTGCATGCCACGGGCGAGGCGGCAGTTATAGACCCGGGCAAGGGACCTCCGTCCCAGCCAATCAGCGTCCTCCGGTAGCAACTTGGGGACAACAGCCTTAGGTGATAGGACTCTCCCGGCTTCTGGCACCCACGCCAGCTTGCAGGGGGAAGGCTGGGCAGCTACACACTGCGGGACCCAGCCCACAGTTCCGGTCTCCCACACTTCTCCCACGTGCGCGTCGATGGCAAGGCAGCAGTTACAGGCCCAGCAGGGGGCTCACCTCCCTCCCAGCCAATCAGTGTCCTCCTGTCCTCTGGTAGCAACTTGGGGACAACAGCCTCAGGTAATACGACTCTCCTGCCTTCTGGCACCCACGCCGGCCTGCAGGGGGAAGGCCGGGCAGCTACACACTGCGGGACCCAGGCCACACTTCTGGTCTCCCACCCAATATATCGTATTGAACCGCATACTCATATCTTCTAGTTGTGTACAAGTAAGTATACAATATACTCTGTTCCCCTGTAGATGTTCCCCAACTGGGGTCACCCTCTTAATTTAATTAACTCTCTAACTTAAGTCAAGTTTAAAACCCTCTGACCGGTTTGAGTTTAAGATGTTAGTTCTGTTCATATGTAAAAGTCAAATAAAAATGACATCTTGTCCTGCTAGCTTCCTCTTTCTGCATGATCCTTATGCACGGAAACCACAATGAGTTCCTCTCGTTTTTTGTGAATACCAGCAATTATTTTCTCCATCGAGAACAGATACCACATTAGATTTATCCATTCTGTCATGGTAGGTCCACGTTCAGCTTTCCATTTTCTGGCTATTAGATTAATAGTTGCCAGGCACATTTTCTTGCAGGAACCTGCATCTCTTTGTATCCTTTGAGAATCTGGTTATAAGCCCATGAGTCCAGTGTCTGGTTTAAATAGTATTAGCTTACCTGCTATTTTATTCATTAAATTCCAAACTCCTCGCCATAAGGGTTGTATTAGCATACAATCCCACAACAGCGGATATACGTGTCTATCCCTCCACATCCCCTCCAGCAGAGACCCCTATTACCACTGCCAAATTTTTCTAGTCTTACTGGAGTGAGGTAATACTTCATGATGAGCTTTATTTGAATTTCCCTAAATCGCAGAGATGGGGCACATACATGCATACGATTCTAAATTTCTGTTTTGTATCTATAATTTTGTTTAGGTCCCTGTTCCATTTGTTTATGTATTTACATTCGTTTTGGAACCATACATTCTTTACTTTCATATATATTCTGGAAGGTCTGCCCCTATTCGCTGCGTGTCCAAATAAGTTTCTCTCAGTATCATAGGGATCTCTGATGAAGTGTGCTTATTTTAACCCCTCAAATGTTAAGGTCTGGGTTTTTTGTCAAGATAGACTTGCCCTCTACAGATCATAGGGCTCCTTTGTAGCAAGCACTGTGAACTGCAGTGGAAAATGCACTGTGAACTGCAGTTTACAGTGCATTTTCCAGGGACTTAAAGCTACCGCTTAGAAATCCCAAAGGAGACCCAGAAAGATTTGCTTGCTCTTCACCTTCCTTAGTTTCATGCAGGTGCCCTCCCAGGTGTTGGCGCCACGGTTTGCTTTCAGTGCTTGGAGAGGATTGGACCGTGGGTGCAGCTGCGGGGGGTGTCACTGCTCTGCCAGTGTCACACACGCGCTGCAGCGGGGTTTTAACACTCAGCCGCTCCGCCTCGGCGTGGAGTCCTTCACTCCGCCCAGTCCTTCACTCGCGGCCGCCTCCTCCTGCCGCAGCGAACGTGGCACGAGGAGAAGGGGGCGGCGGCTGCAGCGGGACCAGCCCGCCCCGAACCGCGGCCATTTTGGATGCTGAAGCCGGCAAAGGGGGCCGAGGGGGAGGAAAGTGTGGCAGCGACGTGGTGTCTCGGGCCCTGAGCAGTGACTCCCCTGAGCTCCCAGCCGCCGCCGCCGCCGCCAGCCATCTCCTCCCAGGGCGCCCAGATGAGAAGCGCCGCCGCCGCGAGGTAGGGGGAGCAACATGGGAAGTGGGTGTCTACCGCTGTCACCGACAGCTGAATTAATCCTAGCCAGACTCTGACGCGGAGCAGCCTGAGGGGAACGCGAGGGAAAGGGCCGCGCGGCGTCTGAAGCAAACGCGCCCGGAGGAGACGTGGCAGGAAGCCTCGCGCAAGCCTTGGCCCCGTTGCATCACGGGAAATGTAGTTCGTATGTTGGTTGGTCCAGTCATATGGGGGTACTCCCGCCAAGGGGCACAGATACCGGGGGGAAGGGCAGCTATAACTGTTGTCGCATCGTGCAGGTATTTGGCGGCCACTCTCTTGATCAGCAGCGGAGGAGGGGGGGCTACTAGAGAGGAAGGATCTCGCATATCCGAGAGCCCCTCCTGTTTGGTAAGTGCGATCCGTAACCGCTCCCCCTCCATCAGGGAAATGCCTGATGAAGCGGCCGGCACTCGGATCAGGTGGGGGGAGTGTAAACTGCCTAGGGGAATGCGGGCGGGCTGGGGGGCGGGGAGTTATACTTCTTAAGGGCGGACGTGGCTCTGCCACCGTGGTTTATTTTAAAGTTAACGTCTGTGGCAAGTAACTCCTTGAAAGTCTAATGACCAATGAAAGTCAGTGTTGCCAGCTGTCCCTTATTTTGAAGGCTGACCTTTATTTCTCAGTCCTGGAACTCCAGATCCCTTTGTTGTTGTTGTTGTTGTTAAGCATTATCCCTGCAGGGATGTACTCCTGATTAAAGAGTGCACCACATTTTGTAGCCTGCTTTCACTGGGTAAGGTATCGTGTAAGTAGAAAAAGGATGTTAATAACTATACTGTCATCCAGCTGTCCCCAAGTTATCATTTACTTGTAGGGTAGCTTCCCCTGGGTAATTACTTCACCTTCATGGGAATTCTAACAACATTGATTGTCAATTTGCAGATAGTGGTCGCTTGGGGGGGGGAGCGGCCACAGCACCCTATATTTTGAGCATAACAGTGTACACGTTGTTCTCCTATAACCCCTCTCAGACTTCAAGGTCTGTTTTTTTTTTGCCAAGAAAAGCTTGTCCTCTGCAGGTCACAGTAGGACTCCTTTGTAGCAAGTGGTTTGGCAATTGCAGGTTATACTGTGTTTCTCATGGATTTGTCTGGTTATTTTTAGAAATCCCAAAGGAGCATCAGGAAGATTTGATGGCTATTCACCTTAAGCTTTTGTCTCCTGGGTACGCAGTGTACCTGCTGCTTTACAATTCTTATTAATGGAGATAGGTCCCTATTGAGTGGGCTTACAATCTAAGATGGACAAGGGTGAGGGAGCGACAGACATGCATATTCCCATTTGCGTTTGAGGTTGAGAGGTTATGACTTTTTATAGCTGTGTACCCTACTCAAAATACAGTTGGTTGCAGAACTATCTCCCCTGTACTGAGCTACAGTATTACACTTGACCTGCCAGCTTGTTTCTCTCCTTTGTTGTTTTCTAACTTTTGCTTTTGCATCAAAAGTCATCTCCGTTATAGGAAACATGTAGCTTTCCAGCAAGCAGGGGAAGTGGAAAGGAAAGCTAAAAGCCAAGTATAGAAACAAAAATTGTTTTTTTTTAAAAGAAGGAAAGATAATGGGAACTACTGGAGAATCAAAGTGTAGTTATAATAGCCCCAAGTGCTTCCTCTGTTGTATGTGGGGAGGGGGTGGGGGCATGGATTCCATCTTTGCATCCCCTGTCCAATTTAACTACACCTCAGTGGACAATAGCAACTGGCCATACTTCTGTGACTGGCAGTAACCACCAATCTGCCTGGATTAGTGCTCCACCAAAACAAATGGGAGTCACCCTCTGATAAAGGTATCATATTTATTTATTTATTTATTACATTTTTACCCTGCCCCTCCTGAACACAGCTCGGGGTGGCTTTGAGTGCTTTGTAGCAAGATAGATTTAAACTCTATTATGACATCCATTCTCTACAGTTCTAGCTCATACCAAGCTGCTGCAAACTTATTCTTTATAACAAAAAGTACTCCCTTAGGTACAGCACGTGTTCCTAGTCACCCCTAAGACCTACGCTAGTTTTCTATGCTAAACTGTCATAGTTAAACGCTAGTTTCTATGCTAAACTCTCTTATAGTTAGAAATCCAATCAATGTACTAGCACTAATGCAGCACCATTAATCCTATCTGTGTTGGTAATGCTAGTGTAAGCAGATTTTAGTGTTTTGCCCCTGCTCAGAACTTGCTGTACACTGACACCAACACCTGTGGACTTTGGGGGAGTTTTTCAGAGAATCATCTTGTTGTAGACAAAGGCTGTTTTTAAATGAGACGCGCCCATGAAGGTCCACACATCCCAAGCGCCCATCTGGGCGCAATGGGTGGGTGTGCGCTCCCAAGACCCATGCACTGCCCATTCATGCCCACGCACAGAGCATTGGGCAAAAATCCGGGATGCTCTACGCAAGGGCAGGAGTGGGTAGGGTGTGGGTAGGGGCGCACACGCAGCGTGCAACCATCCAGGCCCATTTAACCTCCACTCACTAGACATGCGTTAGCGTTCCATGCAGTGTACATGGACCCGCCCCTCAACCATACCTGTTTTAAAACAGCCAAAGTCTCGTAGACAAAATCTATTAAAGAAAATGCTAATTTTAGAATACACATACATGCCTTTAGACATACAAAGTTTGAGGTTTTTTCCCGTTTTGATGACATGATCACACTCCTGAAGTGAACTTTTAGTTACAAGCCACGAGATGGCAGCAGCACTTCTTTTGGGCTAATTGCGAATACTCCAGTCTACTTGTCCTTTGTCTCTTTGTTTTCATATTTTTGGATTTGCTTGTTTGTATAGGAATTGTCTTTTTGTAATATGTTTTATAGTTAGAGATGTGAGTGACATAAAATCTGTTTTAGGAGGAGGTGGAGGATTTCTATTAAGTGAGGAAAGACAGCAATAGATGTGTGGAGCAACTAATTTTGTATATGACTTTATTAACTTGTACTTATCACTGGGTGACATGATAGAGAGTTGTTTTGATAAAATTGCATCATGCAATTGTATATGATGTTTAATTGTATATGCAAAAATAAATGGGCTTTGTTTTTGGTAAGAGATCACAGCATAAAATATTCTGAAATACATAGTGTACAAGTAATGAGGATGGGAGATCTCAGTGCAGATCTTTTTAAAAACATAAAGTAATCTGTGCTGAAAAATGGGCTTTAATCTCAAGAGAGTGTTTATGAAAATTGCAGGTTTGTCGGGTGGAAAAGAGGAAAAAAATATGTTCTTCTTCTGTAGCTAAAGAGGAAATGTAGAAAGAAAATGAGTAACAGTAAAACAAAAACGCCAGTACCACTGCCAGCAGAAGCTAAGGATTTGATGCCTGATCCTTATAGGCACTAAGCACCTGTAACTCTGTCCAGAGCTGTTGTAAGTAGCTTGAATGAGGGCTGACTAATATAAAAGCTTCGGCTTGCTTTCTTCATTTATCATTGACAAATAGGTACAAGTAGGCCCACCATCAAGGCCCTGGAAGCTAATACCTCTCATTATGTCTCTTGCTGGGTGTTTTTAAACAAGCAAGGCTTGAGGAGGGATCTGCGGCCACTGAGTGCAGCTGTTGAGCACCTACTCAGGTGAAGTGAGTGGGGAGGGATTCTAATGGGAGGCTCCCAGGGTGGCCACCGCATCCGCTTGGGAACCCTCCACACACTCCTGCTACCATGAACCGGCCCTGTAAACAGCTCACACAGGCAGCCGTCCCCCCACTCCAAGTCCCGCCCAACTGCTCGCCTTTTGCCATGGAAATCGGAAGCTGCAGCAGGAGCTGCTGGTAGTCCTGGGCAACAACAGATTGGGCCAGCCCTACTGCGGGGCGGCTTGGGGCAGCCGCCCCGGGCTCCACTCATGGGGGGGGTGCACACTTGGGGTCCCTGTCTGACTCCGACTGACAGGCAGCGGAGGGGGCCAGCAGGAGTGAGGGAGAGGCAGAGGCCCCGCCTCTCACACTCTCCGTGCCCCCCCCCCCCGCTGTCTGTCACAGTCACGGCCAGGGGAAATGAGGGAGAGAGAGGCAGAGGCCCTGCCTCTCCCTCATTTCGCATGGCCGAGAGACTGACAGGCAGGGGGGGCACCCACAGAGTGAGGGAGAGGCGGGGCCTCTGCTTCTTCCCTCACTTCCAGCTGGTGGACCAGGAGGCTGTGATGGCTGGCTTCGCAGCTGGAGGATTTCCCAACTGCATGGGTGCCGTGGACGGCACCCACATTGAGATCCTCCGCCCATCCGATGGGGAGGCCGTGGAATATGTCAACCGGCACGGTACCACTCCCTGCAGCTGCAGGCGGTTGTGGACCACCGGGGACGGTTCATAGACATTTACACGGGCCACTCTGGGTGCAGCCATGATGCCCGGATCATGACCATCTTCCCCTTCTATGCCCGGATGTACCGCAGGGACTTCATGGACATGGGGATGACTCAGATCGAGGGGGTGCTGATGCCTCCTTGCATCCTGGGGGACCCGACCTATCCACTCACCCAGTGGCTGATGAAGGTATAACCGGTCGCCAGGAACCCTGTGGAGGCGCTGTACAATACCCGCCTGTGTGCAAGCATGACCGTGGTCGAGAGGGCCTTCGGGGCCCTCAAGCAGCGCTAGAGGAGCCTCGCGGGCCAGCTGGACTACACAGTGGAGACCTTGGCCCTGGTGATCGGAGCCTGCAATCGGTCTCGCACACAGCTGAACTACACGTGTGCGAGACCGATGGGACTGCCCTCGACTACCTCATGCCCCAGCGCCCTCCCGGCCCTGTGTCTCTCTATGAGAACGCTGAGAACCCATGGGAGTACCGATACGCAAAGCACATCCGTGCTGCCCTGGCTAGGCGGATCAGCTGGGAGGCCGCGGCGCGAGGCCGTACACCACCGTCCCCACCACCGCGGGGCCCCCATCAGCACCCTGGGCGTGCCCCTAGACAGCCACCCACACCAGCCCCGGGCCCATGAACAGAACAACGGCTGCGACTGTGGTACCCGTGTATTTATTGTGCATACCTCTACAGGTACCACCACCACCACCGTTCCCCCCCCCCCTCAGTCCGCTCGCCCCCTTCCCCCACGTCTCCGGGGCCTCCCTCTCGGCAGCCCTGTGGCTGCCGTGGAGCTCTGGGAGCTCCCCTTACCCCTGCTGTCTGTGTCCCCGACAGTGTCCTGGGACGCCTCGGTGTCCTGAGGGGCACGCGTTGTTGGGAGGGAGGGCAGACCCGGGGCTGGAGGGGCCCCCCTTGGGCGGCTGCTCCCTCCGGAGGTCAACAGGGACCGGTAGGCGGATGTGTGGGGCCAACGGGCGTGCCAGCGGCTGGGGCAGTGGTGGAGGCAGTGGGGGCGCTGAGGGGCCCGGCATTGGAGCTGGGACAGACAGGTTGCCCGGCGGGGCGGCGGCCATCACGTAGGCGCTCATGGTCCCCGCGTGCAGTAGCAGCGAGGTGCCAATGTCATGGGACCGGTCCATCTTGGCAGAGTGCTCCCTCACCATCCGGTCAATCGCTTGTTCCAGCTGCCCGAACACCTCGATCTGCCTGCTGTGCTCCTAGCTCTCCCGCCTCCATTCCAGTCGCACCTCCGCATACAGCCTCCGGTCCCTTGCCTCCGCTTGCTGCATGGCCCTTTCGGTGGCTGCCTCCATGCGGTCGATGGCCGCTATCATCTGCTCGCCCTGCTCGGTGGTGATACGGACTATGTCCTCCGCCTGCGCCTCCCTCCGGCGCCGTACCTGTGCACGGTGCTCCCTCATCCGTTGAGCCGGGGGCACGGGGTTGGTTTGCTGGGACCCGGCGGGTTGCCCTGTTGGGGTGCACAGTAGGGAGTGGTTAGGCGCCCCAGCCACCCCCCATTCTGTGCTGCGGCTGGGGGGTCGTGAGCCCCCCCCTTTGGGTGGCCGGCCGGTACCCTCCCCCAGCATTCCCCTGTGCCCAGGCTCCCCCCTCCCCTGCACTACGTGGGCCAGGTCCCCCGCCTGGGCTCCCCCGGCCTCCTCTCCCCCCACTTGCTGAGTTGCCTCACCTGGGATCTCTAGCTGCTCTTGAGGCTGCTCGCTGCCGTCCCCCTCACCAGCCTGTCGCAGGTGCCGGGGAGTGCCGTGACCTGTGTGGGAATGGGAGGGGGTGGGGGTAGGCTGAACGCGGCCCCCCGGGCCCCCTTTCCATGATCTGGGGTGTCAGGGGTTGCCTGGGGCGGCCCCGAGGCCCGTGTGCTCCCCTCCCTCCCTCGGCCCGTCCCCTCCGGTCCGTTTCCCATCCCACCCGCTTGCTTACCCTCGATGTTGGTCTCTGAGCCCTCCGAGGCTGGTCCCTCCGTGTTACTGGGGTCCCCCTGCGTCCCCTGGCCGAGGGCGACCAGTGTGCCGGCCTTGGCTCCTCCCGGTATGGAGATTGGCTGGGGGCTCTTTGGGCTGGTGCGCGAGGGGGGCCTGCTGCTCCCCGTGGTCCTGGGGCGTTCCTCTTGGGGGGGACGGGGCCCCTGGAGCCGCTGCCTTCTAGTGGGGCGGCGAGGGGAGGGGGTACATCGGCCCGTTCCCTGCCCTGGACAACGGCGTTCCCCACGAGATGCGGGGCGACTATGGAGCCCTTCATGTGGAGGATGTGGTCCAGGGCGTCATAGTTGGGGGCGGTCCGGGCTCCATGCCCTGACCGCCAGTTGTTGTCCTTGATGGCCTTGTACCCCTTCTTGAGCTCCTTCACCTTTGAGCGGCACTGGGCCACGGTCCTGTGGTGCCCCGCCGCCTCCATGTCCCGCACAATCTCCTGGTACACGTGCTCGTTCCTCTGGTTGACTGCTAGCTCCAACTGGTGCTCCAGTCCTGGGTTTCTCTGTGCCCCCATTGCCCCCATCGGTCGTACAGCTGTCTCCCGCATGGCCCCTCCTGGTCCTAGTCCTCCTGCCCGTCCTCCTCTGCATGCCCGTCGCCTCCGGGGGCTCGGGCTCCCAGACCCGTTTCCGTGTCTGTGGGTCATAATGGGGGGGGTTGTGGTTGGTTGCTGGGTTGCCTCAGCCCTGCAGCCCACACCCTTTCCCCCCTCCTGCTGGCGAGCCCACCCCCCTTGGTGCCCCTGTGCCGCTGCTCCCCCCCCTTGCTCCCCTTACCCGTTTCCGGGGTGCCTCGTCCGCCGGGTTGGTTGCCGGCCTTGGGGCGGCCTGTCCTGGCTACTGCTGCTGCTCTCCCTCCACCGGCTCCATGTGCAGCACGACCACCGCCTACGTCTCCTCCTCCTCCTCCTCCCTTGCTCGCTCGCCCTCCGCTCTCCTCTCCCTTCCGCCTTGCTCCATCCCGCCATGTTCCCTCCTGCTCCTGTGTGCCCTTTAAATCTCCCTCCCCGGCTTGTGGTGTTGCTCGTTGCCTGTCAGCGACGCTGCATGCTTTGTCCCCGGCTGGGAATCGTTTTGATTGCTTCCGGCTGGTGGTTGCCGTTCAGACGTTTATGTTTTGTTGTTTCCCGGTGGGAATTGCTTTGACCACCCTTTCGGAGATGGTTCGGGCCGGAGCTCCGGAAGAGTGGTTAGTTTTGTCCCCTGTTGGGGATTGTCTGTGGTGAACATCTGGCACCCGCCAAACAGACGTTCAGGGCCCTTTGACCCCGACTCGGGGTTGTGTGTGGTTCACGGTGGTTGACTGTGATCTTGTAACGTCTGAAAACACCCAATGTCTTTGGAAAGAAGGGAGGTCTGGGGCCAAGCAGGCCTCCATCGGGAGGGAGTTCCACAGCCTAGAGTTCCACAGCCACCAAGAACGACCTCTCCATCATCACCACCTGGGGGACTTCAAGTCTGGCGTCCCCAGCCGACCGCAGGGGCCGCACCGAGGCATGAGATGATCCTGCGGGTAAGCAGGGCCCAGGCTGTTTAGGGCTTTATAGGTCAGCACCAACACCTTGAATCCGTCCTGGAAGATAATAGTCAGCCAGTGCAGAGAGCGGAGCACTGGTGTAATGTGCTCACGATGACTCGTCCCCGTAAGGAGACGGGCTGCCACGTTCTGCACCAGCTGCAGGCTCCGTACTGTCACCAAGGGTAGCCCCATGTAGAGAGCGTTGCAGTAGTCCAGTCTAGAGGTGATAAGGCGTGGATGATGGTGGCCACGTCAGAGTCCAGGCATGCAGGAAGCTGCTATCTGAGCTGCTATCCTTCATGGCGTTTGCTCTTCTCTCATGCGTCCCAAGTGGGGTTTGTTGTGCTTTGAGCCGTCATGGTGTTGTATTTTGCACGCATGTCTTTTAAGAGTGCTCTCGAGAGCTCCTGGCAGGGCAGTTCATATGGGCAAGGGATGCGTGGGCACCTGCCCCCATGCACATTTTTGGCTTTCCCCGTACGACGCACTACAGATATTTCGACAGTGCCCCGTGTGTGGGTACTGTGTGGCTCACGGGAGCGTGCATCCCCATGCACCACCTTCAGACAAGCAGTTGGATGTGTGGTTAATGGGTGGCCATGCATGGTAGCATCTCGTTTAAAAACACCCACTGTGTGTGATTCACACATTTTGTGAATCAGGAAAGGGTCACAGCTCTAAAATAGTTCTCTGTCCCCTATTGCTTAATCCTTCAGTAGTGGGAAGAACATGGCCCTGATTCTTTGCGATGTAAGCTGTTTATAAATTCCACTGGTGTAAATAGAAAATTCATATTTATAGCTACAGTGTTGCTGAACCTCATAGCAGTTCGAAGTTTCTCATGACACTGGGTTCAGAACTTATGAAAATACCTTATTTAAAATGCCCTGAAGAGGAGATGGGTATGTGGGCAGAAAGAGGATTAAAAGATCTCCACCTTTTTTGTATTGACTTAGCAAAGATAAAAATAATTGTAGAGGTTGCAAGACAGTGGTGCATTAGGACCAGCAATTTCTAATTAATTTTCAAATTAACTCCTTTTTAAAATATAGCTATTCCCAGGCCCTCAAACACCTAATCAGTATGGGAAATGCATGTAATAAACCTTTTGAAAAGGTTTCATGTGACGTGATTGAAAGGGTTCCACGTGAAGCCCTTTTAGTAATTCCACGTAGATGTTCTTTGGGTTTTTTTCTAGCACCCTAGCATTAATTCGCAGCTGTATCTGAAGTCCTGTTTAATCAGTGCGTTAGAAGCTAGATCAAATAATGTGTTGTATTTTGTGGATTTTTTTTAATGAATTACTTCTTTATTCACCTTCCAGGATGTGTAATCATACTTTGTTTGCACAAATAAAGCCATATCCTCCACACCAAATAAGACCCTAGCTATACAGTGCTAGTGAATGGGCTTGTGGAGTGTGTATGGTTACTGCAAGGTCATTAAATGCAAATTGGGTCATGCCTTGGATGGCAAGCCGATTTAAGGATCGGAGAAGGAAAGCCTCTAGCCAATAGCTTAAATGGGTTCAATGGGATTGGGAATTCCCTTCCGCATGATGGGACTTCTGCAGCCATGATGGAGGGTATTGACTAGTAGCTGTGGAATGAATCTGTTGCCCTGACTTGAGAGTTCCAGTTCCCTCCCTGTCACCCCTGAATGCTTTACTTGCTGGTGTTTTCCATATATTTCCTATAACCTAGGTTTACACGTCCTCCCCTGCTCAGCTTGGTAATAAGGAGGTGAAGGTGGTGGTGGGGGGGCTGTATGGGTTGTGGTGTTTTTGTTTTGTTTCTAATTCTAAGTCAATAACTGTTTATGTAGCGGAAAAAATCTCAAAATTAGTCTAGCTTTTCCTCACTCATTGCACTTATTTTTCTGTGCCTTTTCCAGCTTGCCTTGTTGAAAGTAGTATTGGTAGCTGCTGATGTAATGGATATTGTGGAAAAAGCTTATCAAGGCTCTGTCATGCACATAATTAGTTCAAATGGGATTTGTATTTTATTACAATTCCCCTTGGAAATGTTTTTCCAAGGAGCAAATTGAAATTATTACTGTCTGGTTGATAGGAGACAGATTTTTCAACATTGTGTTTATATGATACAGTGCATTAAAATGCATGAAAACATGTAAATAAGTTTTTACCTTCATCTTTCTCTCTAATACTTTTAATAAAAACCTTCATTATAATGAAGGTTTCTCTGTATCTCTGAACAGAGGTATTTTTCAGGAAGCTGCAAAATGGTGAAAGATGCTTCCATTTCTTAATGTCACTGAAAGAGAACTAGAATTTATGGAGTCTTGATATCTGATGCAAGACTTGAATACTGGGGGGGGGAAATAGTGTGGTATGTAGAAAGTTGTTTACTACATGGACACTTGTGACTTAAATAATTTTAAAATCTGTCAAGTTATAGTGATGCCAACCTTCAATCTAGGGGTTTGCAATTCATTTTTGTTTTTATACAAACTAAAATCCCATTTTCCTATTTGTTGTTCCAATAAAAAAAAATAGTTCTGAAATTTCAGAATAAAAACAAAAAAGTTTGGAATAAGAAAATGAAATTTTTGGTGCATAAATTTCAGGTTTTAATATCTTTGTTTTCTGTCTGATGTACATGACATTTTGCCAGAGTGTACCCCTTACCCAGGGGATCATCCTTGCCAACATTCAGAAGAATTGGATAAAGGGTCCCAATTTTATAAGCATAATGGTTTGTGATGCATTACCGGCTGCAAGTCTTTGGAAGCAAATTCAATTTGGAGGAACTGTACCCCTCATCCAATGGAGCATTCATACAAAGTTTGATAAAGATTGGATAAAGGGTTATGATTTTATAAGCAATTGTTTTTTGGTTTCCACCCTAGGAATCATTCATGCCAAATTTCATAACGAGTGGATAAAGGGTTCTGATTTTATAAGCAATTTATATTTTGTGATTTGTGCACACATTTCCAGCTGGAACATATCTGTTTTCCATTCAATTTGGATGACATTTGGACAGATTGTGCCCCTCACCCAAGGGATCATCCCTGCCAAATTGTGTAATAATTGGGTAAAAGGTGCTGATTTTATAAGTAATTGAACACTTGTTATTTTAACGGAAGTCGTGAAAACACTAGTCCTGAAAATTTGAGGACAAAAATGGAAATTTCAGGACATCCCTGGATCTTCCAGCAGCAAGACAGAAGGGAGGGGGAAGAAGCCCAGCAATCAAGAGACACTGACACACCGAGGCTGGCCAATTGGCATACCAAACACATACTGCAGCATTGTTACAGAGGACATAAGAGTATCCGTGTTTTGCTCTTTCCTAAACAGATACTTCCCAGTAGCAAGCAGGGGGGTTAGGGTGAGCACAGCACCGAATGAGGATACATGATTGACATTTCTTCTCGCCAGTTGACATCACAAACCCATTTTGTACCATTGTGACAAACCTAAGAGAAACCTCTCTGACATAGGTGCATTCTCTGGAGATGCTGCCCAGGCTCCGAACTTGCCAGTACCCTATAACTGGAATCGGGGAGGCTTGGGGGTGGGCATTGGGGAGTAAATATAAACTTCTGACAAGCTGCACTGCACTCACCATAGCTAGATATTGTGTGGCTCGTAGGCTCGGTCAGTGCTCTGTGTGTGCTGCATCCTTCAGCCTCACTGAAAGTGCTCATAAAAGCAGAACTCTGCACCTACTCTCCCCCATGTATGCCCACACAGACTTCGGTGCGCCTATGACTGAAGCCAGTGCCTCTGGCAAAACCTTTTAAATTTAAACAGATGGAGCATCTACAAGTGATTTAAGGAAATTTGCAACGTCTGTTAAAGTCATGAAATTACATTGCTTATAAAATTGGGACCTGTTATCTAATCTTTCTGAAAACTGGAAGGGATGCTCCCTTGCATGAGGGGTACAATGAGTCCAAATGTCATCCACATTGCATGGAAAACAAAGACGTTACAGCTGGAAATGTGTGCACAAAACATAAATCACTTCAGAACCCTTTATCCAGTCTTTATGAGATTTGGCAGGAATGATCCCTAGGGGGAGGGGTACAACCTGTCCAGGGGTTTGGAGGTTTTCTCTCTCCTAGGGTTCTCCCCAATCAGGCCTCTCAACACCTTTCAAGCCTCCTGGCTGAAGCTCCTTCTCTTTCAGAAGCTAGTAGCAGCAACCTGTCCAAAGTTCATGCAAAGCAGATGAACAATGAAGAAGTTACAGCCAGAAATCCATTTATAGAAAATGAAACTTAAAAATAAAAATTCTTGATAACAAACATCTTTATATCAAAAATAAAAAACCAAATGGTTCCCTGGTGCACGCCCCTACTGCAATCTTGATGCACCGGAACTATTTTAAATTAGTTTAATGTAACACAGCAAACTGGTTCAATCACAGTTCTTACGTTTGTTTCAGCGCATTTTTATGGGTCTCGCACTATTGTAGCTAGAGGGTTCTAAAATGTTTACTTACAACAGTGCAGGTTTACCAACTGTGACCTTGTGTATATATAAACTTAGATATGTTATGCTACATTTGTAAAATTGCGTAATTCATGAAGTAAGCAACTCCGCTACCTAATTCATGAAATAGCCATGCACAATATTTTGCTTATGTCCTGAAAAGTGCAATTATACAAATTGAGCAATACTAGAGGAGAGTTCAAGGAATCAGGATTCCTTGGTTAGGTTTTCAGTTGTGCTACTAACTGTGAATTTAGACACGTCATTCAGGTCCTGATTTTTCAGTCTTTCTGAACAGTACAACTCCCATTTAAGCTGGCATTTGAATCCAGGGCTACAGGTCCTAGGTCCAGAGTCTATACCCATATACCAATGCCTCTTTCTAAGTCAATTTGCAGTAACCTTTGTATTATTTCTCAGTGCAATTCTTCTTTCCTTGCAGGCTAGTGTAGCTGAAGGAAAATGATGGAAGAGAGTGGGATAGAGACAACTCCACCCGGCACCCCCCCACCAAGCACAGCAGGGGGGGCGGCTGCTGTTGCCGCCACCACTACACCTGTCTCATTAGGTATACTTGGTTCCTAAGCAACTGGGTCATGTTCGTTCATGTGTTTTGAAGCACAGCAATTTGACCAAGTGAAAGCAATGTTGTAATCAGTATAATTACAGTGCACTTCTTCACACTAATTTGAAGTATTTAATTTATTTCTTAATCCTAGAATGTATTTTAGTTGACGTAATGCATCTTTTAAGCATATGCCTTTTTTAACTTGCACATCTTCTATAAGAAATTATGCAGGGAGACAGATGCAGTAACACTTCACATTACAACACATGGAAGTGTAAGTGAACATAAACAGAATGTAAAATAAAGAATTCTGTAACTACTGTAGATAGTAACTTTAGAATTGGATAACAATCCAGAATCTTTGAAGAATCCCATGGGAAAATTTAAACTGTCTGTTCATTGTGCTGCGGCTATTAGCAATGCAGACCAATAGTAGGCAAGCATTAGGCAGAAAGGAGAACAGGGTGTATCATACCTAATCAAAGTGTAGGTGACATTTTGGTAAAATGTCTGACAAACTCTTTACTGTGCACTTGCCTTCAGCAGCTGCTCTCCTTTATGGTATGCTGTCTAGGGTATTGACTTGATAGTGACATACAGGCGGCGTTATCACCCAAGACCCGCAGGAGGGGGCGGGGTGTAAAAACAGTAAAATAAATAAATAAAATACCCATCTTAAAAGTCTCTGCTTCGCTACAAATACAACTTCCTGTGTTCTAACTTAAGATGTTTCAGGGCACATTTACACAAACTAAGAATTCTGGGGAAGGGTAGCCCATGTTGGCTTCTTCCGTACATCAGGTGTTGTCAGGAGGGGTTTGCTGTTCTAGCAAGCCTGATCATAGCAAGCCCTGACGGTGTGGGTTTTGGATCTGGGTTTTGTGTGAATGCAGCCTCAGAGAAGCATGTTTGCAGTTGTTACTGCACACATCTAAGTGCTGGAGTCCTGCTTCTAGGAGAAAATGGAAACTAGATCAAAGTTTTTTAGAGACTGTATTCAGATATTGTAAAGTGTGTGTGTTTGTAAAGTGTGTTTAAAATGATAGTACAATCATACTAAAACAGCGTTTCTCTATATTTTTCCCTCCCTCTCTTAGCACTGTCTAGTTCCTTTACCACCCCAAACATACCCTCTCTCCCATCTTTCCCTCCTCAAGCATCCTCCTCACCTATACCACCCACAGTGTCTTCACTTCCTTCTTTGAGGCCTTCAGCTCCTTTGCCATTTGTGCCTTCTGCAGTGGTTTCAACTATTGCATCCCCTTTAAATCTTGCTCCACCACCTATTACCCCATCAACTGCTTCAGCTTTAAATAACTCTGCATCCCATTTTCCACCAACTCCTCCTTTAAGTTCTGTTCCTGGCCCTATTTTTTCTGCACCCCAAACAGGTCCCCCCATTTCAGGATTTTCCATTTCTTCGACTTACGACATTACCAAAGGACATGCTGGACGAGCACCACAAACCCCACTGATGCCATCATTTTCTGCACCTTCAGTCACCGGTAAGATTAGATTTTGTTTTGCTTTTTAACACAGGGAAGGTTATTCTGTTGGTAAACTTCATTCACACAGTGGCAGGGATTGGTGTGTAAGCCCTGACTAAGTAGATGTTACTGATTAACCCAGTTTTCAGTGGGAGTGGTTTTTTGAGAAGAGGAAATTAACTTTTATAGTAGATGTACTCTTGGTGTACTCCATAGGAATAAATGGGGGGCGGGGGGTGGAATCACATTAAGAGTTTCTTCCGTTTTGTCTCATGCCTGCCATTCCCCTTGCTATCAAACCACATTGTATTTTATGGGTAGATTCCTCTTAAAGTCATGCAGAAAGTCCACCTGTGTGCTGTACTATTGTGGCAAAATGCTTTGAATCCATACATTTTATATAATCTGTTCCAGCAAGATGCAGAAAGCTAGGTAAGCGTAGCTTGCTTTGTGGGTGTTTTTACATGAGCGCCTCCCCACCCATCATGCATGTTGCAGGGCCACATTGGTGTCCTATGCAGCCCTGCAACAGGCAGGATGAGTAGGTGATGGGTCCGGTGCTTATCTAAAAACACTTTTTGTTTTCAGTTATGTTGCATTAAAAGGACAGCTAAAATACTTTTCTGCTATTCTTCAGTTAAGGCAGTTGCTGGAATTGCGACACAGATAGCACGCCACTAGTGGAATGGGCAGTAGAATTTCTAGTGTGACTAGAGTTGGTCCACAAGTAATCTCTTCTAAGAGTGTGTTAGATCTATTGTAGAAAAGTTTGGAAACGCCTATCAATTCCGCAAGGTAAAATAAAAATAACTTTCTATATGAAAACTAGAAATAAAAAAAAAACTTTAGAAACTGCATGCTGCCTCATATATATCTGAATTATCCGAGTTGTCATTTTGTTAAAATGCATAAAGTCCTTATTTTTACTCATCTTTCTATCCGTCCTAACACTCTGTTAAGAAGGAAGTTCTCATTTTACTGTCTCTACGTATTTCTTTTCCTCTTCACAAATGTAATATCTTTGTTGTTGTTATTGCGTAAAGTAAAAAGTTGCCCAGTATTAAACAACATTTTATCAGTAAGTTATTTTTCATTTTAAACATGCCTTAGAAACACCTTACCTTCTTTTGGTACATGCTAACTTGCTCAGTCTTAAATTAGCAAATTCCTCTTGAAAGCTTAATATCTGCCTAATATCTTTCATGTTTGTTTCCCTAGTAACAATCCCATATCAATAGGATATAGTAAACTGTGAATTGTATATATTTTTGTACGTGTTTTGCTTGTCAGGTGTCATAATGAGTCCTGTTACGCAACAAACATCTTTGCCATCATCTCTGGTGCCTGGGACTGGAAGTGGCTCTGCAATTACTTTCCCAGAAGAGCATGAAGATCCAAGAGTGGTTGGCATACAGAATGAAGCAACAGCTGGCGGGCTATGGGGGTTTATAAAGGTAAAGGTTTCTTTCTGTTACCCCTAATGGAAAAATCTCACTTCTAAAATGCACTGAAATGGAAGACCAAATTGGCTGTATAAGACTGGATCACTGACCTATCAAGACTGCTGTCCTATCCCTGATAGTCATCGGTGTGGTGGTTCAAGCAAGATAGGTAGGACAGGCCTACGCAACCCATTTCTTTAAATCAGAGGTGGGAAACCTTTCTGAGGCTGGGGGCTGCAGAGTCTAAATTAACACATTACGTTCACCTCTACAGTGACATGCATATGACATTGGTTGAGGGATAGCCTATCTCTAAATTAAATATTTTATGCCTGATTTTGATAATTGTTATGTTAGCAAGCATAACTAAAAACGGCCAGTCTTAGACTCAAGAATGTTAAACGAGACACAACCACCCATGTCCACCCATCAACCACCCACCCAAACGCCAGTGTGAAGGTGGTGTGGGTGGGTGCACGCTCCCGTGATCCATGCAGCACCCACTCATGGAGCACTGGCAAAAAAACCAGAGTGCACCGTGGCAGGGCAGCCAAAAATCTGCGTGGAAGCCGACACTCATGCATATCCAGCCTGTATGAACAGCGGCAGCCAGCCATGTCAGTTGAGTTCGCTGTTCAGAGGCACTGTGGGCTGGGAAACGACTTTTGCAAGGCACAGGAACTGGCTGGGAGTGCTGGAGAGCCCAGGTTCCCCGTTGCTCGGCCTGGACATGTCTATTCCAAAGGCCAGCCCTGCCTGCTTCCCCATGGTCCGTGGTGGGGGAGTGAGTAGGGGCTGCTGCAGTACCCACCCATTAGAATCCCTCCCCATGCACTGCACCTGGGTGGGCACTCTGTGGTTATTCCACTCAGCGGACACAGCCCTTCCCCCCCCAGCTGTGGTTTTTTTAAAATGGCCATTGTGTGCTGCATCTGCAGTAGATGTGTGGAATCTGTTACTGTTTTGAGGGAAGAGCCTTGTGAGCAGCAGTTTAATCCTCTCCAAAATGTTAACAGTTTTCCTAAACATTGGGTAGAAACAGACATGACGGCTGTGGCTTCCCGACCTCATTTGGGCAGCCACAGCGGACACGATCTGAACCGGGTCAGGCCACAAAACAGATGTGCTTGTGGCAGGGAGACGCACAAATGTGTGGCTAGCCAGCCCGGCACTGCACCCTGGGTCCCACCCTCCGCCATGACAGGCAGCCATGTTGGGCAGCCGTGGCGAACCCGGCCCGTGTCTGCCAGGCCACAGGAGAGGTGATAGCTTGCTGTGGCCCGATCGGGTGGATCTTGTCCAGGGCTGTGACATAGTCCAGGGGTGAGGGCCCAGGCTAGCCACCAACTCGGCCCAGGGCAATCCTGGGCCAACACCTGGCAGCACAAAAGCAGAGATGCTGGTGGCCCATAGACCAAAGTGGGCCACAGTGGGTCTGCACGAGCCACCATCACAACTGTTTTTACCCATTGTTCACCTCAAAGTATTTTATAAATATTCTGTACAAATTGCTCTTAGAAAACTAAACAAAATGCTTTTTTGTTTTTAAAAAAAGTTGCTTGTTTTTCATGGGAGCGAGTAAATCGGGACATGTGAACTTGCTCTCCAGCTTTGAAATTTAGTTTAATTTTTTTGCCAGTGAAACCTGGTGATATTCTTCCGTAGAGTTCTGTTAGAGAAGTTTCATTTGTGACTTAAATCGACTCCATAAACGTAGCTAAATCTAAACAAGTTTCATTAAGTGTCTGTTGTTGTTATCCTTAAAGTTTTCAGAAGTATTCACATTCATATTTGTAAAAAAATCAGATTTGCTTTGTTTGTAGAGGAAAGCAGCACTATCCTAGTGAGGCTTTAACAGAATAATGAAAGGCATGTTGCCAGTATTGTCTGGAGCCACTGGCCGCAATCCCAAGTGGGATCTGTGTGGAATCTACGTGGGTTCCATGCAGCACAATGCAATCCCTGTGGAGATGTGTGCATTTTGCCTGCACGTGTGCACGCTCAGGGTGCGCACGGTGTACGTGAGGCATGTGAACAGCCCAAGCGTATAAATAAAATACTTTATTGCTTCAGAAGTCTGCGCTGGGGTGAACTACTGAACATAAAAATAGATTGCATTGTCTCCTAAAGTGCATGAAACACCTCCCTCCATTCTGCGGAAACTGGGACAGACATGGTGTGGGGACCTCCCATTGCTGATATACGTTACAAATGAAGCTCCAGGATTTGTAATTCCTGCGTAACACTGTTCCACAAACTACAGAGCAGTTTACAAACTCTTCAGACCTGATCCTAATACACTGTGGATGTGAGCTAAGTGCATGCATTGTGCACCATGGGCTTTGGGGTTTAGAATCAGTCTGTTAGTCACCAAGAGAAATTCTGAGTGCACATTTTCACTTCATTGGTGGGGAGGCACTGGTAAAAGGCTGAGAGCAGATTTCTTTCTGACTGAAGAAAGTTATACAGTAATGGTGAAAAATCTAAAACCATGTGTGCAGAAGAAATTAAGTGTGTGTCAAAATAAGCAGCTTGTATTTACTTCAGGATCTCCCTCTTCCTTTTGTAATTAAATTAAACATGTGAACCTGACTTCTCAGCTTCATGAATTTATCCCATTTTCCCCCCTGCTGCCTCCCCTCACTTGTCCATCCTAGAATGTAAATTCTTCAGTGTAGGGACCTACCTTTGCTCGTGACTGTTTGGCATCGGACATGTTACTGGCACTATATAAATGACAGATCATTTCACATTCAAAAATGTGTGTCTGCTACTCAAAAAAGAAAAAAAATGACAAAAATCCTAGTCCGTGCCCTTAGGCACACGTTAAATATGCTTGAATTACAAATGTACATCCGTTTATTAAGTAGGAATTCTGAAAACGACTTGAGGCTTGTTACTTGTGCATCGTTCCCAAGCTTGGGGTTAAGGTCTGCATGTGTGAGAATGACCTATTGTGTGCATTTATTTCACTTGTAGGGTGTGGCTGGGAATCCTGTCGTGAAATCTGTACTTGATAAAACTAAACATTCTGTAGAGACCATGATCACCACGTTGGATCCTGGAATGGCTCCCTATATTAGTAAGTACACTATGATCAAGTGCAGAAATGCCTGGTACATAAGCTCAGGGCCCAGTACTGCTCCAATTGAAATTCATGGCAAAATTGTTCAATGACTTCATTGGATGAAGTATCAGGCTTTTAATTTCCGTTTCAACCAGTCACTTTATTTACTAGGTGACCTTGAAATTTACAGTATTTAGAAAAAAGACTCCTATAGAAACAATAGCTTATCGACATACTATGTGTTAGTTTTAGTAGCAACCTTTTTCTCTCTCTTGAGATCCTCCTAGACAGCCAGCTCTAGACAATGGGTGTAGATCCCCATCATGAACAGTAGGAGGCAGACTTGCAATTTTTTTGGAGCATGCTCAGTTGTGATCTAGCCCCTGCAGCTCCAGTTGTTTGTCTGCCTCCACTCTGGTAGGATGCAGACCTACAGCTCTCCAGCGTAGGACAGGGTTAGGATTTTTTCCCTTTATTTTCCTTAGAGCATCCCTTTGTTTTTTCTCCTTCTGAGATATAGGAGGCTGATCAGCATTAGTGCTGGGGAGTGCGGACACCCTCCACATTCACCAGAGCCTCCCGAGGAAAGGTGAGAGGAGAGATCATCTCCTCTGTGCCTTGACCTCTGGTTCCAGTAGGTTTAGGACCCAGGAAGAGCAGGAGCAGCAGAGCACTTGTGGGGTCTCTGACCTGTTCATCTTTCCCTCCTGCTGAGCACCTGACCCAGTAGGAGCTCGGACTGCCAGGTTCCGCTTGCAGGTCGCCAGAGAGAGAACAAGCGGCAGCAGGGAAAACAAAAGGAAGTTGGTGGCCCAGAAGAGGCCTAGCGGCAGGACTCGGGTTGTGAGTGATCACCTGACGTGGTCCCATCCTGCAGGGCTGTGATCACTCTGGGTAGAAGTCGAGACGGAGGGCCAGGAAGAATCCTCTGACAAAGTATGGTCCCCCTGTGTCGAGAACCTCACTCCTAACCTCTACGTGGAACTCTTAAAAGAAACCCTACTGACACTGAAGGAGCTAACGCACCCTAAGCACAAACGAGCCCCCGGGAAACCCAAAACAAACCCCTACAAGGGGAAATCAAAACTAGCGAGCAAAAGCAAAAGCCCTGCCCACAAAAGGGCACCCAAACGGAGGCTTTTGGAGTCCTTCATCTCATCTGGTCAGAAGGCGCTAGGAGCAGCAGTTCCTCCAGGGAGGAGATAGTACTTTCCTTGGAACAGGAGAGTATTCCCTCCATCAACCTCCCAGAGGCAAAAGGAAAGGAAAGAAGGGCAGGCCTCCCCCACAAGAGGAGGAGGCCTCAGAGGAGTAATATGCTGCTGAGGAGAAAAAGGGGGACACTCACCCTCGAGGAGAGGCAGCTGCCAGTATCACCCTTCAGGCCCTCAAACGACCCAGACAATGAGTTCCCAATCAAATACAGGGATCAAATTTATGCCCTGGTACAGAAAGCCCTGAGGTTGAGGGAAAAGAAAACTAAACAAGGAACTTCGGGCTCCTCCGAAAAGGATTCTGAGACCACTACCTCACGAGACAAAATGTGCACTATTTGATTCCAGGAAAAACTCCAGGAGGCAAATGCTTTTGTCACACGGGAAAACAAAGCCACGTGACTTTGGCTCCGATCATGCAGAGGATGCAGAGCTGGAAAATAGAGCTCTGCATCCTCCGCATGATCGGGGTCAAAACTGTGCGTTTTTGTTTTCCCACGTGATAAGAGCGGCACAGAATTTGCCTCCTGGAGGCAAATGGTGTGCGTTTTGTCTCGTGAGAAAGTGCCCTGAAAGAGGGTACATCCCGATACCACAGTGCAAGGATAGAGGGATGTTGCTAGACAAGGCATACAAAAAAATAATTAAGAAGGAACGGCAACATCCTACAAGGGCATATAAAATCCCAGGATTCGTTATTCTCCTTCACAAAGGGCAAGGCGCTTCTGCTTGCCACACCCAAGGTTGATGCTGTGGATGCTTCTTTGGCCCGCAGATCGTTTTTTCCACTGAAGGGGAAACGTTTCCCCAAAGATCAAACAGATAAAGGAATTGAGATAACCCTACAGAGGTATTTTAAAAAAATCTTCACAGTCATAAAAATTGACTAAAATTACTTTCTACTTTTCTAGAGCCCTAATGAGCTGGAATAGTAGAGGCAGGGGTCTTGACATCCCCCAGAATGACCAGATTATTGGCAACTAGGATCGTCCTTAGCTGACTCCTCCACGGGCATTCTGTGCTGGGCAGCCAGAACTGTGGCCTCCAGTGTAGCTGCCCGCAGATGCTTGTGGCTGAGATCGTGGAAATGAAACAACACATCTAAAAACTGTAGTGGGCCCCTTCCAGGGCTCCAAATTGTTTGGAGTGTGTTTGGACAAGGTTTTGGCTGATGCCTCAGACAAGACCAAAAAAATAGACCCCACAGAGTGTGTTCAGCGGCCTTTTCATCACAGAAGCAGCTGCGTTTCATGTACGCGAGGCGGCACTGGCAGTATAAAGCGTTCCCGTTTGGGCTGGTATCATCGCCCAGAATATTCACAAAGTTTCTCATATCTCTCAGAACGAACCTACAAGTGGAAGAAATTCGATTGCACCTGTACCTGGATGGCTTCTTGATCAGGTCACCATCCAAAGACTGAGCTGTGAAAGACCTGAACGGGAAGGACTATCAATTCTCTTTAGGGCCATGGGTTCATGGTGAAGAGCCACCTCATAGCAACCCAGACACTGGAGCATCTAGGAGTGATTTTTGGATACGCTAAACACAGAAGCTTCCTTCTGGAACAGAGACAGAAAAATTTGCAAAGTTTGATAGCACAGACCAGGGACCAGGACAAGTCCAGGCTCAAAGCAATGGTGAGCCTCTTAGGTCTAATGATTTCATGCACACAGTTCCTGCAATGGGCCAGATTCTATGTAAGACTGCTCCAGCGCCTACTGAGACCCTTTCAAGACCAATTCACGCAGGGACTGAACCCATGGATTCCACATCCTTGAGGAGTCAAGGACTCTCTTATGGTGAACAATACAGGACCACTTCCAGGAGGGGCCGCCCATGGCAGAACTGAAGAGTTACACTGACAACAGATGTGAGCCTCTATGGCTGGGGAGCTCCCCTCCACCAAAGAGTGGTGCAGGGCAGGTGGTCACCCTGGGACTGAAAATATCGTATCAAGTAGCTCGAACTCAGGGTGACTTACTTTGCATTGATAAAATTGGCCCTGGAGATCAGAGGTTGTCTTGTTCTAGATTATACAGACAACATGGTAGCGAAGGTGTATGTCAGTCACCAATGGGGCTCATGCTAGGAGATCAGCGATTGGTCCTGGAGATCATCCCATCGGCTGGCGGCCATGATAAACAGATGGGCAGAGCTCAGTCTGGCCTCACTGACAGCAATGCACATAAAGGGCAAGTCCAAAGTGCAGGCAGATTGGCCGAGCCAAAAGATGGTGGACCCAGGAAAGTGGTCACTTAGCAAGGAGGTGTTTGACCTGTTCGTAAGCAAATTCGGAGAACCTGTCATAGATCTCTTCGCATCCTGAACCAACAAAAAAATAGACCTGTAAATGGCTTGTTTTTTGATCAACAAGCAGTAGCTCTGGATTCTCTGAGCCAGTCATGGCCAAAGGGGCGAATCTACGCCTTCCCACCCTTCCTGTTGGATCACCAGGATATTACCCAGGTTCCGCAGGGAAAGGAGCCACATGATATTGATAGCGCCATGCTGGCCATGGAGACGGTGGTTTGCGGACCTTTATCACATGAGTGTGGCACCTCCTTTAACATTGCTACTGTTACCAGACCTCACGTAAGGCCTGTTTTGGTACAAAAAGCTGGAGTCGCTCAGGCTCATGGCCTGGAAGTTGAGTGGGGAGCTTTGAAGAAGCTGGGATATTCCACAGTGGTATTGAACATGCTCATGCAGTCTCGGTGGCCATCTATGTAACGCATTTATCAATATACCTGGAGACTTTTTTTCCAGATGGTGTACTCAGAAGAAAATTAGACCAATAAGGGCTAAGATTGGTTCAGTCTTGGAGTTCCTGCAAGAAGGGTTAAATGAGGGACTTAAATCTAGTACTTTAGCAAGGCAGGTGGCTGCAATTGATGGTGTCCTCTGGTGTGTTTAGGGATGTAAGGTGTTGCTGTATCCTCACATGCTCCGTTTTTTAAGGGCAGTCAAGTTAATTTCTTGTCCAGTTGTTCATCTTTTTCTTACCTAGGACCTTAATTTAATAATTGTAAAGGCACCCATGTCCATTCTCTTTGAACCCATTAGGGAGACTGCTATATTTTATTTGTTGTTAAAG